>OZ005650.1:316554951-317154951 GCA_963930645.1 Salticus scenicus
TTTTGCTGCCGGCTGTACTTCATGTGGGGGATGGCTTCCTGTTTCGATGACCACAAGAGATACAATTTGGGATAAGAACAAAGCCGTGGACATCACGTCCACGGCGGATTTTACGTGCACCAGCCTGCATCAATGTACACGACGCGACGGTCTTCGGCCGGCTCAAGTATCAAACCGGCAATCTTCTGATTACGAACTCGATGTTCTACCGACCAGGCTGCCGCGGCCCGTCAGTAGTTCAGATACTACTCACTCATAATTATTATTTATTAATAGTCTCTATCAATTATTATCACCTCATAGAATGCTAGTTACTATTAATCGATATAATTATCCTTAATTTGTGTTCATTTATTTATTTTTCTAAGTAACATTTAAAAATGTGTGACTTTCATTAAAATTTTTTTGCATTATTTGTAGAAGGAAAAAAATATATATATAAATATATATATGTTGAGCTATGTTTTCTGCATACCCATTACAAAGAAAGCAATGATTCATTCTTACAGTCTTTTTGTAACACAAACTTCTTAAATAATTGTTTCAAGGACTTGAATTTAATAACTAGTGTTTGTATTAGAATTTTTCGGAAGGTTTCAGAATCGAGATTTTAATGAGGACAGATATAACAAGGGGATCTGGGAAACACCCCTAGCGTTGTCTCGGACTAGAGAAATTTTATGCTAATTTGAGAAAGTTATATTTTTTAGCCAAATGGCAGTTTCTGTGTGCGTAATTTTTCCAATTATGCATCCTAGTGTGCATCCATGATATTAGTATATACTATATATACAGTCGGTAACAAAAGTGTCCGAACACTAGCAAAAATTCCTATCTAATAAAAGTGCACTTCATACGGTTCTGTTAAATAAATCCTTATCGAATCGTGTTCTTAGACTGACTAAGAACAGGATTGGACAAGGATTTATTTAACAAAACCGTATGAAGTGTAATTATTTTACATAGGAATTTTTGCTAGTGTTCGGACACTTTTGTTACCGACTGTAAATGATGAAAAATTATTTTATTGATTAGTTTTGGATATGTTCAAATTTAATGTGTTATTATCTAGTATATTTGAAGGTTTTAAATACACCATGGATTTATAATAACATCTAATATAAAATGGTACGTAAATTTGAAATATTATTTATTTTTATAAATGATATTCACGTTTTCCTTTTAAGGAAAAGGATAAACACAGGGTATATTTTAGACTGAAACCATCTGGATGTTAAACTCTTCGCAATGATGATTGTAAAAATAAAAAATTCAGCTGTGAGGTTTCTTTCTTTTTTTTTTTTCCTGATTAAACAGTAATGCATAAGAATTACAGTCGCCAGCAAAAGTATCCGAGCACTTGCCAATAATTAAAATATCAAAAAAGTACTCTTCAAACTGTTTTGTTAAATAAATCCTTGATCATGTTTTTAGACTGACTAAGAACATGACTCGACAAGGATTTATTTAACAAAGCAGTATTGATTGAGGTATAACGGAGGGATTTTCTAAATACCATGGAAAAACTTATTAACAAAGAAGTATTTATCCGAAACTTTGGGAAACTTTCATAAAACCTAAAAATGTGCAGGTTTTCAAAGGTTTAAAAAATAAAATTAAGAAAAATACGTTTTTGATTGTAGGCATAGTGGATGTATTATCTAAATACCATAGGAACACTTATTATCATTGATGTATTTATCCGAAACCTTGGGAAACCTCTATAAGACTTAAAACAGTGCAGGTTTTAAAAAGTTTTAAAAATAAAACCTTTAAGAAACGTTTTTGATTGTAGGTATAGTGGAGGTATTAACTAAATACCATAGGAAGACTTATTATCATCGATGTATCTATCTGAAACCTTGGGAAACCTCTACAAGACCTAAAACAGTGCAGGTTTTAAAAAGTTTTAAAAATAAAACCTTTAAGAAACGTTTTTGATTGTAGGTATAGTGGAGGTATTATCTAAATACCATAGGAAGACTTATTATCATCGATGTATTTATCTGAAACCTTGGGAAACCTCTACAAGACCTAAAAAAGTGCAGGTTTTAAAAAGTTTCAAAAATAAAACCTTTAAGAAACGTTTTTGATTGTAGGTATAGTGGAGGTATTAAATAAATACCATAGGAAGACTTATTATCATTGATGTATTTATCTGAAACCTTGGCAAACCTCTATAAGACCTAAAACAGTGCAGGTTTTAACAAGTTTTAAAAATAAAACCTTTAAGAAACGTTTTTGATTGTAGGTATAGTGGAGGTATTAACTAAATACCATAGGAAGACTTATTATCATCGATGTATTTATCTGAAACCTTGGAAAACCTCTACAAGACCTAAAACAGTGCAGGTTTTAAAAAGTTTTAAAAATAAAACCTTTAAGAAACGTTTTTGATTGTAGGTATAGTGGAGGTATTATCTAAATACCATAGGAAGACTTATTATCATCGATGTATTTATCTGAAACCTTGGGAAACCGCTACAAGACCTAAAAGAGTGCAAGTTTTAAAAAGTTTTAAAAATAAAACCTTTAAGAAACGTTTTTGAATGTAGGTATAGTGGAGGTATTATCTAAATACCATAGGAAGACTTATTATCATCGATGTATTTATCTGAAACCTTGGGAAACCTCTGCAAGACCTAAAAGAGTGCAAGTTTTAAAAAGTTTTAAAAATAAAACCTTTAAGAAACGTTTTTGATTGTAGGTATAGTGGAGGTATTAACTAAATACCATAGGAAGACTCATTATCATCGATGTATTTATCTGAAACCTTGGGAAACCTCTACAAGACCTAAAAGAGTGCAGGTTTTAAAAAGTTTTAAAAATAAAACCTTTAAGAAACGTTTTTGATTGTAGGTATAGTGGAGGTATTAACTAAATACCATAGGAAGACTTATTATCATCGATGTATTTATCTGAAACCTTGGGAAACCTCTACAAGACCTAAAACAGTGCAGGTTTTAGAAGGTTTTAAAAATAAAACCTTTAAAAAACGTTTTTGATTGCAGGTATAGTGGAGGTATTGTCTAAATACCATGGGGAAACTTATTATCATCGATGTATTTATTCGAAACCTTGGGAAACCTCTATAAAACTTAAACCCACGTAGGTCTCCAGGAGGTTTTAAGAATAAAACCTAAAGAAAACTTAGATGAGGTTTCTTTTCAGGAAGTATTTTTTAGCGAAACTTCAAAAAAACCTTTTAAATACCTGAAAACCTAGATAAAACCATAAAAAAAGTTTTAGAAAACCTTAAATTTTAGTAAGGGACTTCTCATCTCCTGTTACAATTCGTGTCAAGAATGGGTTAATTTTGTACCGAGAAAGCAAGGAAACATAGGTGGCGATTCGGTCATCCCTTGTATAGCTGTCGGGTTATGTAGAACCAAACAATCCAACTTTCTCGTAAAACCCAACTTAACCAGCCGTCTCTCGACCATTGTCCGGTATGTTTTGAAGGTCTCCGCTAATAATTGCGTGATTGGGTTCGGGTTGTTCCTTATGACTTGGTCAATATTGTCGTCTCCAAAGTCTGATGGCCTTCCACACCTACCCTGATCTTGGTAGCTTCTGTCTCCTTCCCTAAATTTACAAAACTATCGACGACATATGCTTTCGTCTATTTCATCCTCCCCATAAACTTGACAAACACTGCGACTTGCGGTGGCTGCCGTACTGTTTTTATCGAACTCGTATAACAAACAATGTCTCATATGCTCCTTCTCGCTTTCCATGTTTCACCCTCTGTTTTTTTTTTTTTTTTTTTTTTTTTTTTTTTGAAATGATTAACTTTATGAGACACGATGCATTTATATGTGAGGCATCCACACGTTTGATTTGCCGACGATTTGCGTCATTACAATATAATGTGTGACCTCAATTCCATTTGAAATTTGCAAGTCCAAAAGCGGGTAGAACTTTCGCACTCACACATTATAAATAACATAGTACTTTAATTTATTTAATTTTTAAATATTGTCATTATTACTTTTGGTTTATTAAAATTATTTTATTATAGTTTAAAATTGAATGCAGACTACTTTTACAATTTATTCTGAAGCATTGTTAGTCCCGTCTTTATTTAACACTACATCATTTGTAGAGTTTTTAACTACGATAGAATAAGAAAATTAAATTGAAACAGAGCGGTATGAAAAGAAAACGGTAACAATCATCTTTTTAGGTATGTGATAGGTATTTTTTTTATTTGTTTAGATATGTAAACAAGAATACTATAATATCGGTAATTAGAGTTTTTTAGAACCCCATGCACAGCAACATAACCTGCTTTCAGAATTTGATGTCTATTATCATATCTTTATTTGGGATTATTTTTATGTTTTGCATATTTTTTAGACATTCTTTTCGTAACAATTATTTGCCACAAGTGGATAATAATAAGAGTTCATAATTAGTACAGAATATGGTAACTATAATTGGGAATGCTGTAGATGTTGTAAGAAGAAAGAAATGTAATGAACTTAGTTTTTTCTGAGAAGTTTTTAATATTCTGTTTAGATTTCTCGAACAGTAAGCAGACTATGTGTTCTTTGAAATGTATCCCATAGCTATTTTTAAATTGAATAAACACATATTTTACAAGATTTTAATTCATTATTTATAATTTAATTAATATATAGATCAGTAGACTATTTAGATTGTCACGTACATTATGTTAGTATAAATGTAAGTAACTGTTTGTAAAAAAACTATAAAGGGAAATAACACACACAAAATTAAAGCTGAACTCAGGAATTTATTTTCAAATCAATTAAATGATATACCAGTATTTATACAATTAGTGAACTTTCTCGAACAGAATATTTTAGAATTGAAAAGTTCTAGAAATTAAATAACATTAATCGAATAATTACACTGTAAATACAAGTGTCTGAAATTCAGACAAAAATGTGTCTGAAATGGGGTGTTCAATTTTAAGATGCTAAAAAGTGTCTTATTTATTTCAGACAGTAGAAATGTCTGAAAAAGCACATTTCAGACACTTTTAATGTCTGAAATTGATCATCATTTCAGATGCTTGAAATGTCTGAAATGCGCCATTTTTGACCCTTCATTGTTTTTCTGATATGCAGCCATTATTGACTACCGTGGCCATGAGTAGTTTAATAATAAAAAATAAATGATATTTATTTATGTTTTAATATAAGCTTTTCTATCACTAGTTTTTATTAGAATTTTAAATAATCTATGGCATCCCCCCTCCCCCTTAGAATTAAAACAAAATTATTTAATTTATTTTTGAAATATTTTCCTCTTTTTACAAAAAAGCACCACAGAGCTGGTGTTTAAAAGTAATTGGTGTAAAATTTTGAATAAACATTATAAAATATACGAACTCGCAGCAATTTTTTCGGGTTGAAAGAAAACACAACCCTTTATCAGGTGAATAAAGTAGGCACGAGTGCTGCAAAACTTTACGTTGCTGCTTTGTTTGCAGCACTCGTGCATATTTTGTCTGACGAAGAGTTGTATTTTCTTCCGACCCAAAACAATATTTGTGAGTTCTTATATTTTATGGTATTTACATAAAATTTTGTACTAATCAATTTCCTCTTTTCTTTTTTTATGTGTTTAAATATGTATCAATATTCTAATATGAAAGGATGATTACATTTTATTCATTTTATGTAATTATAATTTGTTTACATCAAAAATAGTTATAGAAATATCACAGTATATGTTAACACATAATAAAGAAGATAGCCTAATTTATCTGCTATTTTTTAGGCTTTTTATAACATTGGAATTTTATTTCATAACCTGGATATAATTATTCAAGATTATTTGCATACTATAAATTCAAGTCATTTTAGAAGGAATACACATTAAATATAATTACATAGCTACAACAGATTTAATAAAACATTTTTTTCTAAAGCCGCTATCAAACGAAGAACCATACGATAGTCTTTAGCACAAAATACCTCATAAACAGGTTTCTCATGCGGGAAATGATCCAAATGTGCCGTTTGATACAAACTGCCGAACGTATGTTTGTCAATCACATATTTTCGACTGTTTAAATCACATACGGTAGTCTTCAGAACAAAATCCTCCAATCAGGGAATCGTGATTACTGAACACCCTCTATTCTTTTCCCTTTTAAACATCCTTGGGGGGAGGGGGAATAATAGTCAAATGTTGGTTCCGTTGTTTATATTTCTGGATTTTGTTCTTCCGTTTGTACTTAAGAACAACCCTACTGAAGTCGTTTGGTCGCTTTTGAGTGGCAATAGCTTTTATTTTAGAATATATCGTATTTCGTCTGATAGCACCTTAACGGCCCTCTTCACTTACCGTCGCCGGAAGCCCGAGCTAATGTTATTCTATGATGAACATTTCTTTACAAATAACTTATTAACTAATACATTTTTTTAATTCTGTTTTCACATTCAGAAAATTCCCAACTGTTAAATTGACGGACCTTTTTTAAAAATGATTTTTTTTTTAATTTTTAATATTTTATTTTGAAATTGCAAAATGAAAAAATTTCACATATTGAAGATTTGTTATTTTGCAGCTTCAAAATAAAATATAAAAAATTAATATTTTTAAAAAGATGCATCAATTTAACAGCTGGGAATTTTCAGAATGTGAAAACAGAATTTAAAAATATGTATTAGTTAGTAAGTTATTTGTAAAGAAAAATTTCCCATAGAATAACATTAGCTTCGGCTTCCGGCCGCGGCGAGTGAAGAGGGTCCTTAAGTGACTCTTTAGTTATCAGGAGTTTTTTTAGAATTGCTTAGACCATACAAATGCATAAACTATGTGAAAATATTTTAATTGTTGATAGAAATTAATATTTACCAGGACTTTTTCTTTTTTTTTTTTTTTTTAATAAAAAACCATACATCGGTAATTTTATCTGACAAGGACATAGAAAAATATTTTATGCATAAAACATACATAGTAGTTTTTCCACTTTTAGCAAATAC
The DNA here is from genome assembly GCA_963930645.1 of Salticus scenicus. Taxonomy (NCBI): domain Eukaryota; kingdom Metazoa; phylum Arthropoda; class Arachnida; order Araneae; family Salticidae; genus Salticus; species Salticus scenicus. The sequence goes on from OZ005650.1 coordinate 316,561,914, forward strand.
CTTATATATATTTTTATTTACACTTAGCCATAAATATATATATATATATATATATATATATATATATATATATACACACATATATATAATAAAAAGTCATTTCAATACAATAGCACTTTTTTTTTTCTATTTTACAAAGCTAACTTTACAACAAAATTTAAATGAAAAGGATGAGCAATATCAGTTTTCTATGTACTACTTATGGCGATTCTGTTATTGCCGCTAAAGAAACAGAAATTTTAAGAACTTGATTATATCCTTTAAATTCACATTCAGCTTTGAATACTATCTATTCACTTGAATGCAGTCTAACTATAATAGAGTGAATATAACGGTATGGAAAGAGATAATAGATATTTTTTTTTTTTTTTTAGAATTATTCTTGATGATTTTTAAGGATCATAAGATTATAATAGTGCATTAAGTATACACTCATGAACAAAAAAATAGGAACCCCCCCCCCACCCCACCCCCCCAAAAAACCTTCCATTTCTTTGTAATGGTGCACTTTATGTTCAGATGCTGTAGAAAATTGCTGGCAAATTTTATATGTTTTCTTTTTATGATGTGGGCTCAGATTTTCAATGACATATAGGTCAGTAGATCTAGCTGGGCAATCAAGAACTACAATTTTACTTTTATAGTGAACTATGCTTTTACAGTATTATCCATGTGGATAGCAATGTTGTCTTGTTCAAAAATAAAATTGTAGGAAGCTATATATATAAAATTGGAGCCTACAATAACAAAATCTTTCTAAAAGATCAAGATACATATTTGTATTTACTTTGCTTGGATAGACAAGTATATATAAGTTTTCCTACAAATACCAATTTGCTGCCCATATCATAACAGAGCAACAAGCCCTTTGCCATCATGAAAGAATACATTCCTCTTTACACAAATTGTAATAATAATCCCAGCTTTCTGATTCATCAGAGTTATAACTTTTCTTATCAAAGAAAATAATATCTAATTAATGAAAAAATATATAAATTTCAGGTAATTTTAGTTCCCCATCATACTATATGTATGGGGAACTTAGGTAATCGTGAAAAATTTCGACCTCGGTTTTTTGACTTTTTTATACGTTTTTAGGTGTGAGGAATCCGAAAATGACAAAATTTGTATGGTGTCTGTCTGTAGGGTGTCTGTTAGTGTGTCAGTCCGTTAGTGTGTTAGTCCGTTAGTTTGTTAGTCTGTTTACACGATATCTCACGAACAAATGATCGCAAAGAGGTCAGATCAGTTTTAAAATATTACTTTTGATACTGGCAAGAACTCTATTCATTTGCAACATTCAAACTAAAAAACTTCGTAAGTTATGAGAAATTTACGATTTTCTTAACATTGGAGAATAGGACAAAAATTCACTTAAACGTGCATTAAATGGAAACTTTTTACTGTGAAAATGTCAAACCAGTTTTAAAATATCGGTTTTGATGCCGGAATGAACATCAGTAACTATAAATATGCTACTTTGAAAATTTCGCAAGTTATTGGAAATTTACGAATTTCTTAACATGGCAGTATAGGGCAAAATTTCACATAAACGTCAATTTTGAGAGAGATTTTCCTCGCAAACATGTCAGACTACTTTTGAAATATTATTTAGGACACTGGCATGATTATTAATGACTATAAATTTTCGAATATTAAAATTTCGTAAGTTATTGGAAATTTACGAATTTCTTAACATGGCAGAATAGAGCAAAATCTGACATAAACGTCAATCTTGAGGGATATTTTCATTGTAAAGATGTCAAACCACTTTCGAAATATTATTTTGGATACTGGCATGAATATCATAGACTATGATTTTTTCAATTAAAAAAATTCGTAAGTTATTTGGAATTTACGCTTTACTTAACATGTCAGAATATGGCAAAATTGAGCATAAACTTCCATTTTGAGGATCATAAATACATTAGACAACTTCAAAATTACATTTATGATATCAGTTTGAACATGATTGAATACAAATATTTTAATAGGAAATTTTCGTAAATTATTCGTAATTTACGATTTTATCAGCATATCGAAATTGTAAATTTTTCATATAAATATGAAATTTGAGGATTATTGCATTGGAAACAGCAGCATGAAAACTAAACAACGGAATCGACCCTAATAAAATAAATGAATAATTTAGAATGAGATAAATATATCGAAGTGAACGGTGGATAGCCTATTAGGGGATTTCATTCTGTCACTGTATCAAGCTTTGGTCATATTCATTTCTTTTAACATGATTATAATATGTATCGCACTAGAAATTTATGAGAACATAAATATGATGAGGAACTGAGCAGAGTCCACCTATGCCAACTAGTTTCTTTCAAAAAACCTTTTGATGTAAGTGCAATAATCTCCCCAACTAATTGCTTTCAGAAAACTAAATTTGATTAACCTTGGGCAACTGAAATAATACCAATGTATAATCATTTACCAAATATCATTTCAATAAAATATTGAATTTTTTGCAGTATTTCTCACTTATTTAAAAGCATTAAATTATCCTTGATGTATGTGTGCATTCACAAATAAAAATACTGGCATGGTTTGGATTTGGGTACACTTATTCATTCTGTTTTTTAACAGCATCTTTTGTAATTTGCAGCATCAACTTAATATGAAGTTACAAACATTTCTACCAAAAGAAAGTTGCATGAATGAGCATTTTTGAAGGAAATCACTAGACACAACTAACCATAAACAACCTCAAACTATATTTTGTATTTTTTTTTTTCTAAATTAATTTTTTGAATGCAAAGTAACAATGAATTATTTTCTAAGATTGCTGGCTTCATTTTTTTTTCTTTTGTGTACATATGTATTTATACTCTACTAGCATTGGACTGGCTTTGATCACTTCACTTTTTGTTACAGAAGAGTACAGACAAATTTAAATATACAGGATGTCCCTGAATGCACGGGTTAAACTTTAAGCTTAAGTAAAATACATACAAAAAAGCATTTTTTGTACAGCATTATGGGGTCAGAAAAGAAAATTATTAGCGGGCCGAAAGTGGGCTTTCTGCCTCTCCCCGATTTTTTATTTTTTTGTCATCTTAAAGTGAAGTGTGTTCGCCAATACTTTTCAATTCTGACATCCTATTGCTGTACAAAAAGTGCTTTTTTATATGTTTTACCTACCCTCACAGTACGACCCATGAATCCAGGAACACCCTGTATGCATGTTTCTTTGATGCACTCTCATGAAAATCTCCTATAAAGTTTTTTAGATAATCATGCCATAATTCCATAGAATTATACAGGTGTTTAATTTAGTTTAAATATAAAACTTAGTCAATAAAATACTCAAATAAATTTTATAATTTTATTCATCTATGACAAAGAAAAAAAACAGACAAACTTCCCAAAAACAGACCTAGTGGGAGCACTGTGGACATGCCATTTGAAACATTTGAAATTGTTTAAACTCTTTCATAAATATCATAAAAGCAGATGTAAATTTCTGGTTAACTGCTTATTTTTTCAGCATGACTGTTTGCAAAAACATGAGAAAACTTGAATATCCTTTGGGATATTCATAATCAAATGTGAAGTACACCGCAAGAAGTGTATCAAAAATTGAAAAAATATCAATTTTTGTTAATTTACAAATTATGCTGCCTTGTCCTAAAATCATTGATGCTGCTATTTTTCCATCTTCACCTGTATAAATTACGAGGTTTGGTGCTTGCATGTGTGCTAGGGATGTGGGTTTTCCGGAAAATTTTGAAACGGAAAATTTTCTGGAAAATTTACCGAAAATTTTCCGGAAAATTTTCAATCAGTAAATTACGAAGGTTTTATAAAATAAAACTAAATACAATAAAAGCTACAAGTAAACAAAACAATTCAAAGAAAAGTATGAATAATTATTTAATTCAAAAAGAAATTAATAAACAAAACACAGAAATTATAATTTAAGGGTTTATAAAACATGTATAAAGTTAGAAAGTTATAATTTTTAATGACTGTTTTACATGTATAATGATTGAATAATCTATATAAAAAAGGTGTCTGAACTTCAGTAGCTGTCAGAGACTCTCACATATCACTGCCAACAACTGAACCCTATTTTATTATATAGGGAACATTTTTATGAGAATTAATGATTTTTTTTTTTTTTTTTAATTTTGTTTTCATTATATTAAAAAAAAAAAAAATTCTAGAAAAATTGAATTTGCTTTTATTTTTCCCAAAATTTATTCATTTAATTTTTAGTATTTCATACTGGAAGTAACAAAGTGGGAAAAAAATATCAAAGTTCTTTTTTGCACTTTAATAATTTCAAAATAAAACATAAAAAAAAAAAAAAAAAAAAAACTGTATTTGAAAAAAACAAGAACAAATTTAACAATAGTGAAGTTTTTGAAAATAAACAGAATTAAAAAACAACAAAAAAAAAAACAACAACAACAACAACAACAACAAAAAAAAAAAAAACAGAGGTAATTATCATTTAATTTACAGGTTTCCATATGAACTTTATTCTATAAAGTCAATCTAATTAAGACATAATAGAATAAGATTTATTAAGCACTTAAAATTCTTTAGTAAACATTTATTTTACAAAATTAAAAATATCCACAAATAATTTTATGTAAATCAAGGTTAAATTTGTCTAAAGTAATTAAGTTAATCACGGTGGATGCATATTTAATAAAATTTATTTTCGTTAACTTTGGTTTAGTGTACAGATATGTAAAGCATGTAAATTTCATTAATTCATAATATTTAATTTAGTTCATCGCTGTTATTGTTTTTAATAAGTACTTCAAACAAGTGTAAATTTACTTAATAATTACATTCATCCTCATCATTTTCAATTAAATATTATCTAGACTTTTCAATATAAGATCTTAATTATTTAAAACCACTGAAGAAAAAAGAAGAAGAAAAAAAAAACATTTTCATTGATTTTATTTAATTGAAGAGTTCTTTGTTTACATATTAATGAAGTTTTTGTAGTACAAGCTGTAACATTGTGTTTAATTAAGTTAAAACAACAAACAAAATCACAATTTCTTTCGTGTGTCTAATTAATCAGCATAAAAAGATATTTATCTTTTTGTGAACGTAATCTATGTTTTGTAATAAAGCTATCATTTTGTAAACGTAACTTAAGAGTACAAGAACTTTATAATATATATATTTACGCAAATCAATATCGCGTTTCATAATACATTAACTTTTCCTATACTTAATATATATATTTAATAAAATAACATTATTTTACATATTCTGGAAATTGTATTTAATTATATTTATTCTATAAATTCTTGTTTTACACTTTTAGATACATAAATAAAAGAATATTTTATGACGTTGTATTATGTTATCTAAAATAATTCTCATTTAATCCATTATTTCCCAACGGATATTTAAAGTCTCGTGAGATTTAAAGGCGTAGAAAATCGAATTGATGGAAGGCGTATGAAATATAGTGATAAATATTGAACGTATATATTCTACTTTAATATCACTCTACCGCATTAGACGCTATACGAAACCGCTTTTATTCAAGAACGAGATGCGTCCGCAAATTCTAGCTGCCATTTTTTACGATCCTTAGCTATGCCATAATTAATTTACATATTATCTCAAGATTATATCTAGAAAAATATAACGATGATATACTTTATATATATATATATATATATATATATATTATATAACAATCTTTTTTTTTTCTTTTTCTTCTTTATATATCCTGATATTTTTTCGACAGCTATTTACAATAGTACATTAATGTACTGCCTCATTAAAACGCATCATGAATTACTATAAGGAAGCGATGTGCATAATTTTTATTATTTCTATCTTTAGAAAATCATCTATCTTTAGAAAATCATTGTTCCTTTTGGCTTGGCCAATATCTTTGTCTCCAATGTGTGATGGCCTTCCACTCCTAGCCTGATCTTGGCAGCTTCTGTCTCCTTCCCTAAACTTACGAAACCATCGACGACATGTGCTTTCGTCTATTGCATCCTCCCCAACATTGCAACATGCTGCGGCTGCCGTACTCTTTTTATCGAACTCGTATAACAAACAATGTCTTAAATGCTCCTTATCGCTTTGCATGTTAAACTCTCTGATATTCTTTTGAGATGATTAATTTTGTGAGACACGGTGCATTTATAAGGGGGCATCGACGCGTTTGGTTGGCCTACGATTTCCGTCATTACAATCTCATGTGTGACGTCAATTCCATTGCAAATTTGCATATCCAAAAACGTGTAGAACTTTCGCACTCACCCAATATATTAACAGTGTTTATTTCATTCCTTACAATTCATTTTGAACTAGTAGATCTGCAGATCAGGAGTCTCATCGTCTTATTTGCATCACACATTACACAAGAGATCATTTTTATTTATTTCTTATTATATAATGTAAATATATATATATATATTAACTCGATTGACTTCCTGCATAAAAAGAAAAGTTTCTGGAGGGATCAGAAATTAAACATAATCATTGCAATTAATCATAGCATAATTAAAAAAAAATAATAATAACAAATCATAGGGAAAACTTGGAAAATAAAATTATTTTATTAAAACATTTTTATAACATAAGAATAATAAAATAGTGTAAAACCTCTTTAAAAGTGTTTCGCACATGTCATAGAAAACTTTTTAATGGACCTTATTGGATAAATCAAACAGCAATTTCAAAAATCAATAGCGCTATATTCAAAAACGATTTCCCAATTTGTTAGGAAAGAAAAGTTTTTGATCAGTGTATACTACTTTTGTTATATCATGCGTCATAAACTTGGACATTAACATGTAAAATAACACAAAAACTGCAAACATTCTAGAAAAGTATGGAGAGATGCATGCTAGGATACCCTCAGAGAGACAAAAAGCGAAACACGTGAATTAGGGATCAAATTAATGTTACTTTTGTCATTTATAGAATCAAAAAATTAAAATTGAACTGGACATTGCACCTTTCCAAAAAAAAAAAAAACTATGATGGATCACTAAGTCCTATAGGGTGTGCCCAAATGAAAAGGAGACCTTAGCTGTAGCGGTTATATCAAATCACAGTGAAGTAATGCGTTAGCCGATAGATGGCATGGCAGTATTGCTAGATGCACATGCGTAGTAACGGCTTCGCGTCAATATCCTCATTGCTAAAGAGTCATTTCCACAGTACGTTGCAAGATGGATTCCACCAGATCAGCACAAAGAGGTTGGCTGTGGATGAGCTCATACGGCAGAATCACCGGATCACCACGCGTGAAATTGCTGTTGAACTGACGACAAGCAAAGGAACTGTTCATCACATATTCCTAAAAAAAGGTTATGGCAAAGTTTGTGCACAATAAAGGTCCAAGTATCTGCCAGAGAATCAGAAGACGGAGAGAATGGGTTCTTGTCTGACCCACCTGTTGAGCCATCCACTCCCTTTCTACGCACTGGCATCAGTGTATCAATGGCAATGGCAATTATTTATGGTTGTATTATTCCACACGAACTATAATTATAATATTGTTATTAAAATTTCTTCTCATATAACTTCAGTCTCCTTTTCATTTGGGCACAACTTATATTTTGGATACCGTGAGATGAACTACGAAGATGGAATACCGAAGAAGAGATGTTACTGTCGTTGGAGACATGGGATTATTAAATTGATTGGAATCACCTTAGCCTTCATATAGCACTGGATTGGTAAAGGCTAAAATTTATGATGATTATTGTAATTAAAATATACCTATTTATGCAATAAATTTCTTAAATTAAGCGATTTTAATTACATAAGTTCACTTTATTTTACAAGGAAGCTTTATACTCGTAATAATCCTCACTATTACCTTCTTTGAATTTTAAAATATTTTTTCTATAGATTTTCTGTATGCCAGAACAAATTGTACAACTTAGCACCATTCTTAGAAAAAAGATATATCTATTAATCAATCAATTTAATTAAACTTTCCTGAAAATTTAATCATTTCGCTTTACCAGTTTTATTTTTTTATCTAAAGCTTACACAACACACTGTAGAATATATATGATTAAAATTTCCAGATAAATAATGCTCAGAAATGAAATTCACATATCAAATCCTGATCTTTATCACTGAAATTGCAAATTGAGAAATAGGACTTGCCACTCATCTATTTTCTCCATACACAGGCTCATACGAGACACCCGAATTAATTTTACTGTCCAGCTAATATTTTATAACGGTCCCAATACTTGAATATGGAGTTAATTACATCTAAGAAAAAAATTAGTTCATGTAAATACAAGAAACAACGATTTGCTCTTGTAAAATGAAACCACTCAGATAGGTACACATACAAACTTTTTCTGTTAATTAGTGTTATGACTTACGGTGAAAATTTGGAACCCTTAAGGGAAAAGGTTCTTTAATACAGCCAGACTTGCAGAATGCTTTCGTATACATTAAATTTGTAATTGTGATTCTTGTGAATAACGAATATATATATATATATATATTTATTTATTTATTTATTTATTTAAAAAAAAAAAAAAAAAAAAAAAAGAAGAAGAAGAATATGTTAATCAGGTTGCTCCATACAAATTTTCGAAATCCATTTAAAATATTCAATTATTTACATTTAATTTGTTTATCAGTAAAATATAATGTCCCAAACACTCTTAAAATCTTTGATATATGATTCCATTTCTTATTTGATAAATGAGTATTTTTTAGCACTTTTTGAAATTCGGTTTCGTGTGTAAATTAAAAATCTCTTATCAGGGAAAAGTAAAATCAAACAAAAGCATTTTAGTTTCTCTGAATCCTAAATATTTAATTAATAGTAATTTAGCAAAATCTAAATTTATCTGACTCTACATTTTATTCAGTATTGTGTAATAATTCATTTTATTATTTTAAGTAGTTTCATGTTCACCGATTTTGTAGGTTTTTATTGGGTTATTTATTACAGTCATTAAGTTGAAAGTATTTTATTTAATGTTTTATTGAATTACCAATATATTTATTAAAAAAGAGATTTTAGAGGGTTGTAAAGTTGATTGGACGTATATTACGAATATTCATTTAACAGTTCAGTTGAATTAGAAATGTGGAAATAAATTAGGATTGATTTGTTGTTGAAATTTAAAATAATTGTTTACAGTTTATTTAATAAATAATAAATTCATTTTTCTTCAATGAAATTAAATGTTTTATTGAAATAACACTATAGTAGCTGGTTTAGTACACGTATTTTATGTTCTGCACCTACTTTCAGATTCTGCATTTTTTTTAATAATGTAGAATCTCAAACTATTTTATAGCTATATGTTAATAACAATAGATTAAAGAGCTAATTTTATATATATATATATATATATATATATATATATATATATATATATATATATATTTGTGTATTAGGGGGACCGGAAAATAATGTCGTTTTGAATTAATAAAATGAAACCGGAAATTTTTGTTTAACAGTGTTTACATGATACTTTAGAAATAACCATCTTATAAGTTACCTAAGAATATCTTAAATTTTATCCAGGATAAATTTCCGATGTCAGTATTTTAATTGAAAACGACATTATTTTTCAGTCCCCCTAATATATATATATGTGTGTGTGTGTGTGTGTATGAAAATTTCACATTTGAATCTTAAAAAATAGATATTATGTTCACACTGTAAAAAATAGTTTCTTAAAAATGATCTAAATTGTCTCAAAATAGCTCTGAAACAATATATTTACTTAAATTTGAAAACCCATGTACTCATTTTTGAGTATATTGTTATGCTCAAAAATGGGGTTGACCAATAAGAATCCCAATATCCCCATGTTTTACATGTCAATATACTAAAAAATCAATTCATTGGTTTTCACATTTAAGTATATATTGTTTCGGAGCTATTTTGAGACAATTTAGCTCATTTTTAAGAAACAATTTTTAACAGTACAATATGTATATCGACTCTCTCTCTCTCCCCCCCCCTCTCTCATTTTTCTTTATATTATTTTATTTTACTTAATTTTCTATTTCATCTGCTTTAATGGTACACGTATGACTACGAATTCCTAATAAAAAGTGCAATAAATAAATATTTTTTGTTATCCGCTTGTGCATCAAAATGCTCTAAATGTATAGTAACTATACAACATTTTCTTTGTGCATTCTACAACGTTTGCGTCCACTTATATAAATATATCACGTATATTCCATGAGGTTTTTTTTTTTTTTTTTTTAAATGTATTACAAAAAACCTGTATGTATATGTTCGGTTACAACTCAAGCATTTTTCCAACAAATATCTTAGTCAGTTGAAGAAAAGTCTTAGAAATAATATTTTGCCTACAGAAAATAAATATATTTAACCAATAATAAAATAATAACAGAAGACTTGGCGTTGGAATATTAAAACCCGGAGAAACTACTACGTCAGAAACGCCAAAGAAAAATATTTGCAATGCATACAGCTGTTTCGGTAGCCGTAAGCGTACCGTCTTCAGTACAAAATAATTCTTTTTGCACTGAAGACGGTACGCTTAAGGCTACCGAAACAGCTGTATGCATCTCAAATATTTTTCTTTGGCGTTTCTGACGTAGTAGGTTATCCGAGTTTCAATAATAAAATATAAACATTTATGCGAGATAATTCGTAATGCAAATGCTCACGGAAAATTATTTGCATAGTAAAAAGACATACAGGAATAATTATAACTAATATGCAAGTAGATACCATGAAAAAAAAGTTATCAGGGACATAATTTTTACTTTAATTGATTTTCTAAATGGAGATAAATACAAGGGAACATTTACGCGTTGACGTTTCCCCACTGATTTCAAAACGTCTGAATATATATATATTTCTTTTTTGTTCATAATTTTTAAATAAATGAACATATAAACATAATATCTCGATGGTATGTTAATTTTTGAACAAAACTAATAGAATTCTATATTAGTTTGATATCGTAATATTTTTTAAAGTTACACAAACTCGGTATTTTTAAAAAGAACATGAAACAAAATTCAAACAATTTTAGAAAACTATATGAAAAGGTGTGTTATAATGCATTACACATGCGTTTGGTTTACATAAGTATATATAAACTAATACATTTTTTTTCTTTTTTGCATATTTTGTATGTGCTTTTAAAGGCGCGAGGTACATAAAAAGAATATTTTTAGATTATAATACATACATTAAATTAAATGTAAAGCATTCTAAAAAAATATTTGTTAATAACACCTTTCCCCAAAGCAGAAAATTTTGTAATTTAAAAAGCATTTTTATTCAAATCTTACTTTATAAAATTTAAAAATTTACAGAAAGAAAAGTTATAAACCATAGGCATTCTATATAAAATGCTGTGTTTGTGGAAAAGATATTGGAAAACGGATTTCTAAAAATTTCGATTGTTTCTGTAACATTCTTTATAAGTAAAATCTAGTACATCAAAATATCGATTACTGTATAAAATATACAAAATAAAGTTTCTGAAAAGATAACATTATGGAAAGTTTGCATGCATTAATAAAATATTAACAAGAAGTTAAATTTTAAAATGAAAATACAAATGCTTATAAATTTACTGCATGGAAGGTATACTTAAGGCATAAAAATACTCATATGTATACAATTTAATGAAGAGCATTATTTTACTTGAGTGAAAAAATAATTCAGAATGTTTTAGAATCTGACAAGGCAAAAAAAAAAAAAAGAAAATCTTCATTCCTCTATTTTTTTAAATGTGTTTCAGTGGACTCTATGTCTTATGTATACCAAATTAAAGTATGTATACATATATACATATACCAAGTGGCTATATAATACATATATGTTTTTAGAACTATATGTAGCTTTAAGGAATAATCCAAAGCAAGACTAAATTATTACGCTTACTAAGTGTAAACGGTCGTGAAAAATGGTACATGAGAAAAATATAACTTTAAAAGATTTTCGACAGACAGTGTTTTAAATATTGGTGTTTAAATCGTTTATGAAAATATCTTTTTGAAATTTTCATGACTACAAGCAACGTGGCCAAAAGGTGACTATAAGTTTACCAGATCGTAATCTCGCATTAAAAGTAGTCTATGTTAACATGTAAATCTCTGCAACAATTTTAGTGAATTTTGGTGTGTGAAAGGATTTCATAAAGGAACAGGTTTTTTATCAGTGTATGGATTGTAAAGAAAGGTTGAAAAAAAAAAATCGGAGAGACTGTTTTAGTTTTCCGTTGAAAGCAGAATGGTGAGTGCAAATCTGCGATTTGCAGACAGAATTTTTGCGTTACAGAAGAAATTTTCAGTATGATGATTGAACCATCACTGACATCAGAAGTTGGTCCTACAGGAATATGTGCAATTTGTAATTTTTTTCCCTTTTTTATTGTAAAAAGAAAAAAAAAAAAAAAAAAAAAAAACTCGTTCATTTTCAATTCTGCCCCTATAAATTTATTTTTCATTAAAATTCTTAGCAGGATATATGGAACAGAAACAGAATTTTGTGTTGGTATTTTATCGCAAAAGCTTCAAACGGTGATGTATGATAATGGCGATTACTTTGACGACATTCTCTAAAGTTATGAAATATATATGAACATTTATTTTCAGGAAAATATATAGTTTTCATGTTAATTCTAAACATTTATTTATTTATTTATTTATTTTATTGTAATAAATATCCGTTTGAGAGATTATTTTATTCAGAAATGTCATTAAAATGTACAATTCCCTTTCAATATTTATGAACTTAAGAATTTATGTGCCACCTGGTATATTCCTAGCAATTTAGATTGTATTTTAATTTATACAGAACATTAAATAATATATATTCAAAATTCATGTTTACGTTTACATTAATATTGTGAATATACATTGTACCATTTCAATTTAAAACTATTAATTTGTTGCAAAAATCTGTTTTCAAATTTAAACAAAGAAATATGTATTTATATCGTTTTTTTTTTTTTTGAGACTCAAAATTTCAACTCAAGCTCATTAAAGTAGTATATTAGTTTGGAGTTACTCTGGAAATTGATGTATTTTTATATGCTTATGCTTTTTAAAAAAATTGCTTTTTAAAAATCTGTTGATATATATATATATGTATAACTTTTTTTTAAGTGTTCACATAAAATTTTTATTGCTTTATTTCTAATTGCATTAATTGGTTATATTGTATTTACCCATATTTTTTAGTAAGTAGTTGCTTTTCCTGTAAAAAAAAAAAAAAAAAAAAAAAAAAAAAACATTACGCATTTTTGCATAAATATTTAAGATTTAAAAATGTTTGAGAATAGCTAGGGTGATGCTTTAGGAAATCTCTAAGTAAACAGAAATTTTATTTTCATATTTACATAAAGAATACATGAATAAACATAGACGTGCGAAGTATCATTTAATTTCTTTGAAAATTAAGGTTTAAAAAGAAAAATAAGAGGGCTGCCCATAAAGTATCCGAATTTAATGTGTAACTAAAAAAATATAATGGATATACATACTTAAGTTTAATCCCCTTCAAAATATCGCCTTAAGAAGCAACACACTTAGCCCAACGTTGTTGCCACCCTTGAAAGTAGGGTTGGAAGTCGTTCTTAGGAATGGCCAACAGCTGTTCGATCGCATTTTATTTGATGGTCGTAACATCCTCAAACCTTCGTCCTTTAAGCGTTTTCTTTAGCTTTGGAAATGCGAAACCTCCCTACTCAACAGACCTCGCTCCGCGAGACTTTTTCGCATTTCCAAAGCTAAAGAAAACGCTTAAAAGACGGCGGTTTGAGGATGTGACGACCATCAAACAAAAAGCGATCGAACAGCTGTTGTCCATTCCAATGAACGACTTCCAATCCTACTTCCAAGAGTGTTAACAACGTTGGGCTAAGTGTGTTGCTTCTTAAAGACGATATTTTGAAGGGGATTAAACTGAAGTATGTATGTCCATTAATTTTTTTTAGTTATACATTAATTTCGGATACTTTACGGACAGCCCTCGTAAACTTCCTCATTAGAACGTTATTTATACCTTTCTTCTTTTTCAGCTTTTTAAAACATTTTTCTTTACATTGAAATTGTAATCAATACATGCAAATAAGCTTAATAATTTTTGTAAATTATTGAAAAGTGCGATTATATATGTTCTACTGTAAATTAGTGACACTAATTCAAACTTTTGTTCCAATTATTACACTATATCTATTTGAGTAATTTCTTACAAAAATTATAAATCCGTTTTTGACAACTATATGACTGAATTTTCTGATTGTCATGAAAAGATTCCAGAGAATAAATTTTTAATGTTTATCATGCACTTGTGAAGAATAGACGAATTTTCACCAACTTTTACAGTTCAGTGGTTTAACGTAAATATACGTGATATAATAATAAGTTCAGTTCATAATTAAACTTCCTTTTTAAACATTATTATCCAGCTTAAACGTGTGGGAGAATCATTAAAATCTTAATATGTGAACAATGCCTAAGATTCTCTCTTTTTTTTTACAATATTCAAGTCGCGTTTTAAATAAAAAATAAAAAAATAATAACAAGACTTATTGATTCGTTTTTGATTATACGTGTTTATGTTAAAATTGTCTTTTACTTATTTATTTTTTTTAACGATATAGCCACGTTTATCTGCCTTCATACAGCCAACAAATCAATTAAAATGAAAATTTGGTACAATCAATAACATCTTTTTTCATTTCACAGATGAAGGTCAGTGCCATAGCTTGTAATGTTACGACATTACCAGCGATCAATATGTTCAACATGCTTAATATGCTTAGATTTTTAATATTTTTCTTTTATTTATCATCTATTATTTACAAATTAAATTCATTTTATTTACATATCATGTTTTTACGTGCTATGAAAAATAAACTACTGACACGTTTTCTACTTTTCTTTATTTTATCATGAATATTATGTAATTTATATTTTTAAATTACAATATAAATCTATTTATTATCTAATTTTGTAAACCCTGTTACATGATAAGAACAGCATTTGTAAGATATTGACTGAAAATGCCAATACACATATTCTAAACAGTGTAAGTGGAAGGTTGCATGATGATTTGTAAGACAATAGAGATATCATTATTATCGATAATAATATTGATTTTCAGTTTTTATAAGTATCGATTATTTGTCATGCATACAAGAAAGGGTAAAAAATTACATGATATTTAAGAAGAAAGAAGAGAATTTCTGAATTGTTTGGTAATTGACAGAAAGTAACAAGCATCATATCGATATCTTATTATCAGGATAAAAACTGTAATTGGATATATATTAATGACTAATTGCATTTTTTTAAACTTGACAGTAATCATTAGTTAGATCATTGAAATTTTAAACAAAGAATATAGGTTTGATTATTATTATTCGTTATTATTATTACTTATTTTTTTAACTGGAAATTTTCCCCCTATTTGTTTACGTTACATTCCCTTTCATTAAGAACTTCACAGCTTTATAAATATGTTTTAAAATTCTCTCTATTGACCATTATCGCTAACAGACCGAGCCAGTTACCCTAAACCAATAATGAAAAAAAAATGTTACAGTGTTCATTATTACTTCCTTATACAAAGTATAAGGAAGTATAGTAATCCCGATTTGCGAAATGGATTTTGTATTTCACATTGCTCGAAAACGAATGATCGCTGAATGTTGCCAATTTATACGTGTGACTGTCATGATGTATAGTTGTACACCTGCAAGTGTCGTCTGAACACGAGCTCTCGTTTTAGAGATATAAGCGATTTTACACGATTTTTCGTGACGTCTGTATGTGTGTGTGTGTGTCTGTGTGTGTGTGTGTGTGTATGTCGCATAACTCAAAAACGGTTGGACGTAGAAAGTTGCGAATTGGTACATAGGTTTGTTATAACATCTAGTTGTGCACCTCCCGTTTTGGACTTTGTATGATTTTCCGTTTTGGAGATATTTAGGAAAATTAGGTTCATAATGACAAAAATACATAGGTTTTGGCCATAATGTATCAAAAAACGGTAATAACTCAAAAACGGTTGAACGTAGAAAGTTGCGAATTGGTACATAGGTTTGTTATAACATATAGTTCTGCACCTCCCTTTTTGGACTTTGTATGATTTTCCATTTTGGAGATATTTAGGAAAATTAGGTTCATAATGACCAAAAATACATTGGTTTTGGCCATAATGTATCAAAAAACGGTAATAACTCAAAAACGGTTTGGACAAATCTTGCAATTTAACTGACTTCCCGACTAGCTAGACATTTGAAACTTTCAGAAAAGCTCAGAACACGTTTACAATGCGTTTTTTTAATATTTTTGGCCAACTGTTTCCGATACCTGCTGCCTTCGGCAGCGTTACCAGTACAAATCTTGCAATCGATTTTTAACTAACTTCCCGACTAGCTAGACATTTAAAACTTCCAGAAAAGCTCAGAACACGGTGACAATGCATTTTTTAAATATTTTTAGCCAATTGCTTCGTGTCACTGCTGCCTTTAGCAGCGTTTATATGATTCAACAGAAAATCTATTTAACTAACTTCCCGACTAGTTAGAGATTTGAAACTTCCGGAATAGTTCAGAAACACGGTGAAAATGCATTTTTTAACACTTTTATCCAATTGTTTCGGATCCGAAGTCCCCCCCCCCCAAGGCACAACTTTGACATGAGTCCCCCCAAGGCGCAACTTTGACATGAGTCCCCCCCAAGGCACATGAGTCCCCCCAAGGCACATGAGTCCCCCCCAAGGTACAACTTTGACATGAGTCCCCCCCAAGGCATAACTTTGACATGAGTCCCCCCAAGGTGCAACTTTGAAATAAGGCCCCCCAAGGCCCAACTTTGACATGAGTCCCCCCAAGGCCCAACTTTGACATGAGTCCCCCCCCCCCCAAGGATTTTAAAATGAGTCCCCTCAAGGCACAATTTTATTTATTTATTTTTTTTTTTTTTACGTATGCATGCATTTTTTTTAAATATTTTTAGCCAACTGTTTCGGGTCCAGTGACAATATTTTTTAACATTATGTACATTTCTAAAAGTGTATAAGGAAGTCATGTGGTGCCCACATCAGATTTTTTTTTATCATTATTACTCTAATCTTATATATATATATATATATATATATATATATATATATATATGTAAAAGATGGATGCTATGTTCTACCGTAAAAGATGTATTGACCTGTTTTCAAACTTACGGGATTATTCTAAAAAACAAAGAGCTTATTAATAGCAATGATTCGTTTATATGTAAAAAATGGAGACTCTAAAGAAATATAACGTTGGGTAGAAACATTGGAATAAGAAATCAAAAAGGGCTTGATTAGAAGAATCAAAAAAAAAAAAAAAAGGAAAAAAAAATAATTGACTCAATGGGAAAGATAAAATTTGATTAAATTGACTATGAAATATTTGTTTGAAAAATCACTTAATGGGAAGTATGTCTACATTGATTTTTTTTCTAGAGAAGACGAAATGGCGGATAATATGAAAAAAAAAATACGGAAATTGACAAAAATGTTTTTTTTTTTTTTTTTTTTTTTTTTTTTACTGACGAAAAAATGTTGATTAGTACATTTATGAAAAAAAAAAAAAAAAAAAAAAAAGAAAAAAGAAAAAGATTTCTAAGGCGGAATTTTGAAATAGATTTGATTAAAGTAGATTTGTAAGACAATAGAGATATCATTATTATCGATAATAATATTGATTTTCAGTTTTTATAAGTATCGATTATTTGTCATGCATACAAGAAAGGGTAAAAAATTACATGATATTTAAGAAGAAAGAAGAGAATTTCTGAATTGTTTGGTAATTGACAGAAAGTAACAAGCATCATATCGATATCTTATTATCAGGATAAAAACTGTAATTGGATATATATTAATGACTAATTGCATTTTTTTTAAACTTGACAGTAATCATTAGTAGGTAGGTCAAGTTTTTTAAATTTACGAGTTTAGGAAAATAAATATCCCTTTGGATTTTGTGTGTCACCCTTCGGCCATTGTTGAATATTATATTTAATTAGACTGAGACTTTTAATAGAATGGTTCGGTTGAATGAAAGGTCTGTCCACACGCACTCACTTATTCCCATTAGACCTCTAAATTACATCGATTGATCAAAGGCACCAAATATCTTAAGAATATCCATTAAAGGTCCTGGATATCCTGAACGAATAATAGATATCTATTAGATGTTTAAATGTAGATGAAATTTAAACGTGTCCTTTTTCAATCTCTAATATATGTAACATATTAGAACAAAATAAGATTTAAATGTTTTCAATATCTAGTAGATTTAACAAATTGTTTGATATTTAGAGATTTGTCGGATATTTACCAGACATTTAATGGACTTAAAAATGAGTGACATTTGTCATGCTAATAGATATCTGTAGGGTGTTTATAGAACTTTAATGGATCAATTTTTAAACTTTTATGTATGTAAGTGGTTGTGTGGGCGTAAAGTTATCTTATAGAAACGATTAAACAAAATATCTAAACACGACTCTCTAAATTCTCTGCTAATTTTGTTTAGTAAGAAGAAATCAGTAATTGAAAAGTATGAATATCACCTTGATTTTTAGACTTAGGTTTTGTGTAAAATTCGGTACCAGAGTTCTTATCTGTTATTTATAATGTTGGAGTAAAATAAACACATTTTACGTCAAGAGACTCTCCCGAAAGTCCGCTAGATATCAAATTTCTAATAGATTAAGATACTCTAATATTTATAGTGAAATCATTTTTATTATTTTAAAGAAATAAATTCAGGGATCTTCCAGTTGGAATTTATTTGAAAATATAGGTCTTTCACTATTAATGTCATTCTATAGAATTTCAAATATGAATATTTTATATTTAACCATTCTCTTAAATTAAGTTATTTGTTTGAGTTAAACTATAATGTAGGTTTTATTCATTTCTTTCTATTATTTTCAAGCCGAAAAAAAAAATCATATATAGCATAAAATCCGATATAAATTATATATGTATATATATATATATATATATATATATAATATATATATATAGGGTGCTCCATAAGTATGTAAGCATTTTAAAAATTCGAAACTATTGAAAGAATTGATAGAATTGAACGCGGTTTGGGAAAAAATCATTCTCGTGAAAGGGGAGTTTTTTTAAGAAAAAGAGAAAAAATGATAATTTTGCTATATGTCGACAGAGGGCACTTTCATGACCAGATCACACATTTTCATTAAAAATTGTACTTATTCTAATGCAAAGGTTTACAGGCACATCTATTCCATGTATCCATCACCACCACAAATTGCAGTTTGAGTTATAAGACTGTTAACTGCAGCTTCAGTCGGCGATTCTCGCCTGAGAGAAACATCTTCACCAATAACGCTTTATCCACCAAGTCAGCACCGAACCGCAGTTAAACTTCATGTATGCACAAGTAAGGGGCAAAACAAGAAATAAGCTGCTCTAATCGTAAAATTGTGCAGTGTATAGGACATTCATATGCATATTTCTCTTTCACATTCGTGCAAAATATATATATATATATATATATATATATATATATATATATATATATATATATATATATTTGTCTAACTATCGTCGATAAAAAAAAAATAACTATATTTTTTCTTTAATTAAAAAAAAAAAAAATCTCCCTTCACGAGAATAATTTTTTCACAAACCACGTTCAATTCTATCAATTCCTTCAACATCTATGAAAGATTAAAACGTCTACAGACTTATGGGACACCCTGCATGTATATATATATATATATAACGCATAGGCAACGTAATTTAAATAGCAACTATCTAGGAATAAAATTAAGATAAGTGTGCAGTTAAATTAAATTCTATAAAAAAATCAATAAGTACCATGTATAATTTTAAATAAAAACTTTAAATTAAACGTTCAATAATTAACTTTCTGTCTTCATAGTTAATTTTAATTTGATGAAATTCCATTCATATTTGTCTATGTGACTTCAGTGGTCTTAAATCTGTTGATCGGCTTTTACTACGATAGATCGATAGATAGATAGATTGATAGATGGATAGATAGATCGATAGATAGATAGCTATATAGATTGATAGATGGAAAGATAGATAGATAGATAATCAGAACGTACAGTAGAAATATAAAGGTAGTTAAATATTATCAGTACGTACATTTAGAATTTAAAGATGATTAAATATCAGTATTCAAACGAACAATATTATCAAAAACAAAGACTACCCAAATCAAACAAAAATAAAATAAAGTCAAACCAAAATGAATTAAAACAAATTGGAATAAGAAAACAGCATATTTGCATTCTAACGTTATCAAAGGATTGATAGAATACAAACATGCTAAAGGAATGTTTTTTCTGTCACAAAGATAGCAAAAGCTGAGTATTTTTTTGTGCCTAGATCCGAAACATTTATTGAAGCTAAAAAAAAAAAAAAAAAAAAAAAAAAAAAAACTTATCTTATACTATTAAGTGAGCAATATTTGTATATATATTTCACTGTTCTCTAAAACGGTAGCTCGGACAGTCACGAGATTTAACACAAAGGTGCCCCCCGAAGGGTCATTGTGCACATCGAAGTCAGATTTTCGAATTTTTGATTAGTTTTTTCTTAATTAATTAAAATGTGAAAATAATAACCTTCTAATTTCTGATAAATAAGCCATTTAAATTTTATCCATAATTTAATTGTTGCCAATTTTTTTTTTCTACAGAATAATAATAATAATAAAAAAAAAAAAAAAAAAAAAAAAAAAAAAAAAAAAACGTACATTTATTTAAAATGAGGAAAATAAATCAGAAAGATTAGAAAATAAATTAGAAATATCAGTCGTATCGTTACAAATAAGATACCAAATGAAAGGGAAATTTTTTGTGAATCCGATGCATTAAACAGCTTATCAATAGGACAAAATATTTTTTAAAATTAACTAAAGTATGAATTTTAGGTGGCAACAGCAGAAGATTGTATGGAAACCGTTAGGAGAAAAAAAAGTAAAAAATCTGCTTCACATTAAGTCACATGTTTTTGAAGTGGGATTAAAAATTGCAGTTTTCTAATTCTTTTAAATTTTCTCTCACGAACACAAAAATATAATATACAGCCTGTACCCCACAAGACCAACTTGCATTTCAAATTTCATCAATTTTTTTGGTTAATAAAAAAAAAAAAAAAAGTTACATTTTTTTTTTTTTTAAATTAAGTTTTATTCTAACTTCGAAAAGATTTGTGTGATCATAGATATAATAATATATATAGATCTATCATCTCCATGTTATCGTGCAAAGATTTTTGATGCCGAAAAAAAAGCTTTGGAATCAGCCATTAAGTGGTATTGAAAAAAAAAAGGAAAAGAAGAATAAGGAATTTGAAACTATATCTGGAGTTTTTCCTTCCCCTTTAGTAAATAAAATATTCATGAATTTTATTTGCTAAAATATTCGTGTGTACTCCCGTGCGTATTCACTCGGGGAAAGACTGCCATATTTTGGTAAAATCGCCTTCTTTTACCGAGTGAAAAGGAATCCCTTTTTTCTCTCCAATGATCAATCTATATATTATTACTATATCTATCTATGTGATACGATACATTAAGAATTTGGGTTTTAAAAGTATTTTAAATAGATTATTTAAACTCTATGAATCATATTTTTATTTTATCAGTTTCATTAATAGATCCTGCTGGGCGATTTTTTAAAATTTTGGTGTTGAAGTACACCGAACGTTTTTCGACAAGAAGTTTAATATAGCAACAGCCATTTTAATCTAAGTAGCGCATCAAATATATAAAAACATAAATGATTTATTTTTACACACACAAAAAAAAAAAAAAAAAAAAATGCAGTTTTAAACATAGGAAATTTATTTCAACAAGCACTATTTTAAACCTATAAACCATTAAAAATATAAGCAGAATATGAAGGATTCTTATGTATAAACAAAAAAGAGCCTGATAAAATTATTAGAAAAACAGTCTTCCCCTTTTCATACAAAAAACAAAAACAAAAAAAAATAATCCATTGCTAGTATGGCGTCAAAAATTCAAAAGCCGCCAATGGAGCAACATAATAAAGTTGTGTAGCACGATAATGTTTACCTATTTGTTTATTTTTTTATATAATAATCACTATGCTAATTTATGATACAAACAAATGAGCCTCTGTGTGTTACTGCACTTGCACGCTGTCGAACAGAAATATTTGAATAATTCAAATTAATATTTAAATAAATAAATAAAAATAAATATATGTTTAATGGGAAATAAATATAAAAAAAAAAAGATCAGTTGTCTAAAATACGGCAGAAATAGCGCTCATAGCACACAGTGGATTAAAAGTCCAAAATGGTGGCAAAAATTCAAAAGTCGCCAAAGAGAACTAACTATATTAAGGCTGTACTATCAGGTTTACAAACCATGAATTACATATAAACACAAAAAATTAATTCTCTCATGCGACAGACGTAGCCGGTCGCAGCATATTGTAATATTTGGCGTGAAATTGCTGTCATTTTATGGTTGATTGGATAAACAAAATAAACATAGAAAATAACGTAAAAGCAAATATTATGTGCACCACGTATAGTGTTGTTCACCTGTAACTGGGATTCAAATATAAAAGGGAAACTCCAATTTTTTCGATACTATCTATTTCGAAACTGTTATATAATAAGCACCTAAGTGGAAGCTCATTGGTAAACCATTGTCGCAGGTAATAGGGACAAGCGCCCGAGTTGCAGTGGATGACCAAATCGCTGCCGAAAGCAGTAGGGACATGAAGCGAGCTTTTGAACAATTTCAGTAATTTATTTTATTTTATTTTTATAAAGCTATATAGAAAAGAGTTTCCTATAAATTTAGTGGCCAGCGAAGCGGGCAAAGCCTGCTAGTATCAAAATAAACTCACCAAAACATGTTAGAAACCAATACATTAATTAAAAAATTATGAGGGGAAAAATCACCAATAAAATTTTGTAATTATGCATCGAAAAACACAAATTATATAATCAAGAAATAAGCAACAGAGATATGTTAGAAATGAGTGTGTCACATGTAAAATTTAAGAACCAGATAGCCGTTAATACTACAGTTAATGTCACTTCAGTAATGACAAGGAATCTATGTGTAGAGATGTCACAAACAAATTAAAATTAAAATTCTCAATTTAGCGTTCATAGTTTCAGAATAGTAACTTGAATAGTGCTGCCATATGCAGTAGTAATATGAAGAGAATTAATATATATATATATATATATATATATATATATATATAGTTAATGTCAGTACAGTAGTGGCAAGGATTAAATATAGAGATGTCACAAGCCAATTCAAATTAAAAATCCTCAATTTACGATTCAGAGTTTCAGAATAGTTATTTGAAAAGTTCTGCCACCTGCAGCTGTAATATGAAAAGAATTTTTTTTAAATGTGTACGCATTATAGATTTAATTATGTTGAAAGACCATTGGGATAATCATACTAAACTAACAATATAACAACACCTGATTTAAAATCAAGTATTTTAATTTCTAGAACTAAAATACAATTTTTTTGGAATAAAAATCCATTTAAACTTTTTTTTTTAATTAAATGTTAATAAATGCTAAATAATAATAATAATAAAAAAAATTGTATGTTTTTATAAATATCAGACACCAAATGATTTATTCGTAGATTAAAATTAATAAGAATATTAAAAAAAAAAAAAAAAAAAAAAAAAAAAAACAGATTTATCTAAACATGATTTAAAATTAGCAAAAAAAAAAAAAAACTTTAAAGGGGAAATATTTACGTTTATCATCAAGTCAAATTCCAATTGTCTATTATGATTAAGAATAATTTTTAAATTTAAGAAATTAATTACATTAGATTACAAATCACTGCTACTAAGAGATAGATTTTCAGGATAATAAACAGGTAATTCTTGATTTATGTTATGTTTATTCAAATATAATATAATTATATAATCAATATATCTTAGTAATCTAAAATTACTACATTCAATATATATATATATGTATATATATATATATATATATAGGATTATTTTAATATATTTACTAATTTCATGTAGTAAACATAATCATGTAGTAAACATAATAAATATATATATATATATATTTATACAGAGGTATGATTTTTTTTTTTTTTTTTTTTTTTTTGTCTCTCAGAAGATAATGCAGTTAAATCCGTTTTTAGTTCCTCATCATACTATAGGTATGGGGAACTTAGGTAATCGTGAAAAATTTCGACCTCGGTTTTTTGACTTTGTTATACGTTTTCAGGTGTGAGGAATCCGAAAATGACAAAATTTGTACGGTGTCTGTCTGTAGGGTGTCTGTTAGTGTGTTAGTCCTTTAGTGTGTTAGTCCGTTAGAGTGTTAGTCCGTTAGTTTGTTAGTCTGTTAACATGATATCTCACGAACAAATGATCGCAGAGAGGTCAGATCAGTTTTAAAATATTACTTTCGATCTGGCAAGAACCGTATTCATTTGCAACATTCGAATAAAAAAACTTCGTAAGTTATGAGAAATTTACGATTTTCTTAACATGGGAGAATAAAACAAAATTTCACTTAAACGTGCATTAAATGGAAACTTTTTACTGTAAAAATGTCAGACCAGTTTTAAAATATCAGTTTTAATGCCGGAATGAACATCAGTAACTATAAATATGCTACTTTGAAAAATTCGCAAGTTATTGGAAATTTACGAATTTCTTAACATGGCAGAATAGGGCAAAATTTCACATAAACGTCTATTTTGAGAGATATTTTCATCGTAAAGATGTCAGACTACTTTTGAAATATTATTTAGAACATTGGCATGAATATTAATGACTATGAATTTTCCAATATAAAAATTTCGTAAGTTATTGAAAAAATTACAAATTTCTTAACATGGCAGAATAGAGCAAAATTTCACATAAACGTCAATCTTGAGGGATATTTTCATCGTAAAGATGTCAAACCACTTTTTAAATATTATTTTGGATACTGGCATTTATATCATAGACTATGATTTTTTCCAATTTAAAAAATTCGTAAGTTATTTGGAATTTACGATTTACTTAACATGTCAGAATAAGGCAAATTTGTGCATAAACTTCCATTTTAAGGATCACAAATACATTAGACAACTTCAAAATTACATTTATGATATTTGTTTGAACATGATTGAATACATATATTCTAATAGGAAATTTTCGTAAATTATTCGTAATTTACGATTTTATCAACATAGCGAAATTGTAAATTTTTCATATAAATATAAATTTTGAGGATTATTGCATTGGAAATAGTAGCCTGAAAACTAAACAACGGAATTGGCCCTGATAAAATAAATTAATAGATTAGTATAAGATAAATATATCGAAGTGAACTGTGGATAGCCTATTAGGCGGGGATTTCATTCTGTCACTGTATCAAGCTTTGGTCAAATTCATTTCTTTTAACATGATTATAATATGTCTCGCACTAGAAATTTATGAGAACATAAATATGATGGGGAATTTAGCAGAGTCCTCCTATGCCAACTAGTTTAAATATATTATGATTATACACTATCTACCAATAGTGTAAAGAAAATGTCATACTCATATATGTCAGCTAAAGCTGTGCATGAAGAGGAAAAGGGGATCAGTTAGGAATTAAGAAACAATCAAAATGGTTTGGATCCCCTTGTGAAAAGTAGCGTTTTAAATGCTTTTTGCGTGAAGCATGTGATTATGAGAATTTTTCTCATTATCTGTATAAATTTTTATGAGGCTACCACACATATTCATGAATATATATTTTTTTTTTTAGTTGCAAAATAGGTATACAGGGTGATCAGTTTAAAATAGTACCTGTCGATTTTTCTTATTATCCTTAAACGTGACGGATTTGGCAACTACTCTAACACTGATGTATAATTGTTTGAATCTTGTTAAAGTGTGGGAGACAATTTCTAACACTGTTGGACTGTTACAATTTTATTTGTGACGTAAAGCAGAAATGGGAACGCAGTGTTACTTAATCCTGTGATAATTTTATTTTTGAAAAACATAATTTAATTCATTTTTTTACATTATCATTTCTTACAGAAAATGTTGAAAATGTTCGCCATTATTTTGAAAACATGAGCACGTCGAAACAAGATTTTTGACACACTTCGCAGCATTGTTGGTGTTATTGATGAGATTTCTTCAGTTATGATATTTTAATTCATCGATGTTTGCAGGACTTCTCTGAAAAAACCCTATGAAATGATAATGCAAAAATGATAATGATAATGCAAATAAAATGTAGGAATGACAATGTAAAAAAATTGACTTAAATTTTGTTTTTCATAAATAAAATTACCACAGGATTAAATAACATTGTGTGACTCAATTTGCGTTTTACCTCACAAATAAAGTTGTAACAGTCTGTAGCGATGCCATCAACGCCATTCAATGGATAGATAATCCTAACTTACCAATGGACGATGGATTAATCTTTTGTCCAGGGGTACGGTGCTAGATTACTACCCAAATGACCCTGGTTCGAATACAACCTATCGTCACTTGCACTTTTCTTCATTAGTGACCAAAATTCCTTCCGAGCAACAAAGCCTATGAAACGCTGTGCTCACAGCACAAATGGCCGTATTCACCATTAACTTCGACTCCCGGTTCAACGTAAAAACTTGAAAAGCGTCTAAAAGCAGGGTGCAGCTTCCCAGTAAAATCTAGCACGCTGATTCTGCCATCTGGCGTCGAGGATTTCATATAATCTTTGATTGGTTATTTTCATCTAAAAAATCTGGAAATAACTATACCGCTAGATGGCAGAAACAACGCGTCAAAATATGATGAAAATTCGAGCCCCCGCCTTTATACACTTTTAAAATTTTCATGTTTAACCGGGAGTTGAAGTTATTGGTGAATAGCAGCCAAAGCCTGTCACTCCCAATGCCTTGAACTCGACGCATCGACAAACACAACTGTCTCCTTCAACTTGGCAAAACGGGACAACTGATTGCCCGATCTGGTAATAGCTACCGTCTACTGCAGTAATTATCGCTCGTACGACGGTGTACTCTCTAGGAGGGAAAGTACTGTAGCGACGCCATCAACGCCATTCAAAGGCTAGATAAGCCTAACTTACCAATGAACGATGTGTTAAGCTTTTGTCCAGAGGTACGGCTCTGGATTACTACCCAAATGACCCTGGTTCGAATACAACACATCGCCACACGCACTTTCCTTCATGCCCAACAATGTTAGAAACTGTCTCTCACACTTAAACAAGGTTCAAACAATAATACTTCAGTGTTAGAATAGTTACCACATCCGTTTATTTAAGGGTAATAAGAAAAACGCGCCGGTACTCTTTTAAATTGATTACACTGTATATATATATATATATTAATTATAACACATATTAGACCCAGTGCAAAGCCCTTTTTAGGAAATTTGGCATACTATATTAGACATATCACACTGCAATCAGAATGCAAATATGGTAAATAGCTTGTGAAATATGAGCATTTTTACTAAATAATTTTTAGCTATGTGTGTGATTTTTTTTTTTTTTTTTTTTTAATCATTTTTATAATTTAATAGCCGAAAGTATTGATCAACTTATATGAAAATCCAAAACAAAATACAAAATTAATGAGAGATTAAATAATCAGAATTTCAGATCTTCTCAAGAAAAAAAAAAAAAAAAAAAAAGGAAAATGATAGGGGGGGGGGGGTGTTGTGAATATTTATTTGCAATCAGTTAACACTGTATTTCCATTGCGCATTGATTGAATCAAAATGGTTTAGCTTTTATTTAGATAGAACTGGACTTATGTTCATTCTATTTTAATAATATAAATATATTAATTATAATTTTCAAAAGATATACTTGTTTTTATTATAAAATGTATTACAATTAATTGAAAAAATAATAATTTTAAAAATTAATGTAATAAATCATTTATTTCTTCATTTTGTTTTTATTTAGCCGCTTTCTTTTTTAAAAATAATATTATTCATATTTAATTGCTTAATTGCACAAAACTATTTTTATTTGAAAAAAAAAAAAACTATATAATTGTATCATGTAAAAATACTTTTTTTTTTTTTTTTTTTTTTAATCTCCTAAACAAACATATCTTTATCCTTAAATATATTATGAAACCCCCATCCAAAACATTTCAAAATATATCTTCAAACATTTATTTTAACTCGACAAATAATATTATTCCGAGGTATTAATATAATATGAGATCCATTACCATGTAAAAGGTTTTAGAATATAATATTTATAAAATTCTGTGGATCTAAAAATATCATGAAAGAACTTTATACGTTTATCTCACTTACGGCTCTTGAAATTCTATCATTATGTTGTTATGGCTACAGAATTTATTTTAAAAACTTTTAGAGTGTGTATTTTATAGAATTCTGTAACTTTTATATTTTAAACTTATATGTTTTAGCGTATGTTAAATGCGTAGATATACCTCTTTTATTGATAATTGCTTTTATTTCTTAGAGTGATTTAAATATTAACCTATCTAAAATACTGGACTGTTGTGCTCAACAGAAAGCTTTTTTTTATTTTATTATATATATATATATATATATAATATAAAATTTTATGAAGAACAAATTATGATTATTATTATTATTATTTAATATTGTTCATTAAAATTATTTATTTTCATGATGAATACACACGATTTTTATTTATTAGGGTTCTTTTTATTTCGTTAAAAACGAATAAATGCGATAAATTTGTTTTAAATTATCACAGATCAATAATTCAACCATTCGTTTTATCTTTCCTACCACCATGATGTCAATTTTGACCCAAAGCGTATTTGACGTATCACTACTTCTAAAATACTTGTTAAATACCTAAAAAAATCAACTTTGTTCATTTAATTATAATCTTTATGATATTAAACCGTTATATAAGTACATAAAAAAAATCTAGTTTTATTTTAATTTATCCTACTGGAAAGGAATCATAAATGACCTGAATATTATTTTGAAGTTTTAAAAAATTCAAAATGTTTATTATGAAAAATTTTAAATTATATTTCAATAAATTTCATTTAAGTGTATTATTTATAATTAATATTAAAATACTGGTAAAAAATTGAATATTTATGCTACTAACACCTATCATGAAGATATAAAATATGTAAATTAAATCCAATAAAATCTATCACATTTTAAAAATACATCGTTCATTGTTTTCTTATATTGAAAACACATTCTTATTTAATTTTAGCATCAGTTAAAAATACATTTGGTCTCATATTGTTTATGTAGGTAGAAAGATAGACACAAATTATGACAATCCACTGGGTAGTGAAAATCCAATTCGAAAATCATGCTCATAACCCAGGCCCTACAAGTTATGTTCTAAGAAATATATTACTATTAGCAAATGAACTTTTTTTAAAACCAAATCTCTTACAATACGTAATAAAATGGTCATAAAGGAATTAAAATCGTATATAGAAAATATTGAAGAAGTATTTAAAGAAAAAAATCTTTTATTTATTTATTTTATTTGTTTTATATATATATATATATATATATATATATATATATATTTGGGGGGGGGGAAGGGTTGATTAATTCTTGCTGGAATATATAAGTTACATAAAAAGGTGAAAAACAGCTTATGGAATGAAAATGATAGTCATCTGAATTTCAAGAAATCTGGGGTAAAATTAGATACACATGAACAGCTCGTTTCATGTGATTTAATGCTGCAGAATTGAGATACCGAAAGAGGGCTGTGCAAAAATAAAAAAAAATTTTTGATTCTTGGTTTATAAATGAGTTTACATTTAACACATATAGTTGCATTTGTTCCTTTATCAAAAATTTAACAAACAGTTACGATTGATGAACTGTTGACATGAGGAAGATATTAATTTCGTCAAAATATTTCCTCTAAACAAGAAATGTATGGTCATAAAAATTTGGCTGCATGTAATAACCCGTCTCATTTGTAATATGCAAGTTTATCTAGGAAAAGGAAGTAATATGACTGAGGAAGTGAATTAGTGAAAAAGATTAGTTTTTGATGTGATAATAGTAGTTGGAAAACTAGAAAGAAAATGCATATATATATATATATATATATATATATATATATATATATATATATTTTTTTTTTTTTTTTCTAATGAAATTGAAAAAATGGAACTTTTTGAAATAGTATGAAACAATCGCTGAAATTTATCCCAGGTGCTCATTATCACTAAAGGCAGAAAAGAAAATTCGTCATTATTTGTATTAAAAAAAAAAAAAAAAATCAACAAGTGTAGTTTAACGTTCAACGAAATGAAAAGTGAGAATGTATTAAGTTCTAAGCATTTTTTTGGGGAAATTTAAAACTCTGAAGAATCAAAAACCAGTAGTGATAAAAGATTACAATAGTATTAAATCAATAGTCGAAAAACAATGGACAAGTTAATACGCACCTGAAAATGAATGACCAGGTTTATATTAATAAGAATCTTTTATTGTATTATGCATATAAGTGTCTTGAATAGTTAAGCTATTTAGTTGCATCTGAACTTAAAAGGTAAAAAAAAAAAATCGCAAATTATGACTAGTATTTCTTTTGCAGATAGTTGAAGGTTTAGCTTAAATAACTTTTAAAATGCGCTTTTACTGCAGTGGCAGGGCAATCTAGGAAAAGAAAGAAAAAGTCAAAAAGTACCTTTGAAGTCAAAAATGCATTATATTATTAGGTAGAAAATATAATAATATTTTTGTAAATTGGTCAGTTTTTATTTATTTATTTTATTTATTATTATTATTACTATTTCTCAAGATACACATTATTTACAAAATTTAAATTATAAAATTCTATTGAATATATGAATTGTGCAATTTATTAAAATATTTGCCAATAACAGATTTTTTTAAATAATTGCTAACACAATATATATATATATATATATATATATATATATTACCAGTTCATGCTAATGAAACCCCATATAGGTGCTACAAAAATGTTTTTAATATGCTTTATATCTGTATTTTCTGACATAAAAGTATCAATTGAATTGAAAAATATAATACTGGATTATAAAAAAGTTTTAATTCAAATTTCGTTTAATCGCTTTGTGTGGCTTTTAAACTCTAAAATGTATAATTATATACTTTGATATAATTTTATGGAATTAACTATTTATAGGATTTTATTTTCATAAGTGTACAGAAGTAATGTTAAAATCACGTTGTGTGAAATTTTACCCCATTAGTAATCAGTGAAAAAAAAAATCTGGTACCAGGAGGGTTAAATTTACTGACGAAATTATTTGAATGATACTGATATTGACAATTTACATCTGAAGGGAATACTTTCCTCTCAGTTGAGGATCCATGCTTCTACATCCAGATTCGTTAAAAAATAACTCTCATTATGTAAATTTATACGAAATTTTGTCATATACTGTCATATTATAAAGAATGAAAAAAATGTATCACAGCAGCACCTGTTGAGTGATTAATCCCCAAAGGTAATCTGACTCAGTTTAGGTCAAGGTCCAACTAAATACCAGGATTACTTAAATTCCATTTATTGGTTTGTAAGATTCAGCATTCACAATACTTGTGATATACATACACAGACACACAGACAGACAAAAAATTTCTAAAAATAGTCAAATCGTGTTCAGGACATCTCATATCATGTAAATCCGTCAAAACTGAAAGTTTTAAAATTTTCATGAATAAAATACGTTTTCTTATATATATATAATAAAAGAAGAAAAAAATCATTTAAATTTTTAATATATTGGGCTAAACGTTGACATCTTAATTAAACAGATTGAATATAAATTCCGATTTCAAATATAAGTGTATGGCACAGACTTTTGTAAAGAATAAATAAAGAAAAGGCCAAAACATTAAGTAAAAACTCAACATTTCTTTTTGACTTAATTTTTATTAATTGAACAGGCATGATTTAAAAAATTTTAAGGAATTCTAATTTCTTTATAAGTAAACTTAGTAAACTTTCTCTTTATCATATTCCATTAAAATCAAATTTTGTTACAATTTTTATAATAACTGCACGTATATGTGGAGGGTAAAATTCGACCACACCCCATTTAACAAATTTTGTCAAATATCTTTGAAAACAATTCTCGAATTCTTTTATAAATTTAGAAATGCGAAAAAATAATTTGAACAAATATTTTCCAAATGCATTTTGAGGACAGAATTATTTAAAGGATTTACTGCAAGTACAAGGAAAATTTATAGGTTTTGTGATCAACATGTATAAAAGGCTATAAATAGACTTTGAAATACACTTTTTGGGTCACTTACAATGCGTTCATTCGTCAAAAGTAACTTATATTTATGGAAGTAACTTATATTTATGGAAATTTAAAAGTTCTTTTTTTTTAATAATTCACTAGATTTTAAACCATTTAATGCCCGTTTCACATTTATTAACGAAACATTTTGGAAATAATAATCTACAATAAGAAAAGAAATGTATTAAACCATATGAGATTATGAATTTGCATACGAGATAATATGGAAGTGCACATGCGAAAGCACTAAGAAATTATGTCCATAATTTAATAGACAAAACCGGACAATTTATAAAAATATTATTGAAGTAAATATTGCGAACATTCAAAATATTATAGGCATAAAAATGTGTAATGTTTTTAATGGCTTTCTAAACTAGGCTAAAAAATAAGGACAATGTTTACATAATGAAGTTTTAATTATGATTTTTGAATGTCTAAGTAATATATATATATATATATATATTTGTATTTGATTTTTTTCTTTTATTGCGCCTAACTTTTAAATAAATGAACATATGAACATAAATGACATATTCTTTATCGAACAATTAATTTACTTTTCCATTAATTTAATATCGTAAAAAATGTTAAAATAATATTAACTTAAATTTTTCTTAAAAATAGACCTTGAATAAGTTCTCGCTATTTGTTTGTACGCCACCCAATGTCTTTGACT
Organism: Salticus scenicus; assembly: GCA_963930645.1. Taxonomy (NCBI): domain Eukaryota; kingdom Metazoa; phylum Arthropoda; class Arachnida; order Araneae; family Salticidae; genus Salticus; species Salticus scenicus. The sequence goes on from OZ005650.1 coordinate 316,594,890, forward strand.
CTGGCTCAATCCTTATGTTTTCAAACGTTTAAAAATTTTGTGGCAACTACTCATAATGGTTTTGCAAGTTCAGCTAGTATCTGACGTGGGTCTTCATTAAATCCTTTAATTCTTCGTCTTCAAACTTTCGGCTCTGGAAAATCTAAAAAACGTATTAACTGTCAACCGCTATCCCGTTTTTCTACTCAATAAACATTTCAGTCTTGATGATTACAATCCTACTTAAGTTTTTTTTTTTTTTTTTTTTTTTTTGTCCATTTCGGGCGACAATTAAGAGCTGGTAAGTGGCCTTTAAAGCTGAAACGGGCTCTATATTTACGATGGGGGGGGGGGGGATTTCAGTTTTCCTCATTCTACTGACTATTCAAGTTAGACCAAGTATATATTTATTTATATTCTTGTATTTTATTTTGATGTATTGACTTTTGTACTTTATTTATAAATTTAACTGATTTTTACGCTTTGTATTAATTAAATTCATTCACGGTATGGTCTTGCTTCCATCTGTGACAAGTTGAGGGCTAGAAACATGTTTTTTGGTCAAATTACCAGCGTTTCGTCAGAAACTTCTCATATTTCATTCTCTACATGGGGAATCTCCCCTGATGAAGGCCCTCGTGTGTTTTAGGATTGATTTTCATTTAACCTTGGTTATTTTGCTTATTTATTATAGTTTTATATTTCCTTTCGCTGCATTTGCGCGCTGGTTTATAAAAACTATGTTCTAACTCTATATTTAAAAATTCAAGTTCTATTCCATCTTATATTTAAAAATCTATTATATATATATATATATATATATATATATATATATATATATATATATATATATATATATATCATAAAAAACAATGCTATTGTAAAAGTCACCCCGCCCAGCAAAATCTCTCACCCTTCTTAAGCAGCCAAAAAAAGGATTGATATCAAATATCAAATTTCGCCGCCCCTGTTGAATTCCGGGTAGTCAAAACCTAGCTCAGTGACGATCTGCCAATAACACTGCATGTATCTTTCTAATAAATCCTAATCTCTTTCAACTTTCTTTGTTATCTCGTTTAGATTTTTCGCTGCATCATAAAGTTACAATTTAAAGTATTTTTTCGGCGGTGTGCGTCCCCTACGTAGAAGTTTTAATTAATAAAAAATTAGTTAGTAAAGATTAAAATATTATTACGCACCCCGCAGTAAAAATACTTTAAATTATAACTTTATAATGCAGCGAAAAAACTAACACAGATAACAAAGAATGTTGAAAGAGATTAGGATTTATTAGAAAGATACATGCAGTGTTATTGGCAGATCTTCATTAAACTATGCATTGAGTACCCGGGATTCAATAGCGGCGGCGAATTTTGCTATTAAGCCTTTTTTTGGCTGCTTAAGAAAGGTAAGAGTTTTTGCTGGGTGGGGTGACTTTTACAATAGTTTTTTTTTTTTTTTTTTTTTTTTTTTTTTTAATGAGATTTTTGCAGGTTATGTATGTGCTTTTATAAATATAATACGTATGCATAAGAAAGGTAGGAGATTTTGCTGGGCGGGGTGACTTTTACAATAGTATTGCTTTTTTATGAGATATCACTTCTTTTTGCAGGTTATGTATGTGCTTTTATAAAAATAAGACATATCCATAATTAATATATTTGCGTAACAGATCAATAAAAATCGTGCATGTTATGCATAGATGTAAATATATATATATATATATATATATATATATAAGACATATGCATAATGAATATATTTGTGTAATAGATCAATAAAAATCGTGCCTGTTATGCATAGATGTAAATATATATATATATATATATACATTTCTGAAGGACGCTGCACCCCTCCCTCAAACTCCCTGTTTTATCTGTCTGTCTATATCTATCTCTCTATATGCATATATATGTAGAATCTTGGCTGGGTGTCTAGGGGTGGGGTAATGATGAGATGCGACTTAGATAACGAAGACATTTATTACGTAACATACACAAAACAGATTAAATATAAGGATTAACATATAACAGCAGACTTCCTATCATTAACCAACTGCTGGTTTCGAGGCTTAGCACATAATAAACTCTCTTGATCAGTATATCCGTAACAAGACAACATTTAAGCAACTACTCGTATATTCACAAAAACACCTACGCGTGCTATCAAATAGTAAAAATGAAATAATGAGCCCTCCATGGCTCTACACACTTATTATGAGCATTCTGTGCTCAAATTAGGAGAAAATCAGCCTGTCAGCCTTCGCGCTGACGGACTCAACCGATCTCCACTGCAGCCAGATCTCAACTGACTCCCGTCCGTCATCTCGTTCAAAGATAAGCATCAGAGATAGCGCCATCTGTTGGTTGTGCAAGGAACTTCCCACAACGCTCGGCCATTCTGATGTGCGGTGACCTCACCGTAAACCAGCCTGGGATACTAAAGGATATCTGCAAAATACAATAAAAAGAAAAAAAACAAAAAAGAGAAACAGACATTAAAAAAAAATTATGTACATAAAAATTCACAGTTAACTTTTTCTTTAAAGTTTATCAGTCTAGTTTGTGGATTCCAGTTCAGTTAGTGGACCATAATTTCATAGGGTCTGCAGAAGTACTAGTATGTATAGGTCCTTCGTAATCACCTATCTTCTCGACTTCATATCTGTCTTTGGTCTTTACTCGCACAACTTTATAAGGACCTAAGAATTTTGGTCTTAGTTTCATGCCGGTTCCAAACTGAGTTCGCTGGATGGCAACTAGATCATTAATTTTATATACATGGGCTTTCTTTCTCTTCTTGTTGTAACATCGGCGATTTTCTTCTTGAATCTTAAGAATGTTTTTTCTTGCTTCTTCACGAATGGTGTTAAGATTAACAAGCATGGAATTTATCCTTTCCTCTTCGAGGAGTTCAAGTATTCTCTTATCTTCTTTCTTTCTCATTGTTACTCCAGTGAGTAATTCGAACGGAGTTCTTTTGGTACTTCTTGATACGGTGGAATTAATAGTTCTCTGGACAGCCTCATCAAACTTGTACCACTTGTTAGGGTCATTTATACATAACTTGGATAATACAGGAATGATTGTTCGATGAAGTCTCTCAATTTGACCATTCCCTCTTGGGATTCCGGTTGTGATGGTGTCATGTTCGATTCCCTCGGATACACAGTAATCTGCAAACTCCTTAGATATGAACGCAGGTCCACGATCAGATATTATTCTTGCGGGGTTACCAAAAATAGCAGCTTGCTGTTTTAATTTTTGTAAGGCGTCTGCTGAAGAAGTTGACTTCACCGGGTATAGCCACGAAAATTTACTAAATCCATCGATGACGGTGAAAATGTGATTGTAGTTTTTGTTAGTGGTTGGTAATGGACCCACAAAATCGATGTGATACGTGGATAATGGTATATCTCCTTTAGGGATAGGGTTCAAAAAACCTTCTCCTTTTCCCTGTTTCTTATTTACAAGTATACATTCTACACAACTTTTTACAACATTATCTATGCATTTTTTCATATTAGGAAAGTAATATTCTCGTTTAACTAACTCTTCAGTTTTATTAGCCGAAAAATGTCCTAAGGCATGACATTTCTTTACGACCTCGATTTGCATGATCTCTGGGACAATTAGTACATCCCTATCATTTAACACTTTATATAAAACATTATTTTTTAACACATATTCGTCATTTTGGTTCTGTTGTAAAAGAGATTTCATAGTGTTGATAAACTCATCATTTTCTTGAGTAGCAATACGATGAGTAAGGGTATCAGTTGTTACAGTCATTACAGGGTATCTGCTAAGCGCGTCAACATGCTGCATTTGTTTACCAGGTCGATGTTCTACTTCGTAGTCGAATTCCTGTAGCAGGAAAGACCACCTGGCTACCTTAGGTGTCAATTCACGTTTATCTAAAGTTTTAGTGAACGCTTGACAGTCAGTATAAATTTTAAATTTACTACCTAATAAATAGTTCCTAAATTTTTTAAGGGCTTCTACTATCGCTAACACTTCTAACTCATAACTACAGTATTTTTCTTCTTGTACAGAGGTCTTTTTACTCATATAATGGATTGGATAGTACTGTCCATCGTCATCTTCTTGTAGTAAGATTGCACCGAATCCTAATTTAGATGCATCTGTATGAACTTCTAACTTATAGCCTTGCTTAAAAAGGTGTAAGACAGGCGTATTAGATAAAATGTCTTTCAGCTTTTGAAAAGCTAATTTCCGCTCTTGCTCGAATTTAAATGGAGTGGAAGCACGTAATAAGTCGCTGAGTGGTGTTGCTATGTTGGCATATGAACGAATAAATTTTCTAAAGTAACCCGTTAAACCTAAGAAACTCTGCACTTCCCTAGCATTACGAGGTTCTGGGAAATTTTGGACCGCAAGAGTTTTTTCTACTGAGGGTTTAATCGTGCCATTCTCAATTATGTGACCTAAGAAATTGATCTTTCGTTTCAAAAACTGACATTTCTTTAAATTTAACTCTAGACCAAATTTTGATGCCGTTTCTAACACACGTTTTAATTTATCTAACCCTTCATTCTCATCTTTAGATGGAATAATTATATCATCTAAATAAATAAAAACAGTACCATCTTTTAATAGGTCTTTAAACACATAATTTACATATCTTTGAAATACTAAGGGACTATTACATAATCCATAGGGAACTTTTAGAAACTCATACTGGGCATTATCGGTCACAAAAGCTGTATATTTCCTACTTTTTTCCTCTACATCAACTTGTAAAAACGCATTCTTTAAATCTAGTGTCGAAAAAACTTTACCCTCCCCTAATCTATCAAAAAAATCTTCAATATTTGGCAACGGGTATTTATCTTTAATAATTTTCTTATTTAAAGCACGATAATCACAGCATAACCTTATTCCTCCATCTTTTTTCCTACACACCACTATTGGCGAAGCATAATTTGAAGTACTTTCTCTAATTACACCATCTTTTAACCACTGGTCAATTTGTCTATCCACCTCTGATTTCTCTACAAATGATAATCTGCGAGAGCGTAAGCACACTGGTGTATCATCAGATAAAAAAATGGACATTTTTAAATCAGTACTTTTTGTTTTAACTGGCTTATAACTTTTTATTAATTCGCTTAATCTCTCTTTTAACAACTTATCTAAAATATAACTGACATCGAATTTTTCTTCTTCTGAAAAATTGCACATATTTGAAAAAAAGAATCTATTTCATTTTCCTTTCGATCGAATACAGGAAAAGAACACTCACCTGCTTCATCGAAATTGCTTTCCCCCGAACTCAGAAAACTATCTTTCCCCCCTACGTCGCTGAAATTCGAAACATCTGTTTCCCCCCTATTTTGTGGTTTCAAAATATGAAAGATATTACCAGGCAGAATTACGTCGCATGACAAATTGTTGCATAAAGCACGGATTACATTTACTGAATCATGATTAGGTAAAGATATTTTAAATTCAGTCAGATTTGCATCTTTCTTTTCATTAAAACAGCTAACTAGAGTGGTTGAAGAAATAACATTTTTAGTCTGTGGAATGCTATTTTTATTTACAATTAGAATCGAAGAACCCGAATCTTTTAACCCTTTAAGTGGGATATCATCCACTAAAATATCAACATATTCGAGCTCATTAACAATTAGGTTAATCGGACTTGTTTCGGATTGAACTACTGAATTCGTAGGAAGATTTTCACGGAATTCTTTTTTCTCTGAAATACGTTTAGGACACACTCTAGCGAAATGAAATGTTTTCCCTTTTGCACCACAAATGTAACACATTCTTTCATGCTTTTCGTGAGTTTGATTAGATACCGAATTACGTATTATGGGATCTTTATTATTATAATGTGTCTTTCTAAAAGGAGTTTTGTTTACAAACCGCTTATTCTCTGAACTTTCGTTTCGCGTATTATTATTAGTTTCAATTAACGATTTACCTCTAGAAGAGTAGAATAAATCACACTCCCGACCTAATCCGTTGGGTTTAAACCAATTTTGACCTTCTCGAACACTAATATGTTCCTTAGTTCTAGAATCCAACGTTTCATATAATTTATCAGAAACTATAAGATCACACAATTGCTTAACGTCGTTAACCCCTCTCAATCTACAATAGTAATCAAAAGAAGCGCTTAGACGGGAAGCGAATTGGACATGAGATTCTGAAGGATTACGCAACACATTTTTAAAATTACTTAAACATTCACGCGGCGTTGGTTGAAATTGTCTTAAAATTAATTCCTTAACTTTTTCATAATCGTTAATTTCTTCGGTGGTTACGTACGCAAGAACCTGATTACATTTATCTCCCAATAAATTAATCAATATTTCCGATTTGAATTTAGACGGTACATTTTTAGAAACGAATGCTTTTTCAAGGGATTGAAAAAATAAGTGCAAAGCTTCCGGTTTCGCAGGTACTGAAATGGTTAATGTTCGAATACTTCTAATTAAATTTTCTAATGATTGTGAAGTAGTTTCTGAATTTGATTGCTCAACATTATTACTAGAATTATTTGCTGCAGCCTGTAACTTTAAATTCTGTAACTCTATTTCTTTTTCTAACTGGGATAATTTAATTCTTTCTATCTCAATTTTGGTTTGTTCTTCTACAGATTTCAACTTTTGTTCTTCTACTAACATTTTAATAACACCTCTAACAAATTCTAAATCATTTTTATAAATATCAGAACTCTCAATCAAAGTTTTGATTTCAACCACCTTAGCTTCCGCCGGAACAGTTAGGCCTAATTCTTCAGCAATTGTTCTTAAATCGGCTTTTCTAATGCCTTGTAACACGTTTTGGGCCATTATAACTCTAAATAATTATTTATACCAAAAAATATTTCAATACTTCTACCAAATTAATATCATACTTAAATAGAAACAAAATAATATTAGAACAATTTTCTCAAAAAATGATTCTATGGTTTTTGTTCTCAAATCAAAATTATCATGATTTTTAAATAACCACATGCAGAACAAATTGTATTATACAACAGAATATTTAGATCATCTTATATATTTCTTAATTATTACACATATTTCATATAATATCACCATTATCATTATTCTTTCTTTAATTATTGTTTACACTTTCGTTTTAAAATAATATTGTTATAATATTGTTAAAATATTATTGCAAACAGTAATAAGCAAAATTATAAAAGATTACTCAGAATATTTTTTCAATCATAATTCTTATTTCTATTCATTCTTCTCAAGTAATATATTTATTTTATTTCATCACACATTGAAACCAAAAGTGTTTTAAAAAAATATTTCACCATTAATTTCTAATCCAAATAGTAACTCAAACTCTTTTTGCTCAATGCATTAATCATTATTATCCACTATCAAACAGAATGATAAATATATAACAATAACAGTTACCTTTTATAACTTGTTGGTGGTAATATCGCGGCAGAGTCCCCACTTGTAGAATCTTGGCTGGGTGTCTAGGGGTGGGGTAATGATGAGATGCGACTTAGATAACGAAGACATTTATTACGTAACATACACAAAACAGATTAAATATAAGGATTAACATATAACAGCAGACTTCCTATCATTAACCAACTGCTGGTTTCGAGGCTTAGCACATAATAAACTCTCTTGATCAGTATATTCGTAGCAAGACAACATTTAAGCAACTACTCGTATATTCACAAAAACACCTACGCGTGCTATCAAATAGTAAAAATGAAATAATGAGCCCTCCATGGCTCTACACACTTATTATGAGCATTCTGTGCTCAAATTAGGAGAAAATCAGCCTGTCAGCCTTCGCGCTGACGGTCTCAACCGATCTCCACTGCAGCCAGATCTCAACTGACTCCCGTCCGTCATCTCGTTCAAAGATAAGCATCAGAGACAGCGCCATCTGTTGGTTGTGCAAGGAACTTCCCACATATATATATATATATATATTTCCTTGTAACTCATAGCATTGTGTTTATTCCTCGTAACTCACAAATACTTATACCAGATTTGATGCGAAATGATTAAATAACGTATGGGAATTATTTTGTGCGACCCTGTAATCTAATTACCGATTCTATGACTAACATTTTCTACAGAAACCATGCTTTTAAACATTTTAATAACATATGTGTATTTAACTGTGTTGAATGGTGAGGAACCATGAAAAAATTTACACAGTTAAAATGCGTTTAAATTGAAATATATCCATAGGCTCCACAACGTCACGATATTCTTTTGTGTGTCCCTGAAAAAGAGCTCCAGTAAAATCAAGATTGCATTGGCATTGTTATGACTATTATGTTCTTTGTGTCCATTCATTTTCATTAGAATTACCTAATTTAAACCTTATATTAAATTTGAGATTATTTATTTATTTATATATTTATTTTATTTTATTTTGTTTTGTTTCCTTTTCTTTTAATATCATTTATACAATTAATGCATTCACACATATTTCACTTAACATCTTAAATCAGGTTTCACGACTGAATGTAATCGTTACAAAAATAAAAAGATAGTTTGACTATCTTGACATTTATATTACAAAGTTTTAAAATGTTAATAATTGTACTTAAAAAAAAATAGTAATAACAACGTTTGGTCAATACGAAATTGTACTAACTTATTAAATGAAATGCTTGTGAGGAGTTATCCTGTGCGACTTCCTCATATCTCTCCATATGTGTTGTGTAGTCAATAAATAAATCACAGAGACAGCGTTAAAGCTTAACAGAAATACCTTAATTGAAACTCTTAATGAAGGAGATAAATGAGACTACTACCCTAGACGTTTCATGCCCTATAAATGCCCTATATTCTCCATTTAAATATAAACAATGAAAATCAGTAACAAGCAATTTCATTTAACTACAAAGCAATAATTGAACTAATATTACCCATAATTTCAAAATGGCATAGCAGGTGTCAAACATTTTTATGCTCCACTATACTACAGGAACATTAACTCCAAGAACTATCACAAGCCAAAATCCCTAAAGCTGCAGACCTCGTACTGTACTTCTCGCAAATCGGAACGGAACAGAACCTAATCTGTTTCAAGTCAGAACAAATTAGGACCACATCAGAACATAGAGAAATATCTGAATATTCTTTTTATAAGTTGCCGCGATAATTTTCATTTTTATTAAACTCCGTTTTTAGAAACATACTCAAAACAAATTATTTATTAAACCTCGTAAAGTACGAAACTTTTTTTTTTAAACACGTTAACATCTAGTTAAATTTCGTAAAGTACTTAAATAAACCATATAAATACTACTACCCCTACTCGACTACTTCACAACTCTCTGTTTAAGAATATGTTTCAGAAAAACTCTTTATAACCTCACAAGTTTTTTTTTATTTGGTTTCGCAAAATGGTTTATTGGAATTACGTTTGAAAACATAAGCAGTTTTAATTTTTATTTGCAATAATTAGATATTTTTTAGCAATAAAATTTGAAATATTTTAGATTATTAACTAATTTAAAGCAATACAGTTTAAATTGTGAAATACTTAGCAATAGTGTATTATTATTTAATGATGTAAAAGTCCCGAAAATTTGTTTATGTAGTTATTGTAATCTGAGAGATATCCAACAAATTTTCACATTCAAAAAATTTCTATTCAAAGACATTCAATGGACTATTTTTTGTCTTCAGTGTGTTATGTGACTCTAAGAATGCAACCTATTTCAAGTGTCGTTATTTCTCTTTCAGATGCTAGGGGTGCTGAGAAGTTTCTAGTTTTGACAAGAAAGTGTCTTAATTATGAAAATATGTGTTCTTTCAATATATATCTTGGAAACTTATATACTTCAGAAAGAATTGTTCGATCTTTGGTAGTCCATTTAAATAATTCATTTGGTTGTTCTTGAAACTAACTTTTAAAACATGTTATGTTCTTAAAACGTCTTAAAGTATTTCTTCAAGTTATGGAATAAAAAAGTGTCAGTAAGGGCTATATTGGCTTATTAGGAAGGATATACTGGACCAATTGGAAACCCAGCTCGTCTCAGTTTAGCACTCAGATGTGTGCACAGATAAATTGTCATGCTAAAGCAAAATTCTTTTGTCCAACTTCTTATTGCATTTCTTCTTAATTGACTCTTTTATCTAGTCCATAGAGTTAAAAAATAATAACCGGCTATACTGGAGCCCTGATATAAATAGTCCTCCAAAATATTCATATTTTCGACTCAGAAAACGGACGCCAAAGAAATTTTTGACTGATTTTTTGCGGCAAAACTTCTTCGGCCACAGAGAACCCTTGTGGTACCATTCATTTGAGTGTTTCTTTGCTTAAATATCCTGAATGAGGATTCAAGTTTCCTCCTGTGTTGCTAAGTTAGGCAAAAAGTCCTTGCTTTTCCTGAAAGACAACGTTTTTATGACATTTCACCATTCCAACGACGTAGAACTTGCTCTTGCCTTTGATGTTTCATCTTCCACTTGAAATAAAAAATTATGTAAAAATTGAAACTACTGGATACTTGTGTACTTACATGCCAAAATTGTTGTTGTGTCTTAACCTCGAGCTTCTTTATATTCAAACTAATTAACAACAAAAAAAATAAATAAATAAATAAATAGTCTTTTTTATCATGTTTTTGGAATCTGTTCTAATTTCGATTCAATTAACTTTAAAATTCAAGAAAACAAATAATAATTTATATTTAAGTGTAAGTAAATATGGCTTTTGTTACTGAAAAAAGGGACAAATTTGATATTAAAAGTAACATACTGGGTGGTCCGAAAAACATGATCGAAAGTAAGCGATCGTTGTGGAAAAAATAAAATATGCAAGAACATGAAACCTATGTTATTGAATAAAGATATGAATGACATTTAATATACAAGGTGCTCGAAATGTCTACCGTCTCCGACTATAGTGTTATAATACCCAGTTCCGAAACTCTGTCATAAAGCGCTGGAGTGTGTCAGAATCAAGTGCATCAATCTCAATTCTGATGGTCGATTTCAGGCCCTCAAGTGAATCAGGGGATTCCTATAGATTTTGTCCTTTGTGTAAACCCATAAGAAGAAGTCGCATGGATTTAGGTCCGGACGTTATGGGGACACCTCTACCCCGTGCCCTGTGAATGTTTCTGCATCCAATGCAATCAAACACTCACTAAACGTCGTTTTAAGCCACATGAAGACATCAGCAATTCTATGGGGACGAGCCCCATCTTGCATGAACGAGGACTGGCGTGTCGTGTTGAGACAGCCCACTTCAGGGCCAAAGTGATGCTCTAGAAACTCTCGATACTTCACTCCCGTGACCATACCGTCAATGAATATTGGACCACTCATCCGCTTTAACGATATGGCACACCAAACCGTGACCCTTTGTGGATACAGTCATGAGACGACACTGAGATGCGGATTTTCCGTACCTCAATGGCACATCAAAAAATATTCTTACGATAAATAATCGTTCTTCCAAAGTCAGCGATTCCATATTGGTTATTCATTATTTCCGGTAATCAAGCATTCACCTTAAATGTCAATATATGTGCAATTACAATATGGAAGAATTATACTTATATCAGTACATTTGAAATCAGGAATTTAAAATACTTTCTATCATGTTTTTCAGACTACCCTGTATTTAAAGTTAAGAACACAGGTATCTGGAAAAAAAAATAGTTCTTCGAAATCACATTTTTATTCGTAGATATTTCTTATATGCAAAACAGCCGTCTTGTCAGATAAGTCTAGAAAAAAAAAATGTAATAGGATTAAGCATAAAAAATACAAATAAATAACACAAATATGCCTCTGGAAGCTATGAATATATTTTCAGGATTACACTCTCTTACACATATGAAATTTAAACTCTCATAAAAATATTATAAATTTTGTGTGGATATAAAACACCCTGTAATACCCTTCTTGGTAATACAGATTACATGTTTTGTTGTGATAAAATAAACATTATTTAATTAAAAATAATATAATAATATTTTTACTAACACTTTAAAAAAAAAATCTGGAGTGACTCCACTCGACTTTCCGAACATTGAGTAACTAACAGTTTTGTAGATAAAATAAAGAAAGAGGAATTGCTAAACAAACAAAAGAGAGAAAACCATAATAGAGTGTTTTTTTCTCCATATATCACACGAGGTTTTATTTAACGCTACTGAACTTTGAGCCCTTAGATCATAATGATAAAGAATTTTTCGTTTTGTCCCTGTAAAAATCTATAGATGCTAGATTCACCAAAATGCTTATAGTTAGTGCAACAGTGATTTATAATATTCATACAAATTTTCAGCTCAATTGAATAAGGCGTTTAGATGCTATCGCACTTTTAAAAATTTGGTCTCATAGGCCATAATGATAAAGAATTTTTCTTTGTGTCCCTGTAAAAAAACTGTAGTGCTAGATTCACCAAAATCTATACAGTTGGTGCAAATGCGACCTATAACATGTGTACAATTTTTTTTGCTCAGATTAATAAGGCGTTTAGACGCTATCACACTTTTAAAAATTTGGCCCCATTGGCCTTAATGATAAAGAATTTTTCTTTGTGTCCCTGTAAAAAAACTATAAGTGCTAGATTCTCCAAAATCTATACAGATTGAGTATCTGTGACCTATAATATGGGTATAAAATTTTTGCTCAATTGAATAAGGCGTTTAGATGCTATCGCACTTTTAAGATTTTGGTCCCATAGGCCATAATGATAAAGAATTTTTCTTTGTGTCCCTGTAAAAAAACTATAAGTGCTAGATTCACCAAAATCTATAGGGTTCGTACTATGGTGACTTACAATATACGTACCAACTTTCAGGTTAATCGAACAAAGCCTTTAGACGCTAGCGTGTTCACAGACATACACACATACACACATACACACATACACACACACATACATACATCATCGTAAAAATAGTGAAAACGGACTCAGGGGACCTCAAAACGTATAGAAACATCAAAATCTCGAATTCGGATTTTTGACATGATTACAATACTTTCCTCACTATAGTGTTCGGAAAGTAATAATGTTTGTGATTGCAATATTAAATTATAGATAGTTAACAATATATATATTCCCCGAGGAAACATTCATAAATATTTTGTTATCACAATTTCATTTCCCTTACCTTTTTTAATCATATAGTTGAACCAGCGGTTTATAGTGATAAAATTTTTATCATAAAAAGCAATGGGAAAAAATTAAGTTTATTGCTGTGCTAAAAAAAAAATTAATATTTAAAGTCTCGCCGAAGAACAATATTTTCTAATTAAAAGTGAAAAATATATATTACACAGTTTATTAAAACGAGTTATTTAATAATAATAATAAAAAAAAATAAGTAGCTGAATGTATGTTGTTATTTAAAGAAAATCTATGCACATCTTATTTTTATTAAGTATATTTGCCGAAGAAAAGTAAATATTTGCAATGAAATATATTTTTATACTGTCAAGAGTATTTTCTTTTTTTAAATAATCTTTTTTTTTTCTTTTTAAATATTGTGTTTTACTTATGAATTAGCACATGTCAATATTCATTTTCTTAATCTAATTTTAGTAAAATAATATGTCAGTGGCAAGTGAATAAAAACAGTTTTTATGTAGTAAAAATTAATTAAAACTGATGGTGACTTTCCGATCGTTATGAATGCTTATAATTAATTTTTTTTAATAAAAATAATTTATATATTACGTTTCGAGTAGAAAATTAGCACATGTAGAAAAAACAGCTCACGTGTTTTGTAGGATCCAATCAATGAAATTGATTTCATAATAAATTTGTAACATTTCAACAAAGATAAAGAAAGTATTTGTTACTTATTACTTTGCTTCTATATATTTGAATATAAATATATATATATATACATTAAAAAAAAAAAAAAATCCCCCCCTTATTAGATCGTCCGAAAAGTTCATGCCGATTTTCGTTAGTTGACATAAGGACAAGTCTGAATATATGAGAATGTTTGGAAAAAATTGACATGCGTACATATTCTAAAATTCGGTGCTTCAGGATTGTGTAGAAAACGTTTTGGTACCGATACCTTAATTGTAGAGTGTTTTATAACCATTTTAAAATAGAAGGTGGTGTAATTGATAAAACTGTGCTGAATTGGATAGCTAGGTTTAAAGCTGGTGATTTCAACCTTCCAGATCAAGAACGCCAAGTGTTTTAATCTGATCTTCCTCCACCACAGATGAAGATCAGATTAAAACACTTGTCGAAAATAACCCACACTATACGACACGTGAATTACCAGAATTCTTAAAAATATCAAAATCCACTATCTATGAGCATTTAAAATGCGTTGCGTCTCAATTTTCTTTCAAACTCGGTACGAACTTTCCAGGCAACCCAATATATTAACGATTTTATTGTACTGCATTATAAATAAAAAATAAGAATAATTTAAAATTGTGATAAAATTTATCTTAGAGTTCGTTTTAGATGCAAAGTCTCTACTATTTTAGGTAACTAATAAAAATAAATATTATTTTCGGTTATAATCATAAGCGTATATATGAACTTATGTTTAAATTATATAAAAATATGTGTTATTGTGAAATATTATTTGATTATGTATTAAACAATAAACATGAAGTTAATATGCGTATATAAAATTACATCTCATATAGAGACATGATATCCCACGTGTATTTGTAGAAAACCACAATTTATAAAAGAATTCACTGTAAACACGTATAAAATATATCTAATTAAAATCATTAAAAACACGTTGTGTTTTTAATGATTGAACATCATTAACATAACATCAGGCCTTTCGCCTGATGTTTAGGCTTTTCGCCCTGAACATCATTCATCAATCCTTTCATCGATTCCGAAATATGTTTCTTATGTATATATAATGTTACTGTACTTCTTGTTAAAAATGGCTATGTCCTGATGATGCCCTGGTTTTCAGGGCGAAACGCCTTGACACGATGTGTTTTTTAATGTTTTTAATTAAATATATTTTATACGTGTTTACAGAGAATTCTTTTATAAAATATACGTATATATTCTGGTAGATAAAACCTAAGGGCGGGTGACAATAGCTAAGCTAGTTAGACATTTTTCTTTTTTTCGAATACCTAAACAAATGCTTTATGGATTGATTCTTTTCAAACTTTAGGAATAAAAAGGACATGTTACAGCACACATATTCCAGTGAAAATGTTGTCCCGAAAGTTTAAATGGAACCATTTGCAAGTTTAGCAAAAAGAAAAAAATCTTTAGGATCACCCTGTAAAAAATAATGTTTGAAACGAGTTAAAGGCATAGTATACGATTATGAACCTTTCATACATTAAAATTATAAATTTTAATGGTAATCGCACTTATATTAAAGGAGATATAAGGTTTCTTTAATAACATCGACAATTTTTATATTCTGATTGCAGTATGTTGTGTCTTATGTAGAATGTCAAATTTTGTAAAAGTGATAGTGCTTTGGTTTTAAAACCCTGCCTATTATACAAAAAAAAAAAAAAAAAAAAAAAAAAAAAAAACGCGTACAAAAATTATCAACGTTATTAAAGAAACCTTTATGTGTCCGTTAATACAAGGGCAATTCACATATAAATTTATACTTAACAAAAGACTCATGTTCATATATTTTAGCTACAAGTAAGTTCATGCCTTATTTCTTACAGGGTGGTCCGAAAGATTATATATTACGAGTTAATTTTGACTGGTCCACTATCAGCCTTCATTACAAAACACGTGCTCTTCGTTACAAAACATTCGTTGTAATACATACGGTACAGCATGTTAATTTTTACCACTATAGTTTCAAGAGAATCGATGAATTATTTGTTTAGATATTAGAGAAAAAGTCTAGATAGCTTAGCTATTGTCATCCGTCCTTAGGTTTTGCCTACCCTTCAGTGTATATATGTATATGTTCAATTATATATATGTGTATATATGTATATTTCAAATATAATTATATACTGTGAATATTCTACAGTTTTAATATTAAAAAAAAAAAAAAAAAAAAAAAAAAAAACTTTTATAAATGAAAATGCTAATGGTTGTTTATATTTTACGAATGCTTTAAAAATATTGAGTTCAAATGCATAATAAATATCGAACAAAGGTTAATTTATTAATCGATGGGTTTTGGGATTTAGAAAAATCTTTCTATATCATGTCAAGTCAGTAGACAAGAAAGTAAAATTACAGGATGCTTAAAGAACGCTTTTTAGAATTACGATAGATTGTATAATTTTTAAATAAATTAAAGTATCTTTTTTATATAATATTTACTCATAATTTTGTACTAAACGGTATTGAAAAAAATGCGAAATGAGTAAAATATTTAAGAATGGTAAAGTAACATTTATTTAATACCAAAAAATATTTAATATAAATATTATATTTTGTAAATGCACCTATTAATTAGTATTTCAAATATAATTATATACTGTAAATATTCTACAGTTTTGTTATTTAATATATATATATATAGAAATGGAAATGCTAATGGTTGTTTATATTTTACGAGAGCTTTAGAAATATTGAGTTCAAATGTACAATAAGTATCGAACAATGGTTATTTTATTAATAGATGAGTTTTGGGATTTAGCAAATTCTTTCTATATCATGTCAAGTCAGTAGACAAGAAAGTAAAATGACAGGATTCTTAAAGAACGCTTTTTAGAATTACGACAGATTGTATAATTTTTAAATCAATTAAAATATATATATATTTTTTTTTATATAAAAAATACTCATAATTTTATACTAAACGGTATTAAAATAAAAGCGAAATGAGTCAAATATTGAAGAAAGAAAAAGCAAGATTTATTAAATACCAAAAAATATTTAATATAAATGCTGTATTTTGTAAATGTATCTATTAATTAGAATTTCAAATATAATTATATACAGTAAATATTCTACAGTTTTGTTATTTAAAAAAAAAAAAAAAAAAAAAAAAAAAAAAAACTTTTATAAATGAAAATGCTAATGGTTGTTTATATTTTACGAATACTTTAAACATATTGAGTTCAAATGTACAATAAGTATCGAACAATGGTTAATTTATTAATCGATGAGTTTTGTAATTTAGAAAAATCTTTCTATATCATGTCAAGTCAGTAGACAAGAAAGTAAAATGACAGGATGCTTAAAGAACGCTTTTTAGAATAACGACAGATTGTATAATATTTAAATCAATTAAAATATATTTTTTTATATAAAAATTACTCATAATTTTATACTAAACGGTATTAAAATAAATGCGAAATGAGTCAAATATTGAAGGAAGAAAAAGTAACATTTATTAAATACCAAAAAATATTTAATATAAATGCTGTATTTTGTAAATGTATCTATTAATTAGTATTTCAAATATAATTATATACAGTAAAAATTCTACAGTTTTGTTATAAAAAAAAAAAAAAAAAACTTTTATAAATGAAAATGCTAATGGTTGTTTATATTTTACGAATGATTTAAAAATATTGAGTTCAAATGCACAATAAGAATCGAACAATTGTTAATTTATTAATTGATGAGTTTTGGGATTTAAATAAATTTTTCTATATCATGTTAAGTCAGTAGAAAAGAAATTAAAATGACAGGATACTTAAAGAACGCCTTTTCAATTATTTTTGTATTCTACTCGTGATTAAAATATGTTTACGTAAACTAATGATAAAGATAAAAAAAATAAAGAAGGAAAATATTATTTTTTAATGCTTTCCAAACAAATATATAATATTCTAATTTATTTTATTTATTTGTTTATTTGTTTAAACGGAACGAAAAAAGATTAGATTTTAAAAATTATTTTTTAATTTAAATCATACAGTAAAATTAATTTATGTTTAAATAAAACATCATAAGTGCTACGAAAAATGCTGCATATGACTACAAATAATAATAAAAAAAGTAATAATCTGAATTTAAATTAATTATTATTATTTTTTTAAATCCTGTTTTATGTAAATTTTATCCCCCCCTTCCTCCCGCCTAAACATGTTTTTCCTCCATGCAAAGCTGCGGTGGTGGCTATAGGGTGGCAACCGCTTACAATGCTAAAGCTTAAAATACTGCTTGAAAAATTTAGTCTCCACATAGCTCTGCGATCGGAATTCTTGCTCAAATTGTAAACATGGCATAAGAGTCGGTTGGCTCTACTCAATTTTGTCTACTTAGCAACGTGATTTCAGCTCGTAAATAACCAATACCTTCATTAATTTCGGTTTCTCAAGCAATAGTATCTATCACATTGATTTCTGCTGAGAGAGTTAATATTTTTACCACAGTTTTACTGAACGGTTTTTCACGCAATATATTCTAGGCGCTGTAAAATGCTCCATTTTCTTCCACCGTCAAAACGCAAAAGTGATAAACTCAGAAAACAGACACTTCTTTCGGACGTTTTACTTATTACATTACAACTTCCTGCATGCAACCGAAATGGACGCCAATTACACTATCCATATCCATTTTTAGTGGGTTATTGAGTATTTGATCATTGTTTACAAACATGCACAGATTTTGGATAAAGTATATTTATGTGTGCATAAAAGTGATATAAACATAGCCAACAGTATCTCTAGCATTGAAAGACCTCGGAAATTTTATGTCATAGCACATTGTACACTAAGCGACAAAAAAAAAAAAAAAAAAAAAAAAGACGCACTGCAGAAAAAATGAATTATACATATTTTATTTGTAATAACTTTAAAATTACGGGTTGAAACAAACAAAACTGTCTTGTTTGCATAATATCAAAGGAATAAAATGATACCTATGAACATTTTCGATATAATAATTCGCTTTATTACACTATACGAAGTACTTTATAAGAATTTGCATAAAACTTTCGTTTTAAACATAATGCAATAACCATAAACTTTGCATTCTATTATGATTTATTATATGAAATAAACATGTTATATTTTAATATATGAAATAATACTATATATTTGTTAGATGTAAACAGTTTTTAAGCTATTGCATAGCTTTTATCGCGGGCTTTGAGAGCGGCGACCGAATCAAGAAATTCCGTAACGAAAATTAACCTAACACAGTTCGGCAGACTTCGGCAGACAGTGAGTTCGGCAGACTTCGGCACGGTGTTTGCGTGCGTGCGATTAGACGTATGCGTGAAGACTTGCTGCTAACTGCTCATAACTGATTCTATCTTTTTTAGACACAATGCTAGGTGAGACAGCGTGCTTTTTGGCCGCGTACACGACGAGTGAGTTCGGGCCCGCGACTGGTTGAACCTTAACGTGTATGTATATGGTACGACTGTACGAAGCTCGCACGGATCGAGACGAGCTGCTCCGAAATCGGACGAATACGTAAGCAGCCGTTTGTGAGAAAGTATATAGGTGTATAGGTATCTACAATCTATGTATAACAGTGAATAGCTGTACGCGTAAAATTTGTGTATAATGTGTTTTAAATATGAATAAACAAATTGCATTTATTAATGAAGAAAGTGATGAAAAAATAGGGAAAGAAAATGAGTGAGTACTCTATATACATACATTTTATTATTATCACAAATGCAGTACATATATATATATATATATATATATATATTTTTTATTTATTTTTTTTTTAATTTATATATAATACTTCCATAAAAATAACCTAAATTTTTGTTATTAAAATGAGCGATCTTAAAAGTAGCCCTCTTTTATACACACAAACACACACACACACACACACACACATATAGTTTAAATTCTCAATTTAGATTCTCAATATGTATGTATATATATATATATATATATATATATATATATATATACTAGCTGACCCGACAAACGTTGTTTTGTCATATAAATTATTTCTAGAGAATATTTTGCTAGAAAAAAATAACTAACTTATTGTAAGTGTGTAAGGATGTGGTATATAAGTGGAAGATTTATGGAGCGCTGTGAACGGTGAAAGAATATAAAAATACCAAAACACCAATCATTTATTTTTTTAATTTATTAAAATTGATTCTTTAAAATTATATACATATTGCTACTTATAACAATATTACTAAAAAACACTATCAATCCCTTAATGCAACAGAGTGTACAATATTTTTTGTTATCCCATCTTTCGCCAATGCAAACAAACTGGATGGTTTGCCCACTCGAGAGCCACGTATCCGTGTGAAAAACATAATGTGCTCAAATCTAAGCCACAGACACACATCGATTGGCCCTGAGACTTATTGATAGTCATTGCAAATGCCAATCTAATTGGAAATTGAGGGCGTTTAAATTGAATTGGCACATCTGTGGGTATAATAGGGATTCGCAGTGGCAATATATTTTCACCTCGGAATTTGTCATTTAAAATGATGGCTTCGATAAGATTTTTCATTAATTTTTTTATGACTAATCGCGTGCCGTTGCACAACCGTTGTGGGTTCAAATTACGAAGCAAAATAACCGGAGATCCAACCTTCAGTTGTAAAATATGCGGTGGCATGCCTGGTAAATCCAATGAGTTTAAAAACTTTGTTGGATAATTTACAGCTTCGGTGGCATCGCAAACTGTATCATTAGATTTGTAACACACCAAGTCTCCTGGTAACAAATGTTGTATCTTAAGATTCAATTCGTTGACGTCCACATTTTTTGCTGCTAAAATTGCTCTTTCTGCCAGCCACTCATGATTTGTGTATCGTCTGTGCACATCGGAAAATATCTGGTCAATAAGAGCATCTTGAGAATCAATGATTGTGCAGAAATCGGTCGGTAATTTTATGCATCCAGTTTCATCTGTAGTAACTTTTCCATCGCCGATATCTAACAATTGTTTTGAGAATTTTTCAGCGAATGGATCTTGAAGCTTTTGAACGCACAAATTTACTTTCAGTTGTACTTTTTCAACATTACGCCACAATGACGATGATTTTAAGCACGCGTTGATCTCATCAGCGTATGTTGAACGCGGAATAATGGGAAGTGCTTGTCTGAAGTCACCTGAAAAGAGTAACAGAGTGCCGTTAAATAGTTTGTCGTTGTTTTTTATATCTTTCAATGCGTTCGACGCCTCAATCAAATGTTTGTGTGCCATAGTGCATTCATCCAAGATAAGAATTTTACACTATTTCAGCACTGTGGCCATGGACGATTAATCTTTTATGTTGCACACTGCGTCTGGGTTATTTGGAATATTTAGTGGCAGTTTAAACAATAAATGAGCTGTTCTGCCTCCATCCAATAAAGTTGCCGCAATGCCAGATGATGCAACAGCCAATGCGATGCCATTATTTGATCGTATTTCGGCGAGAATTAGCGAAATAAGGAATGTTTTGCCAGTTCCACCTGGTGTACCCCCCCCCCCAAAGAAAAAAAAAAGAATCCACCTTGTCCTGCCAAAACTGCGAGCATGATGCGGTCGTAAATGGTTCTTTGTTCTTCATTCATTAGTGGGACATTGCGAGCAACATTCGCTGCCATTTCTACAGTATTGTATTGTAGTTCACGATTCAATTCAGTGCTTATTAATTCAGATGCATTTCGATTTGTTGAATGCATACCGAAATGACTGAGTGGTAAGTTGGCAATGATAATGCAAAGATCTTCAATAGCAATCAATGCTTCATTGTACATAGCGTCACTGAATACTATCGTTAGATCGTTGCACCGTGAACGATGTTGATGCAATATATCATCATTCATTGAATCTTTGTGATTATCCCATAATGTCTCTGCTCGGGCCGGGAAACATGTAGTCAACACTATAGCGAATAGTAGACGAATTTGTTTTGCTGTACAGTTCAGTCCTACTTCAGCAAGGTTACTGGTTGTCGTCTTCCAGCATAGCAAGCCGAGTGCAAGGCATGCATCTTTATACGTTGGATACTGTTGTCCATTCACTTTACGTAAATCTTGAAGTGACAAAGGGCCGATGACATTAACCAATAACAGTCGAAGATAAAAGCACTCAGTCTGCCTCGGATTGACTGTAAATACTCGTCCCAAGGTGTTTGATTTGAAAAAACCGGGACATGCATCAATCGGCGTGCCTTGCTTGCGGGCATCCATTTTTTTGAACAGGGGATTTGGTTGAAGGGAATAGGAATTTATTGGATTTTATTGATAAATTGCAATTCCCTTCAACCAAATCCCCTGTTCCTGAGCTTCAAAAATGGGGTATCTATAATGTCCCTTGTAATAACTGTGATTTATCTTATATTGGTCAAACTAAAAGAAATCTTGAATATCGTTTACGTGAACATTCTCGGTATGTTGATAATCAAGAAATTTCTAAATCTTCTATTGCGAAGCACAGTTGGGAATTTGATCATAGTTTTAATTTTAAGAGTGCTAAAATTATCTTTCATGCCAAACACGTTTCCGAACTGGATTTTTTAGAAAATTTAGCTATTTATCTTAATCGTGATAAAATTTCAATGAAAAATCTGATTCCACTTTGCTGTCTACAGCCTGAAAAAAATTGTTTAATTCAATTAAATAATTTCCTTCATTATGTTTATAACATCATATTAGTTATAATAAAAAAATTCTAATTTAAATAAAAATAATAATAATTAATGGATAAATTTTATTAAATTTACTTATTAGTTTAATATTATTGAAAAAAAAATAATAATTGTTTACTCCTTTCCTCCCTCCTCATTTTGTGGTGTGTATGTACGTGTGTTCCTCTCTGATTGGTCCTGTCCTGCATGTTGCTTCCTATTGGTTGTTTGTGTTGCTCCTCCCCCTCTAGATTTTGTCCTGCTTTCAGTCTTGCTTTTGCCTCCAAGGCAGTTGCACGTGTTTGCACCTGATGAAGAAAGGCTACGTCCTTTCGAAACCGGTTGTGCTGATTTAAAATTTATGGTGTGTGAAGAAGTTTGAATTTCTTGCTATTAATATGAGCATTGAATGTTTTGCTCAGCAGAGGCGAATATGGGACCACCCAACGGTTATCAATGTCAATATCTATGTTGTTGACATAGATGACCGCCATAGATGATAAGATTGTCCGCCATTATCGGGATTTCTTCGACGATATATTGGATATCCGTCACCATTTGTGATCGTGAAATTTTTCGGAAAACTTTTAGTACATTTTCCATCTGCACAAATAATAATGGCCTAAAAATTCATTTTTCATTTTAACATAAAATAACTCCGTCGGATATTGACGATTTTTTTAAAAGAATATACCATTTTAACTAATTTTAACATTTTAACAATATTAACGTTGAAAAAATATTTTAAACACTTACGGTTAAAAATTCATTTTTCATTTCAACATTAAATAAATTCTGACATCGTGTTTACGATTCTAAAATATTAACTTTCAAAAAATATTTTAAACACTTCGTAATATACGGTTAAAAATTCATTTTTCATTTCAACATTAAATAAATTCTGACATCGTGTTTACGACAACTCACGCCATCTAGGTGGAAAAGTTGTTGAAAGAGTTGGTTAAAAATTAATTAAGAAAGAACTAATTAAGTTACAACTTTCATTTGTAAATCTAAACCATTCTCGAATCCACCTGAAGACACATAAAAAATTTCATTAAACTCAGTCCAGCCGTTTAGGAGGAGTTCAGTGACATACACACGCACAAAAGAAATATATATATAAAGATATATATTCATTCTTCATCTATATATATATATATATAAAAGAGCAGAGTATGTCTGTCTGTGTGTGTGTCTGTGTTTCTGTTCGCTATAGAAACCTAGGCGGTTTCACCGAGCGGGACCAAATTTGGCACGGTTAATGTTTACGACCCGAGAAAGACAACGCCGCAAGCGATTTTACAAAATTCGCCCCCCAAGGAAGGGGGGGAGGGGGGCAAAACGTAATTTCACAAAATCCTTCATTTCTCAAATGAAAAAAACAGATATCCGTAAAATTTTTGCTTTAAAATATAGCTAATGGAAATGTCGAAAAATCGGTTTCTGGAATTTTTGAAATTCGGTCCCCAAGGGGGGCGGGGGGGGGGGAAACGTGATTTCGCATAATCCTATATATCTAAACAAAAAAAAAAAATAGATACATGTGAAATTTTTGCTCTAAAATATAGCTAATGCAACTATCAAAAAACCAATTTCTGGAATTTTAGAAATTCAGCCCCCAGGTGGGGCAGCAAGGGGGGGGGGATATGGAGCAAAAACAAATAGAAATACAGTTAAGCTGTTCAAAATTGGTACAGATAGGTTTTAAAGGCCTGAAAGTCGAATGGGGATATTTTCGATTGTGTAAAGTTATTAGGAGGGGCAAGAAATGGGAAGGGGAGGGGGGCAAAAAAATAAAATTAGTGTCAGATCGTTCAAAATTGGTACATAGAGGTTTTCGATAATTACAAATCGATTGCGGATATTTTTGAATTTGTAAAATTATTAGGAGGGGCGGGTAGGGGGGTGGGGCGGTAAGGGGAGCTATGGGGTAAAAACAAATAGAAATACAGTTAGGCCGTTCAAAATTGGTACAGATAGGTTTAAGAGGCCTGCAAGTCGAATGGGGATATTTTCGATTGTATAAAGTTATTAGGAGGGGCGAGAAGGGGAGGGAGGGGGAGGAGGGGCAAAAAAATAAAAATAGTGTCAGATCGTTGAAAATTGGTACATAGAGGTTTTCGATACTTACAAATCGATTGCGAATGATTTTGAATTTGTAAAATTATTAGGAGGGGCGGGTTGGGGGTAGGACGGTAAGGGGGGGGGGGCTATGGGGCAAAAACAAATAGAAATACAATTAGGCCGTTCAAAATTGGTACAGATAGATTTAAGAGGCCTGCAAGTCGAATGGGGATATTTTCGATTGTGTAAAGTTATTAGGAGGGGCGAGAAGGGGGAGGGGAGGGGGAGCAAAAAAATAAAAATAGTGTCAGATCGTTGAAAATTGGTACATAGAGGTTTTTGATACTTACAAATCGATTGCGGATGATTTTGAATTTGTAAAATTATTAGGAGGGGCGGGTAGGGGGTAGGACGGTAAGGGGGGGGGGCTATGGGGCAAAAACAAATAGAAATACAGTTAGGCCGTTCAAAATTGGTACAGATAGGTTTAAGAGGCCTGCAAGTCGAATGGGGATATTTTCATAAGTGTAAAGTTATTAGGAGGGGCGAGAAGGGGGGAGGGGAGAGGGGGGTGAAACAAAAAAATAAAAATACAGTTAGATCGTTCAATATTGGTATATAGATGTTTTCGATGCTTACAAATCGATTGCGGATATTTTCGAATTTGTAAAATTATTAGGAGGGGCGTTAAGGGGGGGCTATGGGCCAAAACAAATATAAATACAGTTAGGCCATTGAAAATTGGTACAGATACGTTTTAGAGGCCTGCAAATCGAATGGGGATATTTTTGAAAGTGTAAAGTTATTAGAAGGGGGGTGGGACAGAGGGGCAAAAAAATAGAGTTAGATCATTCAAATTTGGTACATCGAGGTTTTCGATACCTAAAAATCGATTGCGGATATTTTTGAAATTTTAAAATTATTGGGAAGGGCGGGAAAGGGGGGAGGGAGCGGAAGGGTAAAAAATAAAATAAATAAATAATTATAATTGCATAAGTTGATAAAAAATTCTATGCAATAGCTTTACCGCGGCAGTCCCCGAGTGCCACACGTATTTTTTTTTTTTTTTTTTTTTTTTTTTTATATATATGCATATTGTATTGGGTTAATTCCACATTTATATGGAATTACTGCTTTAATGCGCAATGGCATAGTATTATACAGTGTTTTAATATAATCTCAAAAATTTCAGTGTGCCAAATGTCACAAATATTTTTTTTCTAGTTCTGGCAGAGTTGTAGGCTGCAAATTTTGAATTATCTCCCCGCTCCCCTGCCTTTTTTATAGACGAAACATTTTGGAGTGGATCGCGATTAGGACTACTTCCAAGTCTGATAAATAAGAAATTCTACTATATCTTTCGTGGGATTTAACTTAAAGTGAAAAAAGGTATGATTACTTACATAATTATAGGTTCTCATGGAAATGGATAGTAAATGTTGACAATTTGAAGTGAATAAACTTACTACAGATGCTGCGTAGTAAGGTGCATTATCATCTTGAAATACTGTTTGCGGAAATATCCAAGATACCTCCAAAATAGTCGGCCAGTTACCACTTTTATAAAGACTGTGTTTTATTTCGTGTTAGGTGATCCCTTGAGCATAATTTTTTTTTCGACTGTTTGAAAAGTTATGCACCTTCGTACCATAATGTACGGAGAATGTGCCTCTGTTTTAGTCTGCTAAGTGTGATTTTCATTAAGTCGGTCATACTTTCGTTGTCAGGTATGCTTGTTTTCTTTAGCTCGAAATAAGTTAAACTTGACTCATCAGAGAGAAACAGTTCAGCTCAAAACTCAACTAACCATTTTTTAATTTTTTCGGTCATCTGAGGTCTTGCTTTCCTAATTCTCTTCAATAAGAATGGAATTTCTTCAAATTTTCTGTCATTTAAACCTGCTTTGTTTAATAGTTGCTGCACTGCAATTAAAGAAATTATGCTGCTAAACACTTTTTCCGAATCTCTTTTATGTTCTAAATAAAATACAAACCTATTTTATAAGTAATGGCTTTTTAACCTACGGCTATCTTGCTTGGATGAGCAACATGGCCGCCTTAAAACAAGTGTCCAGTTTAAAGGGCCAAAAAATTTTATATCTTGCTAAAAACCATTTTACTAATATTTCGTTAACATTTAATTATTTTGTCGTCTCACGTATTAAAAAAAAAAAAAAGTTTTTTTCATTCAAAAACTAATACATTTTGTGGCATTGTTAACTGCCTTTTTCTTACCATTTATGAAATAATTTCTAAAATTACAATTTTCCTGACAATTGCGTTTTGTTTTTAACATTTAACTTAATACTGAAGTGTATGTGGAGGAAAACATAAGAAAATCTGTTTGAAAATTTGCTTTTTATACAATAAAATTGGCGGTTGTAGAAGGTGAAAAGGAAAATATCCAAGTGCGGCTTTTTTTTTTTTTTTTGTGTCACTTGTTGTAAAATAAATTGTCCGTTTTAAAAAGAACATCTGGAAAAGAGCACGATAAGGTTAGGTGGTGCCATTATAAATAATTCTTAAAAACACTCAAATAAAGAAACATATATGATGCGCAAACATTCAAACCGTGTTTTCTCCCATGGGCATAATTTATCAGACAACAGCAAAAAAAAAAAAAAAAAAAAATAAAATAAAATAATAATAATAATAATAATAATATTAATAATAACAAATTAAAAAATAACTCAACTTAAAACCTAAGTATCGTTTGTTTAGATGTACTATTAGATACTAAAAAATACAGGGTAGGAAAAAAGTTCGTAAATACATTAAAAATTCATAAAACACGAAAAAATAACCGAAATAAAAAACGTTTGCAGATTTAGCATCGATAAGTCATGGGATTTTTTTTTTTTTTTTTTAAGATAAGAAAAAAAATCTAAAAACAGCCGATAGATGGCGTTTCGTACATAAGTGAAAGAAAAGACACCCAAATGACAAAAATAATGTTACCAAATCATATATTATTATTATAATCATTATTATAGCAATAATCATTATTATAGCAATGTGTTTTCCCCATGTCCACCGCCACAGGCGATAATGCAATGCAGGCGTGTCATAAATCCAGCAACGGCAGAGTGCAGCATGTCCGGTTGTGTACATGACAGCTCTCGGTGGATTGCATCTTTCAGTTCCGACAAATTGGATGGGTGAGATCGATATACCCAGAATTTTAAATATCCCCTTAGCCGGATCAAGAGCGTAAGTATTTATAATCGCCTGTCTTTTTTTGCATATTTCCAACGAAGTCGTTTACAGCAGCGCATTCTGTTGGCTGCTTTTTTGAATTATTATTATTATATTTTTTTCTTATCTTAAAAAAAAAAAAAATCCCATGACCTATCAATGCTAAACCTGCAAACAGTTTTTTTATTTTGAATATTTTTTCGGGTTTTATGAATTTTTAAAGTATTTACTGACTTTTTGCCCACGCTGTATGTAGACATATATCGAAAGATTTTACTATAGAGAGATATACTATTTTTATGTTAAGTTAAAAAAAAAAAAAAAAATCACTAACTCTTTTTTTTTTCTTCATATATTTTATTACTAAGAGAATAAGGATTAACATTTTTGAAGCAAATGAATGATTATTTATTGTATTTAAACTACGATTTAATTCCTAACAGTTCACATATATGCAGAAGCCAACAACTATGCAGTTAAGGCTGTTTATATATGAACTGTAAAAAGGAAACTCATCCTTTAGCTCTGTACGGGAGAAAGAAAAATATCCGAAAAATAGTTTTGGGCAGAAAAGAGTCATGCCCTGGAGATGACTCCTTTCTGTTCACAATGAAATAAAGGTGACCATGTTCTTCTTACCTCATTCTCTCTACTCTGATGTAACGGTCTTATATATAAATGAAATGCCCCAGAAGTTCAATGAGAGATGACCAACGTAAGCCCGAAGTTAAGTTGAGAATATGCCATTTACTTGTTCAGCAGTAATGCCTACAAGTACGCAGGATAGCGTTTTCGAATGTGCATGACATTAGCAGGGACTGAAGCGAGCGAATTACAAACTTACTGACAAAGGGTGAATCACTAAATGATTTAAGAGGTATGACCCATAGTGTGAATGCTATGACTCTCAAGCATGTGCTTTGATATAGGAGCATATTCAGTCCTTCCCTTTAAAATAGTCCCAATATTATTCAAGGTTCGCGAAGTACTTAGCACTAAATCTCATAGCCAAAACTGTGCATTATTTATTTTTGAAAATATATCCACATCTTCAAGCGAAAGTGATTAATTTCTACTGGGACTACATCCGTAAGAATTTTTCATTAAGCTTCAAGATACCTCCCCATGATACGTGTGTTACATGTGAGGAGCTAAACAATAAAATTAAGCATTCCTCATTAAATGAAACTGCAAAACGAATTGTTTTGTTTGAATTAACTGTACACAAATAAAGAAGCCAGAAGTTTTATAATCCTCTTGAAGAAACGGTTTCTTCTTCCCAAACTGAGGGCAGTAAAGTTTTAAGACTGTGTTTTAATTTTATGACTATTTTGATTTGCCTAAAAACATTTTTGATTTGCCTGACTTTTTTGATATCCATTAAGGATCTTTATTACAACCCACAGTTTGGTGTCAACAACTTCAGTATTCATATTTCGCGTGACAATTCCATGATAAGGTGTGTTTATCATGAGGGCGTTGCAAGAAAATATCCTGGCAATGTAATATCTTTTGCACGAACTTAAAGATTTCACCCCTCCGAAGTTAAGCAGATCTATCTTTTTTTTCGGACAACTGGGGGAGGCAGAACAAATCCACGCATTCATTCGGACCATAATAGCATTGGTGGAACTCAAGGTTTTTAACAAAATCAAAGTTTATTTTTTTTCAATGAGATGGCACTTCTACCTACGTTACGACCGAAAATTTGGATAATGAAGATGAAATTAAAAAATACGGATAGGATGTTTACTCCCGACTCGTACATTAATACAGTAGCAAATGCTTCAAACATAAATGAAAAATTCAGAGTTATCATAGTTAATTCTTCAATAGTTCTTGACTGTCAGCACTAGTTTCTTACATACAACACCGATAGTACCACGCCATTTTAATTAAGGAGTTTGCCCATCAAAGACAGGGATTTCTTTTTTTCGTATAATTATTTTGAATGTTCTTCCAAAAATCCCGGTACTATTGTAACGCCTGAATTTATTGGTGGATTCATTCTCAGTGATTTTTGTTTGAGAAAGCGTAATGATTCTCGTCTTCTCAAAATGCTGTCTACGAAATTATAACTGCGGAAAAATCCTATAAAATACTAAAGACATTAAATTGTAAAACAGTTCATTACGGAAGAGAAAGTACATTCCTTTTGATAGAACTTTATGAATGGCAGACTCATTAGGAATTTTACCAACCACTGTAATTAAGTGTAATTTACTGTTTTTTATGTTTATTCTACTTATACCATAATGTATAAAGCAGTACATAGATTTTCAATGTAGAGATTTGAAGAAAAACAATGATTTTTGAGAATTACTTGAACACATGAAGACAAAATGGGTATCTAGTGCAAAAAGAAGACATGTTTACGATGTAAAAATGATCGACATAGACGTATGTATTATTGAATTTTGATTAAAATGTAGTATTTGTGATAGGAATAGCAATAAAAATGCTGTGTAATAATTTCAGTATTTTCAATTGTCGCAAATTTTGTAAAAACAGTTTTTTGTGTCTCCTGTAAAACTAGGTTTTCTTGATATGTCTCGTTTCTGCAATCAGTGATTTATTCAATATTACACCGTAAAAAATTTCGGTAACGTTACTCTTAATTGTCGGATACATTTTTGATTTTTATAAGTTTGGAGCAGGTTTCTGAGAATAACAGGATTTCGCTAATGAAACGTTCCTGATTTCAGGAATATAGTATTTTTTTTTGAATGAATGTTTGTTTGACGGTTACTGATACATTCAAACTTCCAAAGGCATTACTGGTAAATATTGGACACATTAGCTGCCCAAAATATTTCAGGAAAGTGCTTATTTTCAGTGTATGAAAAAACAATGAAAACTTTTCAAGTTATTAACAATTTTAATTTTACAAAAGAAATATTATTATATATTATTAATATTTTATTATTTTAAATTTTACAAATTTAAATTGCAATTGATTTTGTAAGAAAAGTATACTCAAAGTAAATTTGAAATAAAGTTTTCAAATATAAATGTGGAGTCAACATTCAAATAGTATTTTCTGCAAAAACAAGAAGTTTTTTTTAACTCAACATAAAATATTATGTCTACATATCTTCCTAGATATGTCGACATAACTTCCTAGTAACAAGTAATACATCTAAATAAACGATAATTAGGGTTTAGGTTTAGTTATTTTTAATTTATTAGTTTTTTTGTGTTTTCTGAAAAATTGTATCCGAAGATAAAAACAGGATTCGAATGCTTGCTCCGCATACATTATCTAACAGAGAAAAAAAAAAGAAAAAAAAAAAAAAGATTTCTCAAATACTATTTCAAAAAGGAGAAATTTTTTTTGTATTATTTTATGCTTTATCTTTAAATTTTTATACATTAGCGAAAAAAATTTATTTTTCAGTAGTACAACTATATATTTTTTAGGTCATACATTTTTATTATTTAAAAATATCCATCTTATGTAATTTAAATTAAGTAAATTTCCCAAAAGGAAACAGAACACTATTTTTTTTTAAAATATATTTCCGTTTACGGACTTTTTTTTTTCTTTACATGTTGAAAATGTAGTGGTATTTGATATTAACTTTTTAGAAAATAAAATTTTATGTAAAATATTTTTTCTATATTTCATAGATTTAATGAATAAATAATTTAAATCACTTTTTATTAAGTGAAGAAGAAATATATATAATTTATTTCTCAATTTTATATCTTTAATTTGTATGAGGAAAGAGAAGACTAATGTACATCCGTATTCATTTGGTGTATATATATATATATATATAGGTAGGATGAATGGATAAACCCTTGCAGCAAGGGAAAAAAATATATATAATATACATTGTCAGTTTTCGCTGACATTTTCACTAGGCATTTCTTTCTGTGTGATAATGAATGTGTCTTATTTCCGATAAAAAACACTTAAAGTCGTTAAAAAAATAAGATATTTATACAGTTTTTAAAAACTCGAATGAATTTTATAATTATATATATATATATATATATATATATATATATATATATAATCATTTCAACTGTTCTTATACTCGTAGATAGCCTTATTAGAAATCATGGAGGTAAAGATTAATTATGTATATTTTTTACAGTTTGTCTGAAAAAATCGACTTGAATTTAGTTCAATTATATAGATTATACACGGTGTTTTTCTTTTTTTTTTTTTTTCTTTTTTTTTTTTCAGTTTATAGTTGATGTACAGTTTTAATATTGAATACTTCAGCGAGTTTTGAATTTCCGTTGCCTATTGAGCAACAATTTTGTTTCCTCATTTTTTTTAAAAGAGACAATTTAACTCTGCTAACAATAAATTTTAAAACATGTGCTGCAACTTAAAATAATAATAAAAAAATAAATAAATATCCAGATCTTCTTTAAAAAAACAGAAATTTTCTCAGTAACTGTTTTTATACTAATTTCTATTGCAGCATGTATTTTTAATTTATAATATTTCGTAACGTGTCTATATTTTAACGCTCAGTTAAATTTAAAATTTCGATTCTAAAGGTAAAGCATTTTTCAAAAATGTATTTTCATATTAAAATGATTTTGTCAGACATACTGATAATCCATGTATAAATAGTTTTTGTTGAAATTATTTGCAGTACTTTAAAATTTGTTCAGATTTTTAACGCACGACAAAAATTAAAATGCCTGTTTCGGAAATAAATTCCTTGGCAAAAAAAAAAAAAAAAACGGCTACTTTGGCGACAAAATTTCAAAAGTCGCCTAGAGGTTCGTATAGAGAGCTATTGTGAAGCTGGAAAAAATAACATGACTTATTATTATTTAAATTTATAGATAAAAGGTTATATGTTTTTTTCTAGTTTCAAGAGATACATTTATTATTATTATTATTATTATTATTATTATTATTATTATTATTATTTTTGCGTTTGAAATATTTAGATGGTACCCTGATTAATTAAATAATGGTAGTATTTCATTTTCATTTCTTTTTATAAGTTATTACCAAACCAGTGTTCTCCAAAATATTCCTCATATTCATAGTTTGAGGAGGAACTACCTTACCATGTATCTCGTAATTAAATTTTCGTTATTAACTTTAAATGAGTAAATCAAAATGTATCACAATTTTTCATTAAGTATAAATATAAATAAATCTATAGTCTTAAGAATTAAATCGTATTTTTTTTCTAACACATGCCTTACATTAAAAAACTAGTATGTTGTGGCACTACATGAGTTTCTTCTATATTTCCCTATACAAATTCACTCAGTAAAAATAATTTATTAAAATTATTATTTAAAAAAAAAATATCTTCCATGATAATGCAGACGATTTTCATATTAGAGAAGTAGTATAACACTAAATATCCCAAAAAAAAATTCCATTTTATTCTCAGTATTAAAAAAAAAAAAAAAAAAAAAAAAAAAATTACGATTTAAAAGTTATTTTTCATTAAAAGTTTAAAAAAAAAATATTTTAAATTTTCACAGATCTATAGTTCAACCATTCGTTTTAAAGGTATTAACGAGACCTTTCGAAAGATACCCATCTTGAAAATTTACTCCCCCAGGGGGAAGAGCGATGCCCACACATGCATATTTTTTTCCTAGTTAACTATTTCTATTATCAATAATTCATATTAATTTTACAATCACAAGTTAAAAATAACTCTCATTATGTACATTTATACGAAATTTTGTCATATACTGCCATGTTAAAAAATTAGAAAAACTGCGATTACCGCGCCACCTATTGTACGAATGATCCCCAAATCTAATCAGCACCAGTTTATGTCAGGATCCAACTAAATGCCAAGTTTGGTTAAATTCCGTTCATTGGTTCGTGAGACACAGCGTCCACGAAATTCGATACACACACACAGACAGACAGACATTTTTTAAAACTATCAAATCGTGTTCAGGACATCCCAAAACGTGTAAATCCATCAAAAACCGTAGTTCAAAAATTTTCATGAATCCAATACTTCCTCTATATTACATAAAGAAGAAAGTAAAAAATTAATTAACTAAATTTATGAAAAAAAAGGTGTCATTAACTTTCAGAAGTAAATAGATTTTTAAAGTAAAAACAAATATTTTTAAAAATAAACTTTAATTATTTAGTTTACTTGGCATATTTCATTTATTTCGAGAAAAAAAAAAATCAGATAAATAAAAAAATTTTTATCAAGGAAAAAAAAATCCTTCTGATTAAATTTAATTAAAGCTTTAAAATATAAATATTATAAAGACCATAGACCTGCAATGAAAAGAAAAAATACAAGGGGATTGCTGACAGTTAAACATTCTGTACTTTTTGGTGCAGATTAAAAAAAAATGTAACGAAAAATGTCTATCACGTCACGTTTCCTTAAAAAATTCAATTTTACTTCGATTTTTAACACATACATAATGTTTGCTCCTCTTGATCGATTGACTATTTTATGTAAGTTGCCTTAATAAAAACAAATAACATAGTATGCTAGTAATTTTCTTTTAGAAATTCAACAATAATTTGATGCAAAAGGTACCCAAGGGAACTTTTTGTTTTTTACTCGACCACGGGCAACTCGTGGGATCTAGTAGCAGTGCTTTTTATACACTCAAATCTATAAAAACTAAATCGATTGCTAAAAAATCAGTTTGCTACACAAATTAATCGATCATTTTTCAGAGATTTAAGTGGACAAAAATCACTGTTACCAGATAGTGCATGCAGTATTGCTCAAAGAAAAAAAAAACTGGAGTGACTCCACTCGGCATTCCAAATATTGCTTAATTAACAGTTTTGTAGATAAACTAAAGAAATAAGAGTTGTTAAACAAACAAAAGAGAGAAAACCATAATAGAGTGTTTGAATATTTTTTTTTTCCATATATTACACGATGTTTTATTTAACGCTACTGAACTTTGAGCCCATAGATCATAATGATAAAGAATTTTTCGTTGTGTCCCTGTAAAAACCTATAAATGCTAGATTCACCAAAATGCTTATAGTTAGTGCAAAAGTGATTTATAATATTCATATAAATTTTCAGCTCAATTGAATAAGGCGTTTAGAGGCTATAGCACTTTTAAAAATTTGGTCCCATAGGCCATAATGATAAAGAATTTTTCTTTGTGTCCCTGTAAAAAAACCATAAGTCCTAGATTCTCCAAAATATGTACAGATTGAGTATCTTTGACTTATAATATGTGTATAAATGTTTTGCTCAACTGAATAGGGCATTTAGATGTAATCGCACTTTTAAGATTTTTGTCCCATAGGCCATAATGATAATAAATTTTTCTTTGTGTCCCTGTAGAAAAACTATAAGTGCTAGATTCACCAAAATCAATAAGGTTCGTACTAAGGTGACTTACAATATACGTACCAACTTTCATCTTATTCGATAAAAGCGTTTAGACGCTAGCGTGTTCACTCACAGACATACAAGCATACATACACACATACATACATGATCGCAAAAATAGTGAAAGCGGACTCAGAGGACCTCGAAAGATATAGAGACATGAAAATCTCAAATTCAGATTTTTGACATGATTATACAATACTTTCCACACTATAGTGTTCGGAAAGTAATAATATCGATATCGGCTTTACAAACAATTCTGACATGTTGGAAAAAAAAATGGAGGTCATTGTATATTTCAAAAAATTTTATTTTACCAGGCCAGTGTAAATATCATTTTAAATTTCGAAATCTTTTAACAATTATTTCGAGCCATAGTGATTATACAGCCCTTCAACAGCTTAAAAAAAAAAAAAAAAAAAAAAAAAAAAAAAGTAATCATTGAGCACTAAAGCAGTGTTGCCTGAATTTGTGACCTTTTTATTCAATAATCACCAATAATTTTGATAAGTGATGTTTGACATACATAATCGATGTTTCTTCGATTCGATTCGTCTTTTATGTATATCAAATAGCACTTCTGAAAATTATTGGTAGCTACTGAAAAAAAAAAAAAAAATGTCGCGCAATCTGGCAACACTGCACCAAAGCAGCAAAGAACAATCGTGACTACATTGTTAATAATTTCAACAGAAAAATACTGGTAATAATTTATCTAAAGTATTATGTAAAATAACAGAGAAATAGAAATGGCGATGATAAAAAAAAATTTTATATATGCATTTTAATGACTAATATTAATTAAATTAATTATTGACAAGAATATATTTGTGACTTAGAATGCTTTTTCTAAAGCGGAGACATTCATTTTAAATTTTAATTGAGAAATAAAGAAATAAAAAGAAATAAAAATACAGAATAAAGATTCAGAATCTCGATTACTTGCTTTTAGCTAAGAATTATTGTAAATTTACAGAGACATTGGATAATTATTACAGAAAATTTACAGAAATTTTGTATAGTGTACTAAGAAATTTAATAACTCTTCTTTATATTCCTTCCTCTTAATCACCATTATTTAAATTTTTAAATGATGTTGTTCCCAAAAGAACAGAGAAGGTACAAAATTTTAAATCAGAAATAATGAAAAAATACTTCACATATGTAAATAAATAAAAAGTTTGTTTTAGCCTATAATCACTAAAGTATTAAATTATAAAACACATTTCATCTCTATTTATCCATTACCTTTTTTAACATTAAATGTAGTTTACTTCTATAATGACACCTTAAAATAAAACTATGAAAGAGAACTGTTTTCGCTCTCTCTCTTTATGTATATACCGGGTGTCCCATAAGTCTGTACACATTTTAAAAAATCATAAAAAATGAAGGAATGGGTACAATTTAACGCGGTTTGCGAAAAAGTTACTCTAGTGAAGGTGGATTTATATATATATATATATATATATATATACATATATTATTTTATTTTATTATTTTATTATTATTATTATTATTATTATTTTGTAAAGAAAATAACTAATTAAACTTTTCGTCGATAGAGGTTGATGCACGGTTTTGTAACGAGAAATATGCAAATCAGAATCCGATAAATTGCACGGTTTTAAGATTAACACAGCTTATTTCTTATGTTGTCGATTGTTTTAATTACAATGTTGATTTGGTGGATAAAGCGTTATTGGTGAAGAAGCTTTCTCTCAGGTCAGAACCGCTGACTGAAGCTGCAGTTCGCGGTGTTGTAACTCGTTTGAAAACAGTAATTTGCAGTGATGATCATATATTGTAGAATAGGATTTATACATCTGTAAACATATACGAGCATATGAAGTTTTTTTTTTTTTTTTTTTTTTTTTTACGAAAATGCTAGATTTGCTCCCGTACAGCGCCCTCTATCAACGGAAATTTAACTATTATTTTTAATTTATTATATATATATATATATATATATATATATATATTCCCCATCACGAAAATAACACAAACCGCATTCTACCAATTCCTTCATTTTTTAAGAATTTTTAAAATCTCTACAGACTTATGGGACACCCGTTATATATGTACATATACAGGGATTGTCTACCGCTGCATATGAATATATATATATATATATATCAAATACAAAGGTAGGCAAATTCTGGTAAATGGCTATTCACACAAAGTCGTATAAATGCAACACAAGTGTATATAGAGAGAGTGACATTTTGCCAAGCGAGATTCAATGAGAAACTAATTTTCATTAAAATATTTTGAATAAATATAATATTTAAACACTTACTTAATATGTATTTATACCAATCATTATTAACTATCCGGCACCATAACACTTATCCCAGTTCATTGGTTGGAGTTTCTTATGTCTTCGACATCGGCTTTTTCTCTCACACTATGCGACGCTAGGGTCCCTACTGTCTACGGCAACGTCTTATAAAGTTGCGCGTGCAGAAACATGCTTACACACGAACGCAGGTTGGATCCAGAATGCCTTCGGTAGTCTCATTCCCTCCTGCACAATTTCTGGTGTCGGTCTACTCTGTGCACGGTAGCATCATAAGCACGCACCCTCTTCTACCAACCTATTTCATTTTACAGCCACGAAAGATTATGCAACCAATTCCAAGACACGACAACAACGTATCAAAAACTCGATGAAAATCACATTTTTATTCCTGCGATCTTTAGTGGATCAATTTCCAAAATTTATCGCTTTATACCTGACTAGCTGACCCGTCCGGCTTCGCACTGATGAACAAATTTTAGTTAAAGATGGATTGATATGTAAAAAATCAAGAAATATATCAGTTTATTTGTTATAGTCAGGCAATATTATTAACTGGAAAGTCAAAATATAATTTTACAATTATTTTTTTTAATTAGTTGTTAAATGTTGGCAATTTTTACTTAATGCTATTTATTTATTTATTTCATAAAAAGAAACATTTCTTTACTCATGAATAAAAAATATTGAAAAATAAACCTATGACATGAAAATGTTTTTGATAAAATTGACGTCATAATAGCTTTAATTATTATTTATTTTTTCATTTCGCAAATATATTTAATTTTTTTCATAATTGATTATTATTTTAATAATGTATATTAAAGGAGAAATCAATAATATGAAACAATATTCGTACACTATATACTATTACAGAATCAGGTGTGGAACAACCACACGACTTCCATTACCCACTATTACACGTAATATATACAATTTTTTGGAGATATTACTTGCATTTTTTGAGATTTTCGAGTAAGAGAAACTTGATACACGTATAAAGACACATACAACAGAGTTTGCATAGCGAGTTAAAAAATAAGGGGGAAAAAATAGATAGTTATTTTTTTAAACACGAATTTCCGAGATCTAAAACTGAACTACTTATCAGGATGACCGTTAATATTCCTGTAATAAGCACGTAATACTTGAGAAAGGTTATCTAAATTGGATTAAAGAAAAAATTTTCAAGAATACGTTAGAGCCGTTTTTGAGATACCAACTTTTACCAAAACTTAACATACTCAATTATTGACCTAAAAACAATAATTACATACAAAAGGATATTTAATAGGAAGTTAACATGGCGAGTTTGAAAAAAATCCGTACAGGCGTTTTTAAAGGAACGCACTTGCGAAGTCTGAAATTGAGCTGTTTATAGAGGACGCCTATCAATTTTCCTGAACTAAGCAACTTTTCAATCGAAAGGGCATCTAATATATTATTTATATAGCAATTTTGAAGAAAATCATTAGAGGTGTTTTTGAATATGGGCTTAGAGGTCCCATTTCTGGTTTTCGATGACCCAATTCCGGTTTTTCAATTTTCACGAAAATTTGGAAAATTTATCTGTACACCAGACCTGAATCACTTGTGAAGTTTAGTAGTTCTATTTTTATTAGTTTTGGAGATATGACAGCCAGAAGATTACACACACACGTGCACATATAAAAAAAAAAAAAAAAAAGCAATCGGCTTTTTAGTTCTAGCGATCGTTCTCTACATATGCATATAAACCTTTTTTTTTTTTTTTTTTATATTAGTATAGCTATACAGCATAGGTATATTAAATAGGTTTCCAGTCAACGTAATGTAACTCAAATAATTAAATGCTTTTTACATTTCAGTAATGGCTGTATGCGCTATGTATATTGAGCTACTTGCCATAACTGTTAGTTGCTAAAAATAGTCGCCAAATAAATTTAAACATCTCAATACGCAAGCGAAGTATGACATCACTGACCGCCCGTGGATGCAAGAAAAAGATTTTCCATGTTAATCGGTCATTATTTTTTTTTTTTTTTTTTTTAATTAAAATTTTAGAAGAATTATTTCCCGATTTTAATCCTCATATTTGGGTATAGATATGTATTAGTTATTGTATGCATGCGTTACATTGAGTTATTTTGCTGTCAAATTGATAAAATTTTAATTTTAAATTTCAAAACTGTCACCCTTGGCGTTTTTTGTATTTGGCGATCAAAATGTAATACGAAAATATACATGCCAGATGTATATTTTCGTAATATGTATTGTACGAAATATTGTTTCATATTATTCGTTACACTCTTAATGTAAGTTTTTAAAATAACCATGATTTTTGAAAGGAATTAAAATATATTCGCCAGATAATTTGGCGATATTTTTTTTTTTTTTTTTTTTCTGCCAAGGATGACGGATATCAAATCTATTCCGCTGCAACATATTAGTACTTTATTTAGACATTTGAAAACAAATTTGACTTCAAATTATGATAGAATATTTATCCTTTCCCTTTTAATTAGTTTATTAGTTGGATGTTTATTGTGTAAATATCATCCTTTGAAATGAAATGTTTATGTTTTCAATCGAATATGGAAATTTGCCATTTTTTTTTTCTAGAGTTTTGAAATTTAAAATTCCAATTTTATCAATTTTACAACAAAAACAATCTAATCTAACGGATGCACATGATAACTAATACATATCTATATCCAAATATGGGGATTAAAAAATGGGGAAATAATTTTCCTCGATCTTTATTATTTTTTTACAAAAAATCCAGTTCACTTTTTATATTATTGTTCGCGTGAAAATATATTTTATTATATGTCTAAAAATAAATTAATTCGTAAATCTTTTTGGCAAGAATTATAAATTAAAATAAATAATATTATAAAATAGAATTTCTTATTTTATTTTATTTTATTTATTTATTTATTTTTAAATTCCAATTTCGTTTACACACATCAGTTTAAACCACGGAGTAATAAAGACTCCGTGGTTTAAACATTGATGCTTAGATATTATATCATATCATATCAAATTAAATTATTAGAAAAATAAACACTTTTAATTCTATAATGACGTCAGATTTAACGTGTAAGTTTAACAATTAAAAAAGCTTTATATGAATTTCAATTTAATGCACGTGCAAATATATTTCTTTTCTTTTCACGTCAAGATATTTTAAAAACGAAATGAATATGTAAATGTTTCTTTTATGTTGGCAGCAGCTAATTTTTTTAATATTTCATTATTTCCATTTCTATTACAGCTTCTATGGGGATTTTAATTAAAATGCTCAGATTTTAAACTAAAATTTATTTTATCAAAATTAAATATAGCCTATAACAATATGGCATACTGTAGCTTTCGGTCAGTGAAAGAAGTTTTTAAATCGGTTCATTAGTTTCAGAGATTACCCTCCACAAACAAACAATTTTTTGCGCTTTATATAATGATATAGATTAAACATTTCGAATAATTTTCTGATGAAATTAATTAATTTCAATGAGAAACCAATTGCCTTTCATTCATTCAACGGACTTCAATGAAAGAAAATTCATTTACCGATTACATATGGTTGTTAGAGATAAGTAACATCCATACCAAAAATTGTAATCTTGAGGTAATTTAGAGCAGAATTAATTTTGAAAACGTCTTTTATGACCAACCTATGAGGATAAAAGTGAAATTTCATAACCAGCCCAAAAATAGAAAATCAATATGCTGAGATAATTTGAAGCTGGTTTATGAATAAAAAATAGTGTTTTCGCGCCCCCGTCCCCAAAGAGGAAATAAAAGAAATTCATAATATATCCTTATGGGA
The DNA here is from genome assembly GCA_963930645.1 of Salticus scenicus. NCBI lineage: Eukaryota > Metazoa > Arthropoda > Arachnida > Araneae > Salticidae > Salticus > Salticus scenicus. The sequence continues at coordinate 316,636,017 of OZ005650.1, forward strand.
CCTGTTGGATACTGATAACCAACTCACATAACAATAATCTCGTTTCTTTGATAATTTGGAGCATATTTATGTTTAAAAAATGTATTTTGCCCTTCCGTCATCAAGGGGGAGAATGAGAGAAACTTCGCAGATTGCCGTCACACGGATGTTTGATGCACATAACCAAACCAAACACCATTGTTCGTAACCGTAGTCCCCTAAGATTCCCTAGAACAATTTTAATGCTAAAAAGTGAGATTTTTTACTTTGCCTCGTTGTAACCACCCACAATTGAAAAAAAAAAAAAAAAAAAAAAGAACTAAAAATTATGGAGGTATTTTCCAGAAGATGCACCGACGTTCTCAACATCTTGGAACCGCTTTTGGTAACGTTCTACTTCAAAATCCGAAATTTTCTCTCCGAATATGATTTACTACTTCCATCCTTAAATTTAAATTTTTCAAAATTGTAGTTATTTTTTTCCATTTAATCTAACTTTCCCACATAAAATTTCTTTACTATGAAGTATTTTGAAGCTAATTTATGTTGGCCTTATGTTGACCAGCTTCCCCTGCCACCTACGGGAATCTAAGAATTTTGCAAAGCTCCATCTTAATAGGAGTCTTGGCCATTAGCCCAGTTTTCACAGCACAATTTATGACCCAATCTTCCATAGAAATGTCATGGCCGTGATGAATGAGGCATTTAGTCAGTGTGTCAATAAGTAGATGTACACTTTTATATATTTTTATAAGACGCTAGTGGGCTCTGCCCCCTGCTCCTCCGCTCACCAACCCCCGAGGAAAGCTTCGCCTCCCACCGAATCGCTTCAATTACTAACCCCTGTGGCGCTCTGCGTTTCGCTGTGTAGGAATTGCTGATATTCGCTTCTTTACCTTTCACTGAATAGGAAAATTAATACTGCATTTAAAAAAAAAAAAAAAAAAAAAAATGAAAATACATATTAAATGCCAAATTGAAATACATAATATTTAATACAATTTTTTTTTTAATGAAATAATGTGCTAAGGATCAGTATTTTTTTTTTTTTCGGAAAAGAAAGAAATGATCTCTTTCCACCTGACGTCAGAGATCACATGATAGGTGAAAGAAAAAAAAAGCAGACGACGTCTTCCTGAAATAACGACGATTTCTTTCTGAGCGATTTCTGAAATAACATATTTTCTATTCTTATTTTTGATCAATCGTATTTAATCTGTGTTATTTTTTTATACATCGTCATTTTTAATTCATTTTACATCATTATTCATCATATTTTATTTGATGTATACATTTGCAATCATTATTTATTTTATATTTGTTGTTGATGTTCATGAAGAACATGTTAAATACTCTGATTTTTGGTATTTAAATCATTGGCAGTGCAACATCATACGGTGTAAAGCCATTTAGACGATTAACTAAGTTAATTAATTTGTTGTAACACCTTTATGCAATTAAATTTAATTGAAAATATTTTAAATTTTCAAATTATAACCCGTAAACATTCCACAAGTACAAGCTATTATTTATTGCTAAATCAGTTAATGTAACAGTTACACTACAACATACAAAAATCGATTCTTACAGGTGAAAATAAATAAACACTTAAAGTGTTTTTTAAAAATTACTAAATTTACAAATACAATTATTCTACTGTTTACAAATGCATAATATTACTTTTACTTTATTTTATAGAAAATATTAACACTTTTGTTCTTAAGAACAACATTTAATTGAATTCGATTCTCAGAATTCGATTATTTGTTTTCCCCTATCACATGACTGACTGAGCAGACGACGCTGGGAAGAGTCCATTCGTAACATCTAGATCTTTTTATGTTACAAATACAGTATGTGAACTTCTTGTGGACATTTAAGTTTTTGTCACTATTTGCCGATGCACGTTTTGGTAGAATTGCTTGTTAAAAAAAAAAAAAAAAAAAAAAAAAAAAAATAGAACGTTTAAATTAAATTAGAATAACCTTTTTAAAATATTAGAACCTACTTTTTCTAACGCCCGTACTTTTTATTATTGAATTTCTTTAGTTAATTTATGGCAATATATACTCTCTGTATGTATTTATTGAACTGCTAGATAATAATTTTTGACACTAGAAAATATCTAAAAGAGAAAAAGTTTGTTATTTTTATTATCATTTTAATTAGGAAAAACCCTCTGCACTGCAGCTTCAATTATTAATTCTCTTCGGTACTTTTTTATTTTGCCGGTGAATCGATAAAGTTGCCAAGAATGATAAAACCGACGCCAAACATTAGGCATCTAAGACAGAGTAAGTGTTTCAAAACACTTCGAATAATAATATAAAAAAAATTAAAGAAACTTATTTTACGTTTACTTATTTTATTTTATTTATTTTATATTTTTAAGACTTAAATTTTCTGAAGCTTTACATAAAGCTAGCTTTTAAAAGTATTGTCCCAAAAAAATATAACATTTATTTTGTCAAATCCTTAATCTGTATATATATATAAATTACGTGTCACGATGTTTGTCCGGGGTAAACTCCTAAACTAAGAAACCGATTTTAATGAAATTTTGCACACTGTGTTCAACTTGAGAGATAGGATAGTTTTTATCTCAATTTATTGTCACAATATTGTTTTATTGCAATTATTTGTTAATTATAGACCTTTATTAAAGTTGCTCCAAAATATCTGTGAGTTCCATTAATTTAATTGTTGCCAAAAAAATAAAAAAAAAAATAAATAAATAAATAAATAAATAAATAAATAAATAAAATACGAGTTCATTTTCTTTCGACATAAAAATAAATACATTTAATCAAACGTGAACGTTAAAAAATTATAAAAAGTTAAATTATGCATCTCACGAAAATTGACGTCATAATCAATTTAAAGATTTTATACACATTGATAAAGTGCTAATGTAGTTCCATCATAGATATAGTAATATATATAGATCTCTCATCCCCATGTTATCGTACAAAGATTTTTGATGCCGAAAAAATAAAATAAATAAAAGCTTTGGAAACAGCCATTAAGTGGTATTTAAAAAAAAAAAAAAAAAAAAAAAAAAAGAAAGAAAGAAATATGAATTTGAAACTGTATCTGGAGTCTTCCATTCCCCTTTAGCAAATAAATTATTCATAAATTTTATTTGCTAAAATATTAGTATGTATTCCCGTCGGGGAGAGACGGCCATATTTTGGTAAAAACGTCGTCTTTTCCCAAATGAAAAGGTATAACTTTTTTCTCCCCAATGATCACTCTATTCTATATATGCTATACTATATCTATGAGTTCTATACGCAAGCGAAGTGTGACTCACTGATCGTCTGTGCAGCCAAGAAAAAGATTTCCTATGTTAATTGCGCACTGGACTTTTTGTAAGAAATTATTAAAAATCGAGGAAATTTATTTCCCGATTTTAATCCTTATATTTGGGTATAGATATGTATTAGTTATCGCGGGTGTTAGATTGAATTATTTTGCTGTCAAATTGACAAATTTTAATTTTAAATTTCAAAACTCTGTCGCCCTTGGCTTTTATTATTATTATTATTATTATTTGGCGATCAAAAGCGTAACACAAAAATATACATGCCAGATGTATGCATTGTACGAAATGTAATATGTATTATTCATTGTACGTATGTATGACATGTAATATGTATTGTACGAAATATTGTTTCATATTATTCATTACTCTTTTAATATAAGTTGTTAAAATAACCATGATTTTTGAAAGGAATTAAATATTTTCGCCAGATAATTTGGCGATATTCTTTTTTTTTCGCCAAGGATGACAGAAATGAAATCTATTCCGCTGCAAAATATTAGTATCTTACATCAGATATTTTATTTAGACATTTGAAAACAAATTTGACTTCAAACTATGATAGAATATTTATCATTTTCCTTTTAATTTGTATATTATTAGTATATTAAAATTTAAAAGCATGGTATATAAAAAGTTTTTTTTTTTTTTTTTATCTTATAATTATTCTTATCTTAATCCTCAATGTTTCCCATCTTTATTAACTTGAATTTACTATTAAAATTTTAACATACTCAAAAACTTCTCATCACTTCGTTAAAATACACTAAACTTTTCCAAAATCTTTTTCTATTTAAAATGATACATGTATTTACTTTAAATGTCCAATATTTCATAAGATTTCCAATTTTAAAGTTTTAAAATATTTATCAAATTTACTTATTTTTCTGGTTTAGCCTTATTGTTTTCCTTTTACAGCTGTTGCCCTCTTAAAAATATTTAAAATGATGAGGTCATTTTATAGTAAAATTATCCATTATAGCATATATTATATTTCACTCCTCCATAAAAATTGATTTTAAAATCGTCTGTTTCTTTTATACTTTTATTTTAATAGAATTTTAATAGAATTTAATTTATATATTAGTCATTTTAGCAATTTTATCCAAAGTAGCATTAGAAATAATATATATCACTTCTCCATTAAAATTTATAGGGCCCTACAATAAAATTAATTTGTGCTTAATATCAACACTACGAAAATTTTTATCAATCGCTTCCAAATTTTGACCTAAGTTTCAAATCTCAACCCTGTGGGTTTTTACATCGGCTACAACGTTTTCGTCTTTGTTCGTAAATAATAATTTGACTGTACTAAATAGTTTACAGTCGTATAATTCAACGTATAACTTAGTCACAGCAACGCGTGGCCGGGTCTGCTAGTAACGTATATAAATAAATTTTAAAATTGAAAAAAAAAAAAAAAAAAATCTAAGTTACAAATTTACATTTAATCCATAAATGTATTGTTGTCGCCAATAAAGTTTGCTTTTCGAGAATTTCGCCGGCGAAAGGAAAAGTACCTTCTCTCCTATTTACTTTTTTGCATTAACGAAGAATAAAATCTCTAAAAAATTTAGGTGAATATTTTCTTTCCATAATTAGAAGAATGAAATGTATCGAGGAAATGTCTAATTCTGTAATGTTAAAAAATTATCAATGCTAAATAAGAAGATTTTTCGTTTATAATTGAGTTTGAATTTAAATCTAAATATTTTTGTATACAAAAATCTATCCAAAGTATTTTTAAAAACGTTTTCAAATAAAAATAATAACTACACTTTAATGGTAAAGAGAAACGCGGTTAGTTATACAGACACAACATTTTTTCGTTATTCACAAAAAAAAAAAAAAAAAAAAACGAACAAATAAATAAAATAAACATAAATATTGCAAGTAATAAAATTAATTTTCTAAAAGTAGGGAAAAAAAAAGATGTTTGAGGAATTTTTTTAATTTTTTTTACACCAGTGATAACATTTTCATTTCCCTGCGGAGAATGACGTCATTGTGGAAGATGATGTAATAAGAGAAATTATTTCTTTAATGGCAAATAGAGTATCTTTATAAACCTGAGGTTTTTATTTAATAACTTCGTTAATTAAAATGATACAGATTTCTAACTACCTGAAATGCCTTCCTTGAAGTGTTCGAAACACATTGATACCCCCCATGATGCAGAGCATTTTGCCCTCCGCGAGAAGATGCTGTCGCAGACAAAAAATTTGACGCCAGCTACAGAAATTTTTTTTAGGTTGATTTCTTTAGAAATCGACCTATTGCAATCACTTCGTTTATCTCTCTCTCTCTCTCTCTCTATATATATATAATGAAAATTTTGTCATCACGATAACTCCCGAAATAATACTCGAAATGGAACCAAATTTGGACAGTGAACTGATCTTATAAATATCTTGGATGAGTTCGTTAACCAAGTTGCTCCGACTTTTTGTTTTCAAGTGGCAGCCACTTGAAAATTTCAAACCGACATTGTAAAAAGCATATTTAAAGCAAGATTTGCTTGAATTATGTTGTAAATACAGGCCACATAAGGGTCTCAATGAAGTTTATTAATGAAGTTTATCCGCCATTTTTAATAAAGTGGCAGATATTTTAAGTTGAGCGGGACCACTTGAAATCAGGCTATCACTTGAAAATTTAAAATCACTACAACTTCCGAAATAATACTCCAAATGGAACCAAATTTGGACAGTGTCTTAACTTAACTTATAAATAACTTAGGTGAATTTGTTAACTAAGTTGCTCCGCCATTTTGTTTTCAAGTGGAGACCACTTGAAAATTTCAAATTCAAATTGTAAAAAGCGTATTCCGAATTTGTTTGAGATTTGATGTAAATATAGACCACATAAGGGTCTCAATGAAGTTTATTAATGAGATTTATCCGTCATTTTTAATAAAGTGGCGGATATCTTAAGTTAAGCGGAACCACTTGAAATCAGGTTACCACTTGAACATTTGAAACCATGATAACTTCCGAAATAATACTCCAAATGGATCCAAATTTGAACAGTGTCTTAACTTATCTTGAGTTTGTTAACCAAGTTGCTTCGCCATTTTGTTTTCAAGTGGAGACCACTTGAAAATTTAAAATTTAAATTGTAAAAAACGTATTCCGAAATTGTTTGAATTTTGATGTAAATACAGACCATATAAGGATCTCAGTGAAGTTTATTAGTACATATCCGCCATTTTTAATTAAGTGGCAGATATCTTAAGTTAAGCTGGACCACTTGAAATCAGGATCCCACTTGAAAATTTAAAATCACGATAACTTCTGAAATAATACTCCAAATCGAACCAAATTTGGGCAGTGATATTATCATATAATTATCTAGAATGTTTTCACTGGGTAACTTGTCCCGACATCTTGTTTCTAAGTTCCAGCCACTTGAAAATATGCCATCACGATACTTTTTAAAATATTAAACTGATTCAAATAAAAGTTGGATAGTGAACTTATTGCTGAAATATCTAGGATAAGTTCACTTGGTGACTTCATCCGCAATCTTATTTCCAAGTGGCGGCCACTTGAAAATTTGTCATTATGGTAATTTTAGTAATACAGAATCAATTTGCATCAAATTTGGGTAGTGGATTTATCCTTCAAATATCTCAGAGAAGTTCGCTGGGCATCTCACTCCGCTTTTTTTTCCACGTGGTGCCACCTGAAAATTTCTTATGACGATAATTTTAGAAACACTGATTCAATTTGAACTAGATCTGGATAAGGAACTTATACAAGTATACTCGATGATTTCGCTGGGCAAGTTGTTTTGCCATTTTGTTTCCAAGTTGAAATCACTTTGACTGCCACTTGAAAATTTGCCATAAAAATAATTTTTGAAACACGGCACTGATTTAAACCACAATTGGACAGTGAATCTATTGCTTCAAATATCTTGGATATGTTTGCTGGGCAACTTGTTCCGCTGTATTGTTTCCAACTGCGGCCACTTGAAAATTTGTTATCACGGTAACTTTAGAAATACTTTATCTATACAATTCAAAGGTGAAAAATGGATTTATCATTCAAACAACAAAAATCTAAAAATATCGCGTAACACGTGAACCAATCACGTTATTGCGTCCAACTTTGGTATATCGATAATAAGTATTTTCTCGCCAAAAGTCGCCAAAAAATTCGCCATAGGGGAAAAGTCGCCAAATTTGGCGCCAAATCCATTACCTGCGTTACTGGATCTTTTTAATGCGTTTTTAAGGAAAAATTAGGCTAATTTAATGCTAAAACAAACTAGAAATGCAGAAAACTAACATTTTATCAACTTACTAAGCCTCTTTGAAAGACTTTCTAAAAAAAAAAGTATTTTGAAATTTGCAATGATTTTTTAGATGAGCAACTTTCTCTGCCATTTTGATCGAAGTGCCAGCCACTTAATTTTTCAACACGATGACTTTTGAGATTTTGAATTAATTCGAACTATATGTGTACAGTAGACGATTAGACTTATCTCACAAATACATTTCATATATTTGTCAACTTAACTCACTATTTTGTTTCCAAGCGCCGGTCACTTGAAAATTTTAAATTCACATAAAAAGGTATTTATGAACCGATTTGCTTAAAACTCCATATGGGCATAGCCTACATCAATATTTCTATCAAGTGCATTAATAATTTGTAGCCGCCATTTTGAAACAAAATGACGGCTACTTGATAAGGAAAAAGAAATCAACCTACCCTTCCGAATAAGCCGGAAGGACTTGTTTTAATATATAGAGATAATTATCTGTGTTTTGCACTAATCATATACGTTTAATAATTGGACATCTGAATTATATAAAGCAGTGCAAAGTAATTATCTATAGATAATTCTATGATGATTCAATAGGTGTATATATCTAATTATAGTCTGAAATTATTAATAACCCTTAAAAAATGCAATCTAAAAGCTTGGAAAGATTCTAACTTAAAAATACTATGCAATCAATTTCTTGATTGTACATGCTTTGCACGTTTGAAACAAAGTGAAAACGTGAAATGAAAATTTGTAGATAGAACAAAGAGAACTTAGAATGAAATCTGGGAAGAATTTAAATGAACTAAACGTTCGTATTTATTTAAAGAGGCATTTTATATATTTTTTCTTTCATATTTAGCATTTTTAATTAGTTGTATGGAAATATTTTGGCTTCTATGTAATAAATGAGTTTATCAACAAGAATTAATTAACGGAAACTAATTTAAAGATGCCGAAAGTAAAAAGTTGGAGAAATGTTTCGACATTTTAAGAAGAAAAGAAAAATACTTGTAATTAGTCCAGAGTTGCCAACCTAATCCGGCAATTTTGTTGGTACCGCCCCTTTCCTTACACCCCTTAATTTTTAGAGTAATTCTCTTCAAATGTAGTTACGATGTCTTATGAAAACAAATACTCTAAAAGTTAAGTGGTGTAAGGAAAGGGACGGTACTAACAATTTGCCGGAATAGGTTGGCAGCTCTGTAGGTCATTTGAAAAAATAATCTATATTTTTGAAAAAAAAAAAAAAAAAATATATATATATATTTACTTACATTACGAGAATACCGTGGGTAGTGGAAATATTAGCATGTACTACTTGGTTATTACAGGAAAAAATTACAGACGTCAAGATTAGGTACGTCAGTTTAAGATCACGGAAATTGGTGTTGAAAAAACGGCTCTACCATTTATTATATAAATTTTTAATTTGCTATTTAAACCTTGTTTTATATGTTTTTACGATGATTGTTACATAGGAAGTATTTTATAGCGTGTAGCTGTATAATATGATACACGATTTCTATGATTTTATACATTTTTAAAAGTAAAGTAAACTTCATTTTAAAGGAATCTACGCACATTAATGTATTACAATGCAAGCAAAAAAAAAAAAAAAAAAAAAAACTCTGTTGCCATTGAATATGAGATTTATTTTTTTAATAATATTAAAATTACATAAATATTTATATGCATTAAAGACTCATTTTATCATTTGGAAAAATATAAAATTGACACTTCTAATTAATTGCATTATTTTTTTTTTCAAATTACAATTGATACAAATTAATTAGCATTATTTTGATTAAAATCGTAATTGCAGCTGATTACAATTACAGTTTGTTAAAACTTCATTAATTGGTAATTGTACTTTTAATCAATTAAAAAATTAAAATGCACCACAAAACTTTTAAATTCAGTTTCAAAATTTATTTTTATGTTGCAAGTTCCGATGTGATTCTTATTGTTTACAAACTAAAGTACCGATAACTGGTATATAAATTAACTTATTTTTATGAAATTAATGATTGTAGGCGGTAAATTGTGAACGCAGTCGAAAAAAAAATCCTGCCATAAGGTATTATTCTTAAAAAGTACTTTACATTCAAAAAATGAATTTAGGTATTCGTGTTTAATTCTTTATGGATGCTAGCATGTATATATATCAGTACAAAAACCCTTAACGGGTTAAAAGTTGTGACGCAGCTACTTTATCACTATAAGAATTTGAAATATGGGTCTTAAAAATAATGATATCAAATTTTAAGTGACGCTTTTCTATTAGTTAAAATATACATAGATTTTCTTATTTGATCATTTGCTTTTTTCTTTTATTTATATTTACAGTGCAAACATAATATTTTTAACTTCAAGATAAGACAGATATATAAAATATACTCACTGATGCTTTTTCATTTGCATTTTAATTTCAAAATAACAGTTTTAAGAGGAATGATATAAAAATTCCAGTCACGCCTTGATGTCATTTTAAAAGATTTGTTTTTAGATTCCATTAAAATTACCTTTGTTTTGTCTAATAAAGTATATTTACACATTGAAACAGTGCTATTAATTTTGAAATATACTGTCAAATAATCACACTTTCACTGAGTTCGCATTATAAATTAAAATTATTTATTTCAATAAATCGATTTGTCTTTTGCGTCACGCTATCCAAAACTGTGAGTAAAATATATGCAAATGTTACTTTGTATCATAGTACCCAACTAAGTGAGAATTTGTGCAAAGAAATAGTGTGATGCAAAGAAAACATTTGCACAAATTTTACTTGCAGTTTTGGATAGCGTGACGCAAAAGACAAATCGATTTATTGAAATAAATAATTTTAATTTATAATGCGAACTCAGTGAAAGTGTGATTATTTGACAGTATATTTCAAAATTAATAGCACTGTTTCAATGTGTAAATATACTTTATTAGACAAAACAAAGGTAATTTTAATGGAATCTAAAAACAAATCTTTTAAAATGACATCAAGGCGTGACTGGAATTTTTATATCATTCCTCTTAAAACTGTTATTTTGAAATTAAAATGCAAATGAAAAAGTATCAGTGAGTATATTTTATATATCTGTCTTATCTTGAAGTTAAAAATATTATGTTTGCACTGTAAATATAAATAAAAGAAAAAAGCAAATGATCAAATAAGAAAATCTATGTATATTTTAACTAATAGAAAAGCGTCACTTAAAATTTGATATCATTATTTTTAAGACCCATATTTCAAATTCTTATAGTGATAAAGTAGCTGCGTCACAACTTTTAACCCGTTAAGGGTTTTTGTACTGATATCATTACTTTTTAGAGGTTATTGATCAAAAAATTAAAACAAGTCCTTCCGGCTCATAGGAAGGTTAGGTTGATTTATCTTTTCTTATCAAGTTGCCATCATTTTTTACAAAATGGCAGGTACAATTTATTAATGAATTTGGTGGATTTATTAATGATGGCTATGTATATATGGAGTGTTAAGCAAATCGGTTCAAAAGTTACTGTGATAATTTTCAAGTGGCCACCATTTAGAAACAAAAGGACAGAGTGACTGAGATGACCAGTGAACTTATCAAAGATATTTGAATGATATGTCAACTGTGCAAATGTGATTCAAACTGATTCCGTATTACAAAAGTTATTGTAATAAAAAAATTTTAAGCGGTTGCCACTTGGAAACAAAATGGTGGAGCAAGTTGCCTAGCAAACTTATCCAAGATATTTGAATTGTATTAAGTTCACTCCCCAACTTTAATTTGAACCAGTTTAGTATTCTAAAAGTTATCGTGGTGGCACATTTTCAAGTAGCAGCCTGATTTGAAGTGGCTGCAAATTGGAAACTAGGTAAATGTTGGAACAAAATTCATCCAAGATATTTGTGTGATAAGTTCATTGTCCAACTTGAACTGATTCAGTATTTCAAAAGTTATTCTGATGATAAATTTACAAGTGGTAGCCTGATTTGAAATGGCTGTACTTAAGATATCGGTCATTTTGTTAAAAATGGCAGATAAAATTCATTAATAAACACTTGGTTGAGACCTTTATGTGGTCAATGTGAACATGAAAATTCAAGCAAATGCGGTCTTAACTGTTGATTTGAAATTTTCATGTAGCCTTCACTTGAAAACAAGCTGCAGAGCAACTTAGTTAATGAACTCATCTAAGATATTTGTAAGATAAGTTTGCTGTGTAACTTTGGTTCAATTCAATTTTGAGTATTATGTCGAAAGTTATCGTAACCACAAAATTTCCATTTTATATACAGAAAAACCCAATTTATACATCATTTAGATTTATACGTCCTTTTAGTGAAGTCCTGATTCATTCCTATTCATTTCAATGAAAAATTTCTTTGTTTAGTCACACAATATTAGTTATGTCTTTTCCACTTTTCTAAAATTCACAAACTAAACAGACGACATACAAATTCTTTGCAGAATCGTTCTGATTTCTAATCTTTCTCCATTCTCAATATATACCGTAAAATTCTGATAGTAACCTCCTTTTATTTTTCAATGGGAAATTTGTCAAAACTGGGGGGGAGGGGTTATAATTGAAAGTTTCCAGAAATGTATGACGAATTCGCAAGGCGGGGGGGGGGGATTATAATCGGAAGTTTCACAATCTTTTCCAAAAACATAAATTTTATTAATTATATATATAATAGCTACTAAATTATATTAACAATAATATTGATTATTATTTATTAAATTTTATTAATAAACATAATTTTGAAAAAGAAAATGTAACCGAATAATGAACATGTGATGTACACGTGCAACATCCCCCCCCCCTCTTATAAACAAATTGCGAAGTCGCTAGAAGATTCACTGACAGTTAATTGCACTGCTATTAACAATTAACTGATATGCAAGAACAGAACAGGGTGAACAATAACTATTAATGTTATTTAAAGATTTAAAAGTAAAAAGAGAATTTAAAATTTAGAAAAAAGTTATGATCGCAAAAACATAGTTGCATAAACAAGATTGTGAAAGCAATGGTCGCTTACGAATAGCAGTTAATGTTTTGGAGTTTAAAGAATGTAAACAAAGCAGCATTTTTTTATTTGGAGTTATTTTACTTTAAAAAGATGAGCAAAAATAGCACTTGGATACGTTTACATGCAAATTAGTTTCTAAATAAACATATGACTTCAGATGTTACAAAAAAAGTATGTTTGCAATGATCATGGGAAAAATGAAATAATGGCGGACTTAGCCGCCAAAAGTAAGGGAGGAGGGTTATAAACAGAATTTTCCGAAAAAGTAAAGTACGTGAAATTTCAGGAGGGGGGGGGGGTACTATCGGAATTTTACGGTATGACATTTTTTTTTTTCCAATTTACTTAAATAGATTGTAGAAACTATAAAGAAATTGAATAGTTCAATATCTTTCACTCATATACTTTTTTAGAACACTCCCCCTTTCCCTCCACTCTAACACTCGGTGATCAAATGCAATGCAAAAGTCATGTGATTTCCAATCTTTCTCCATCCTCAACATAAATGTCAGTGTTCTCTTTAAACCAGGGTTGGCAAAAACCCGGGTTTTTCTAGAAAAACCCAACCCACTTGGGTTTTTCTGGGTATTTGTGGGTTTCTGTTTGAATACATTTGCATTGCAATGTTAGATACATGTTATTTAGCATATTAGTTGTAATACACCTAATTATATTAAACTACTAATTAATAATTAATCTAGTATTTATCTTAGAAATAAAAATTGGTTTGATTCAAATATTAAAATTAGAGCTGTACCGAGTACTCGTTATATACTCGGTACTCGGCCTACTCGGCCAGTTTGCCGAGTACTCGGTACTCGGCCAAATATGGACTAAGTATTCAGCCAATACCGAGTAGTTGTAAGAATTTCATTATTTTTATGTATTATTGAAAGAAATGTATTCATAAGAGTTGTTTTTTAATAACTAAACTAAAAAAATATGAAAATATAAACATAGTCATTAAACTTTTGCTGCAAACAGCTTTCTGCAGTTAAAACGGGCAAGTAGATTACCACTAAACTCAATATAGAGACGATTCATCATTTGAGCTTATCCATTTTAGTTAGAAGAATTTAAGTATAACCATCTTGTATGTGTGTAATATGCAATTTTTTTTTTTATTTTTTTTTTTTACAAAAACTTTGTATCTATAAAACAGACAAAAATAAAATATTTTAGAAAAAAGAACCCCTTATATAATACTACTATAGTAGATAAAACTTTAGTTACATATTTGTGCAAATAAAAGTAAGACACTTTTAAAACTGTAAAAAAAAGATTGATTTTTAATTTAAAAAATAATAATTATGATAAAGGTAAATACACTAAAATGTTATTAAAAATATATTATCAAATTTGTTGTTCTGCAAATTATGGCCCGAAACCACCTACCTTTTTACTCTTCTAGAATTTGAACATTAATGAAGTCTATCATGTTTGAAATGATGATAAAATATTTATTTTAATGTTCTCATTTCATATGTAAATTTCATGCATCTTAAATTAAGCCTGAGTGTATAAAGAACTTTTATATTCTCTAAGAATTATCTGAGAATGATTCACATCTGAGAAAGACTATATTATAAAGAATGAAGTTATCAGTTATTATGGTTTTAATAATCCACTAAGCTGGAAGTATCAAATATAACAATGAACCTAATTGTGTATATACACTACAAAAGTTCTGAAACGTTTCATATAAACATGCTGTTTGCCATTTAACTTAATTTTGTGTTCAAAAAGCCTTTTTAAAATTTCAAGATGTGTAAAATTCTTCATATATACGTCAATTTCAATTATTCTTTCTTACAACTACTCGGTACTCGGCTACTCGGTACTCGGCCGAGTAGTAAAAGGCCGAGTACTCGGTACTCGGCTACTCGGCCAAAGTGCTACTCGGTGCAGCACTAATTAAAATAGTGTTAATTAGTAAGATTAAGCTATATTTTATTTTAATGCATGCTTATTCAAAATAAATATTCTTAATAACAATAACTGATAAAATAAACGAATTTAAATTCTTAAGTACAATACATATTACTTAAATTTTTTAGTTCCACATCATACTATAGATGGAGAACTTAAATAATCGTGAAAATTTTCGACCACATTTTTATTTTATTTTTTTTTTCATTTTTACACATTTTCACGTGTAAGGAATTCGAAAAATGACAAAATTTGTATGGTGCGTATTAGTTTGTTAGTCCGTTAGTCTGTGTACACGATGTCTCAAGAACAAATTATCACATAGAAGTCAGATCAGTTTTAAAATATTACTTTCGACACTGGCAAGAACCCTATTCATTTGCAATATTCGAATTAAAAAACTTTGTAAGTTATTAAAAATTTATGCTTTTCTTAACATGGGAAAATAGGGCAAAATTTTACATTTAAGTAAAATTTTGCATTAAATGGAAAATTTTTATGAAAAAAAATGTGAGACCAGTTTTAAAATATGCGTTTTTAAGTCGGAATGAACATCAGTAACTAGAAACATGCTACTTTGAAAATTTTGCAAGTACTGGCATGAATATCATAGAGTATAAATTTTCCAATTAAAAGAATTCGTAAATTATTTGGAATTTACAATTTACTTAAAATGGCAGAATAGGGCAGAATTGAGCATAAATGCCCATTTTGAGGATCATAAATATATCAGACAACTTCAAAATAACATTTATGATACTTGTTTGAACATAATTGACTACAAATATTCTAATAGGAAAATTTTGCAAGTTAGTTGTAATTTAAGAATTTATCAACATAGTAAAATGGGGCGATATCCCATATAAATATGCATTTTGACATTTTGAGGATTGTTGCATTGGAAATAGTAGCATGAAAACAAAACTACGAAATTGGTCCTAATAAAATAAATTAATAGATTAGAATATAAGATAAATATATCAAAATGAATGGTGGATAGCCTATTAGGGGGGGATTTCATTGTGTCAAGTGTTTAGTCGATTCATTTATCTTAACATGATAATCATGTTAAGAAAATGTCCTGTACTAGAAATGTATGAGAATATATATATAATGGGGAACTGAGCAGAGTCCACTTATGCCAACTAGTTTTAATTATAAAAATAAGTTGCACTGCTTTATCTTTTTTTTTTTTTTTTTTTTTTTTTTTTTTTTTTAAGTTTTTTAATAGTTGAAACGGTTATAGAAGAAAATTTTATGTTATTAGATTTATAATTATGTTGCTACTAAAATTAAAATAAAACTATAAAGTTTTAAAACTAAACAATTTAATTAGTTAAATATTGATTCTGGGCAACATTTATATCCACTGTTAAACAAAAATATCGTTCGGCTTTACAGGAAAAGGAAAACTGAACCAATTATAGAAGATAAACTTGCTTTTATATTTATAACTGTAGTTACTTTTTATGTTTAAATACTATTTTCTAGAAAATAACAATAAGAGTCTTTTCTTTAAAGTTAAGGTGTTTTCTATACTTTATAGATCGGATTTGTAAATTATAAATAATTTTTAACAAAAACCCACTTATTTGCAAAAACCCAGTGAGTTTTTGTTGGTGGGCCCGCCCAGAAAAACCCGGGCAAAGTTTTTCTGGGCTGGGCCCAGTTTGCCAACCCTGCTTTAAACACCCTTTATTAAATTCTAGCAGCTATAAAGAAGTAGAATTGTTCATACCTTACACTCATGTAATTTTTTGAGATGCCCTAATCCCTGTGCTAATGATCAGCGACCATACACCTCATGGAATCCTTATGATTTCTAATCTTTCTCATACATAACATATATGTCAATATTCTTTATAACATGTTTAAATATATATAGAGGTAGAACTGTTCACAATGATTAACTATCATCATTTTTATAACTATAATGCTTTGATCATATCTAACTGATTAACAAACATTACATATGCAATCTTGTGATAAAAATATTACCTACTCTTGAAACTTGTAATCTTGCAATCTATTTTTAACTAACTCCCCTACATTTGAAACTTTTAGCATAAATCAGAACCCGGTGACAACACAATACTCCAAAGCTCGATTTTTGAATAGTTTTCTTTTAATTAATTAAAATATGAAAATAATAAGCTCCTAATAGCAATAAAAATAGCCATTAAAATATTAGCTATAATTTAATTGTTGCCAAAAAAAAAAAAAAAAAAAAATTACGTGTTCATTTTCTTTCGACATAAAAATAAACACGTTTAATTAAACGTGAACGTTAAAAAATTATAAAAAGTTAAACGATGCATCTCATAAAAATTGATGTTATTATCACTTTAAAAAATTTATACACATTGATAAGTGCTAATGTAGTTCATGATGCTAATATACGTATTTATTTTAAAAACCAACTTTTTTTTTTCATTATTATTATTATTAGTTCACTGAACTGAGTCCGCGTGCTTAAACATTGCTTATTTATTATTTTTTATCCTTGCATATTTTATTAATGATTCAACAGGAAATTTAAAAACATGGTATATAAAAAGTTTTCTTTTTTGTCTTATAATTATTTTCTGTTACTTATTGTAAAGTTATGCTACAGATTATTTTTTAGTGCCCATATAGCTGTCACAGATTCTCAGAAAAAATTCTGCTACTGAGTCAGGGTTTAAGCCGAGTAAAAATTATTTTTAGCAAAAAAGCTAAAATCAGAAAAAAAGCTTTAGCAAAATACTAAAATGCCAGGAATAGTAGAAAAAGATGAATATCAGTTTACACGTTATTCTAAACGCCTCAATATGTTTGATTTTCATTTGTCATTTAAACTTAAAAGTTTTTAATCAGGTTTTTAAAGAGTTATACACAGAAGGTAAATTTCTTTTAATTTGAAATGAAAAACAAAAAAGTAAAACTATAACCAGATCAATTTGAATATAGTACAAGCATATATTTTACCTCATTTATTGGCAGACATGAAAAACATTAAACTTTTTAGATTATTACTTTATATTGTAAACTTTCTTAAAGCAATATGAACGTTTTAGATACAACTTATATTCTTTTTCTGGAGATATAATTATCACTATCAGGGATTAATACAGGTCGAGTTTACTACCGTTTATGGGTACCTTCACAAAAATCGACCTGGCAAAAAAGGTATCTTCACAAAAATCATACAGCTAAAATCGGTACTTTCACAAAAATCTTAGTCCTCCCAGCAAAATCTAACATTTTTAATTAGCACATTTTCAAAAGAAAGTAATTCGTGCATTTCTGTTGATGCGATTTGCGAAGCAAGAATCATACAGAATGTTGGTTTTAATCTACACACAAGCGTTTGTTATGGGCGAGAAACAGTGCAGCATATGTAAACAAAACGATCCTTGTGTGTATCGGTACAGACACGCTCTGAAATTGTGGCCATAGTGTACTGTTTGCTGATTCGTCAGGTGGTTTAACATTTTGGTGACTGTATGGTGACGTGTTTATCCTCCCTGGTACAATTCATGTATACTGCAGTGATACTAACACAAATAAAAACAACTTCTACTTACACTATCTCTACTGAACTGTTTACTTCAGAGTGAAGTAAGTTTTGGATTTTTGTTCCTATTCTGCTATAAGCCTCACACTAGCTGCTGAGAGTTAATTTTATTATTCTACTTTGTTCAAACTCCCCCCCCCCCCCTCATACACACAGAGAGAAAGAAAAAGAGTGCACTACAATTTTTCACAAAAATAAAATATAGTTAAGATTTTTCACAAAAATAGGTATTAAGTTTGAAATCTTAGATTGGCCCCTGACTATAGCATGTAAAACTACATTAAGCTTATACTGTATCTGAATATCTAAAAATAAAAACATAACTTACGAAAACAAAAAAAAGGTAAGTAAAATAAGTGAAATTTGTTTATTACTATTCAAAGCTTTTCGGTTTACAATTTATAATTTTTCTTTCATTCATATTAGACTACTTTACAAATGCCTCATGTTTACAAGTTACAAGTTGATTTCCTGTATGCGATTCTTATGCGTAGTTCAGTGTTTGATTTTTCTTATGCTATATGCATGAACCAATGCATTTTTCTTGATCAACGTTGCGATTATTTTTCCATGAAAGATTCGTTATAATATTTTTGCTGAAGTTTTTTTTTTTTTTTTTCAATTTGTGTTTAGTAAGATGCTTTAGCAAAAAAACGAAAATGTGTTATTTCATTTGGGCATTTTGGATAAGTCTTTTAGCATTTCACGAAAAATGCTACCATAGCAGAAACACTGTACTGAGGTAATGACAAAATTTCCATTTTATATATACAGTAAAACATTATTTACATGTTTTTTGCATTTATACATCCTTTTAATGAAGTCCTGATTCATTCCTATTCAATTTAATGAAATTTTTTTGCCACTAATTAACAAATTTATGTTTATTTCGTATTTTGGGTCAAATAGCCTTAAATTAAAAAAAAAAGTTCTATCGATTTAGAGCAAAATAAGTCTATTTCCACAGTTTTGCATTATTAAACATACATTCGGACTGTTAGCGGCAAAACTATTGTGCATTTCAATAACAGATTACAAAATTATTGCATATTTTGGTAAACAGAACAGAAAAAAGTAAAAAATTTCTTTATAGGGAAAGAAATAATCATGAATTTTGGCAATTATTTGTATTATTAAACATAAAATTTGTTAATTAGCAGCAAATGATTACGCATTTCAATAATAGGCCACAAAATTATCACAGATTTCGAGAAATAGCTTTGGTGGGAAAAAATAGAGAATTTTATCAATTAGCAATAAAATACTCTAATTTTAGCAATTATTTGTATTGTTGAGCATAAAGTTCCTCAATAAGCAGCAATATGATTCCATATTTTATTAACAAGCTGTAAAATTATTGCTCAATTCAAAATAGTAGTTTTCAAAATATCACAGACTTTATAGATACAAAAACAAAATAATTGTGTATTATGGCGATCGTAAGTAAACATTTCAGGAATAGCATGAAAAAAAGGGCAAATTTTATTGATGAGCAGCAAAATAACAGAATGTAAGCAATTGTGATTAAACAATGAAACTGGTAATTCAAAAATTATACTTTACTGCTCTCAATAATAAGTTTCCCACAATAATCTGCAGCACTTGCTGCATTATTGCTGTGAGCGAAAGTTTTTTTTTTTTTTTTTTTTTTTTTTTTTTAAGATAACTAGCATAGGAAATTTATATATAAAAATAATTAAAATAAAAAAAAAAATAAATAAATCATTAATCCACGATTTGAGTATACTAAGATATTTATATTTTGAGTATTGCATTACATATCTGGAAAACTATATTAGCACATTTTGAGTATTAATTATACATTTTGCATATCTCCAATCATAAATATTGTATGATTTATAACCACATCAGTAGTTATTTAATTAAAATATAAAATTTTTCATAACCACCTGATTGTCTGTGAGTAGTATTAAGAACTTCATTGTGAATTAAGTTCTGTAAATGATTTTTTCCTTGTGTTTTGACAAAAAAAAAAAAAAAAAAAAAAAAAAAAAGGCAGTCCATTGCACCTTTAAAGGAACATAGAATAACGTCTTCACATTCAATGTCATCAACACTTTAATTCACATGAATTTTTCATTAAATTGAATAGGAATGAATCAGGACTTCATTAAAAGGATGTATAAATGCAAAATACATGTAAATAATGTTTTACTGTATCTATAAAATGGAAATTTTGTCTACCTCAGTACAGTGTTTCTGCTACGGTAGCATTTTTCGCAAAATGCTAAACAGGGTTTAATCCAGCTTTTTAAAACTGGTACCTCATTTGTGAATTTATAAAATAATTTGTGAAAAAATCAAGTAAGTTTGTGAAAATAATGCTTCAGAACAATTAACCAAAATGTGCAAAGACAAAGAGTTTTTTAAAATACATTTAAAAAATAGAATGGATCAGTTGTAAAATAAATATATATGTTGGGCAGTTATTTTTAATGCGTAAGATAAGAAGGTGTTTACTTAGATATTTACCATTTTCTCCAGTAAATATCCAAACTGAGGGTATTTTTATATGTTTAATGCAGCGAGGCTTATAAAAAATATTGCTGAGATTTGACTTTGTGAAGGTGCTGCTTTGCTGAAAGTTGATTTTGTGAAGGTGTCTCTTTGCTGAAAATTGATTTTGTGAAGGTACCTCACTGCCAAAAGTTGACTTTGTGAAGGTACCTCATCGCCAAAATTTGACTTTGTGAAGGTACCTCATTGCCAAAATTTGACTTTGTGAAGGTACCTCATTGCCAAAAGTTGACTTTGTGAAATAGCCTCAATGGGGTACTAAATTTGTTCTGGATTAACCTCTGCTAAAAGACTTATCCAAAATGCCCAAATGAAATAACACGTTTTCGCTTTTTTGCTAAAGCATCTTACTAAACAAAACTTCAGCGAAAATATTATAACGAATCTTTCATGGAAAAAAATTCGCAACGTTGATCAAGAAAAATGCATTGGTTCATGCATATAGCATAAGAAAAATCAAACACTGAGCTACGCATAAGAATCGCATACAGGAAATCAACTTGTAACTTGTAAACATGAGGCATTTGTAAAGTGGTCTAATATGAATGAAAGAAAAATTATAAAATTTTCTACAATTTACAAACAATTCTACCTCTTTATATATTTCACAATCTAATAAAACATATTTTAAAAGAATACTGACATTTATGCGATCAGAATATCAACAGCGGCGGAAGAATACAGTGCCAGGACAGGAACAGTGTAAACTGGTAAACAACTTTAGCGTCTACAGCGAGAACCAGAAATTTTCGATCCGGATGATATACGCATGCGCTCTACAGACCATCGACCATGGTATAAATTCCTGTGCTTGAGTGCTTTAAACTCTTTCGCTTTAATAAAGTTTTAATTTATTATGAATAACGATGAAATAGAATTAAAAAATACTTCGTTTATTTTAAATATTATCTAAATACGTTTTTGACGAAATGGGAAATTTTAAAATTAAAAATATTTTCTTCATAACAAAAATTTATCAACTGCATTCACATTAGACAGCCAACCAACGTGCCTTGAAAGTAAGGACCGAATTACGACATTTTTGCCGAATAAAAGCATGCATTTTGGCGGAGTAATATAGTTCTATTATTAAAGCAACTTTTACAAAAAACAAGAGTTTTCCTGAAAAAAAACAAAAACGTTATTAGATTCAGAAAGATCCCATTAACAACATGTATTAATTAAATTAAAATCGTTCGTGCGGTTTTAGAGATATTTTTATTACATCCTTACATGGGTACACCACACATTTTCCCTTTTTCGCTTTAAATTGAGATTCAGATCTCAAAACATACTGCATGTAGAAATGTAAAATTTTCAGGATAGATTAAGACCGAAGATAAAAGACTATTTTGAAAAAATCAGAACAAAATATGGCTTATTTGCTGAGATATTACGTGTCGGCTTTTACAAATCTCTTTGATGTCAGACTAGGCGTATATATGAGTTCGCAGCTTTCCGTCCGTTTGTCCTTCCGCTTGCGTCACTCGAAAAACTGCCGTTTTTCATGATAAGCGGATGGCATTGCTCGTGCGCTCTTGACAAAATTTAAGATTTGTAAGGAATATATAAGGAATATGTAAGGAATATTTGTAAGGAATGTTGAAGTCATTTTGGTAAAAAAATATACCTTTCGCGTAAAGGGAAGGCGTACTGTTAAAAATTCGAATGTACACAATAAAAGTGTATTAACTTTTTTCTTAGATATTAAATAGCATTTCCTTGGTTACAATCACTAACTTTTATTTTAATCTTAATATTTTTGAATTTGAATATTAAATGTTTAGTAGCCCTCAAGACAAATATAGCATTTCACTGAAACGTGTTAAAGTAAGGCTAAATGTTCAAAATTAGAACACCAAACGACACTGTATTAACTCTTTATTCTTAAATATGTGAAATCTTTTTCCATATTTTTACCACTATATTTGTTTAAAACTTGCTATTCATATTTATCTATTACAGTAATGTGATTCTTGCACGCTTCAATATATTTAAAATTAACGCATAAATAACATAATAAAATATATCACCTTTAAGCGTATATATTATAAAATAAATTATAAACCGTGTTTCAGATGAAATTTTGTCGAAATGGGTAAACTCTGCTTTAGTCCCCTTTCTATATTTGTTATCGTAAATTTCTACTAATGAGCATACGATATTCATGTGAAGAGAAATGCATTTGACAGATCGGCTATCTCGTTGACAGACTGAAATGATACAACTAATAGACTACACACTGTTTTCTTCAATACGTTTGTCTTATCTTAATTTGTTAATTCACTTTATTGAAGTTAGTTTCATATTTTAGTTTTCATGCAATTCCGTACTATTTTAATTGCAGTGATAACTATAATGCGAGTTTATATGAAACATTGCTATATATGTTTATATTTTAAGGAAATCTTCGACAGCAGATTACTTAAAATTTCCAAATTAGAATACTCGTAGCCAATCATGCTCAAGCCACTAACGTAAATGATATTTTAAGAGTGGTCTGATATCTTCCGATTAATATATCCCTCAACATGGATGTTAATTCGAAACTTTGCCTGATTTTGTCATGTTAAACAAAATCGTAAATTGCGAATTACATACGAATTTTTTAAATTAGAAAATTGATAATCAGTTATCTTCGTTTCAATATCCTTAATAAAAAAATAGTTAAAAAGTTTTTTGACATCATTACGATGAAAATACCTCTCAAAATGGATGTTTTTGCAATTATTTTCCCAATTCTGCCATGTTAATAAAACTAGCAAATTGCAGGTAACTTCGGAAGTTTTCAAAGTTGAATTTTTACAGTTGATTATGAATATGTAAGCATAGTAACTGATAATTTAAAGCTGGTATGTCATCTCTGTAGAAAACATATGGCTTTTAATACACGTTTATATGAAATTTTGCAATAATTTTTTCATGTTAAGAAAACCTTAAATTTAAATTAAGTTCACACAGTTTTTTAGATAAAATGCTTTAAATCAATAGGAATATTTTAAGTATCATGATTAATATTTAAAATCTGGTCCGATCACACTGCGATCATTTTTTTTCAGTTACCTTGTATACAGACAAACAAAGTAAAAAACTACAAAACTATCACCCTAGAAATGAAATTCATACCGATTTTGTGATTTTCGGATTCCTCACACGTCAAATCTGAATTTATGAAAAAAGTTTAAAGTACCGAGGTCGAAAATTTTCACAATTATCTAAAATCTCCATACATACAGTGTGATGAAGAATTAAAAATTAGAAGAAGAAAGAAAAATTCATACGTCAGGTTTCTACATCTTATATGAGTTAAAAAATTAATGAGACATTGATATTATTTTTTTCCCTATAATCCATTTAATACAAGATAGTAGATCAAGTTGTCTAACGTACTTCTCTAATTCAGGGATCCATAGCCTGACTTTTTCCCACCACTGTTATTATTATTATATAAAAAAATAAAAATAAATAAATAAAATGTACATTTTACATTTAAGAAGATTTTTCTTTTTTAATAATATTGGTGAAACAGTTCTTATGAAAATTCGGGCAATGTGGACTCTTTAATACACTGATGGAAAAAAAAAATCCCAACACCAAGAAAAAAATATTCTACAGTAATGAAATTTCAGCAATACATTTGTCTAGGTAACATATTTAATTGATTAAAGTTTCAAGATCACAGGTAGAGCCATTTCAAATGTGAAATGTTGGTACATTAGTAACAGGTGTAACCGCCAGAATTTTGAATACAAGCATGAAAACGTGCATGCATTGTGTCGTACAGGTGTCGGATATCAGTTTGTGGGATAAAGTTCCATGCCTGTTGCACTTGGACGGTCACTGCAGGGACGGTTAATGCTGGTTGTGGATGACGCTGGAGTTGTCGTCCAATGATGTCCCATACGTGCTCGATTGGAGAAAGATCTGGTGATCTAGCAGGCCAAGGCAACATGTCGACACTCTGTAGAGCTTGTTGGGTTACAACAGCGGTATGAGGGCGAGCGTTATCCTGTTGGAAAACACCCCGTTGAATGCTGTTCATGAATGGCAGCACAACAGGTTGTATCACTAGACTGACGTACAAATTTGCAGTCAGGGTGCGTGGGATAACCACGAGAGTACTCCTGCTGTCATACGAAATTGCTCCCCAAACCATAACTCCAGGAGTAGGCCCTGCGTGTCTAGGCCGCAGACAGGTCGCTAGCAGGCGTTCACCTGGCCTCCTTCTAACCAACACACGGCTATCACTGCGACCAAGGCAGAACCGGCTTTCATCAGAAAACACAACAGATCTCCACTCCGTCCTCCAATGAGCTCTAGCTTGACACCACTCACGTCGCAAACGGCAGTGGTTTGGAGTCAGTGGAATGCACGCTGCAGGGCGTCTAGCTCGGAGCTGTTCTTGTGTCACTGTGGTGCCAACTGCAGCTCGAATTTCAGCTGCAGATGCAGTACGATTAGCCACAGCCATACGCCGAACACGGCGGTCTTCCCTCTCAGTAGTGCCACGTAACCGCCCGGAACCCGATCTTCTTGAGGCAGTACCTTCCCTTGACCACTGCTGCCAACACTCATGCACAGTGGATACATTCCTGCGAAGTCTTTCTGCAATATCGCGGAAAGAAAACCCACCTTCTCGTAGCCCTACTACACGACCTCGTTCAAACTCAGTGAGCTGTTGATAATGGCTTCTTCGTCTTCTCAGAGGCATCCTTGACTAACATTAACCCACTACGTCAAATCTCAACTGTAAATAACGATCACGAACCTTACAGCGCTTATTTAAAGCAAATCTCATTTGCATGTTCATAGTGTCGCAACTAGCGCCACACTTATGCGCGTAGCTCGAAATTTGAATCGACGTCATCTTTCAGATGTATAAACACGCCTACCAAATTTCGTTTATCTAGCACAGCTCCATCCTGGTGTTGGGATTTTTTTTTCCATCAGTGTATATGATTACGAAAAGTCCCACTTCCTACTTTTCTTTGAATTGATTGAGTAAATGCGTAAATTATTGCGAAGGCAATTTTTTTAAATCTCTCGTGATTTTAAATAGCCTCCTTAAAAACTATGCAAAATTTTCCTACGAAATGTAACTCAAATAATACTCCAGCAATAAAACTCCAACTTTATGTCTTAAGAAATAAAACAGTAAAATTTAAACAAAATATATTTATATATTAAAGAGCGTCATTCCTTTACATATGAAAGCATTTATAAAACTGATTAATATTTTACAATTTATTTTTAAAATACAAAAGAATATATTATATTTTCATGAAATGATAACTTTTTTAAAATGCACAATTTATTGAGTTTAAAACAAATTTCTAAGTAAAATATATTACAATACTATCACATTTATTTTTTAGCATTAGTTAGTTACAATATTTGTAAGATATAAAACATAACAACGTATTTCTTAATTATTTCTTCCAACTGTTCATTAATTTCTATACTTTTTCATGAAATATGCCTTCTTTATGTGAAAACAATATGGATAATTTACATGGCAACATTGTTTTATTTATATCACAAATACCTTTGTATTATTTCTAGTTACTGATTTGATGGCAATTTTCTCCAATATTATATTATGGTTACTCTTTGACAAGATGGAAACAATGCTTATCATTGGATTAATATTATTGACTGCAAATGCCAATAAATGTATATCTATACCAAGAGAATGGTAATAACAAACATATTTGTAAGACAATAGCGATAACATTACTCACTATCTTGAAATCGATTTCCATTTCATTATGAATATTGAATAGTTATCATATGATAAAATGAAATATAACATCTGTAAAACTGAAATTGAAACAATAGATACTTTTTTGTTATCATTAACTTAAAGTAACACTAGTTTAATTAGCAATTTAATAGTGGATACATAATAGGAAATGATTTACATATCAAAGCTTTTAAGCTGTTCAAATTTCATTCTCTCTATTGTACTATTATTATTATCATTATTATTATTATTATTTAAGTTTCTAATTTTCACAAAAAAATTAAAAATATTTAGTATTTGATTTAACCCTTTGAGTACTGAATTATTTGAGAATTTTTATGCCCATGGGACAGATTTAATTTGTCGCTATATGGAATAACACTTTCGCGACCGCATGATTTTGAATTTACAGTTTTGACAGTAAGGTCCGCCTGTGGGCGTTATTTTCCCATGTTACAATATTTCAGAACAATATTTTCTGTATTCACATTTATATTACAAATGGTTATACATTGTAATTTTATTCTTTCTAATCAAAGTATTTGTATCCATAGGATATTTCATAGTAAAATTGCGAATATTGGTTATATATTTAAGAAACAAATAGCATTCAAATTGCAAAATAAACGCCAACTGGTGGAGTTACAGATTTTCAAATGATGTGAATCTACGTCAGAGGTCGCGAAAGTGTTAATATGGAAAAGTAATACATTTTATTTGGAATATACTTATATTGATGATATAAGTATGGTTGTAAGATATCATAAAAGACGCCAGGAATGTGTTTGCGATCAGCGCCCACTGGCGGGGGTATCACAAACATCAACGCCTACTTCTTAAATTCAGATGACGAGTCAGACTCGTCCGCCGTAACTTCGCCCAAGTAAGTTGATGACGAGTCTCACTCGTCAAATGTACCCAAAGGGTTATTTTTTTTAAAACCCCGAAAAGAAAAATTAATTATAATACGTGATTATAATTTGAATTACTTTTGTATATTTTAAATAGTTAGAAATATGAAAAATTGCGTATATATAAAAGTTCAATAATTTTTATTTTATATTTCACATTAAAACTGTAATTTTATTAAGTTTCTAGAATAAAAATTGTAAAGGTGTTATATTGGCGTTAATTGAATTTTCAATTAATTAATGTTATACTTAATTAAAAAAAATAATAAACATAAATTAAAAGAAAATATTCTTTAGAAAAATATTTGAATGCAGTCGTGTTAAAACTAAAATGAAGGCTGTTCGTATTTATATCGTAATAAATGGTATGACTATCTTTAGATGTTCAAATTTCAATCTTTGTATTATTATTATTACTTATATTATTATTCTGGTGCCTTTGAATCTTCTAATTTAAAAAATAAAATAAAATTATATAGTATTTCTAAAATGTCATAGAAAATAATTAATTATAGTGCATTAATAAATTTAATAAATTTTGCGTATTTTAAATCGTTAAAAATATGAAAAGAGGCGTATTTATAAAAGTTCAATTATTTCTGACTTTACATTTTAATCTCAATTTTACAAATAATAAAATAAATAAAATAAAATAAATAAATAAATGAATGAAAAGAAAATATCCTTTAGAAAATAATTTCATTACAGTAGTGTTAAAACTCACATAAACGCAGTTCATACGTAATTGTAATAAATGATATGCCTATCAAAGCTTTATAGCTGTTCAAATTTAATTATTTGCATTAATTTTAATTTTAATATTAATAATAATATTATTAGTAGTACTTTGATGCGTTTGAAACATCTAATTTTCAAAATAAAATAAAAAGATTTGTAATTCTAAAACCTCAAAAAGAAATAATACTAATAATTAATTATAGTGTGTTAATAATTTTAATTAATTTTGCGTACTTTAAATGGTTATAAATATGAAAAGGCGCATATTTATAAAAGTTCAATTAATTTTTTATTTTCTATTTTACATTATAATATTATAATTTACATTATAATATTTTACTTTATAATCGCTTTATTTATTTATACATGTTTTTAGAGAGTGCAGGGATGGAACACGGGCGCAGAATTCACACCGGAATCTGTTTAAGAAATTTCTATACCTATAATATCGTTGATTTAAGAGGTAGAAATTTTTCTTACTTTCATAGTGGTATGAATTCTGCGCCCGTGTTCCATCCCTGAGAGTGTCAAAAACGTATTTTTAGATTGCTTTGATTATGATTATAATTTTCTCCATAGGTAACACGAAAAATGTTCGTAATGATTTCCAATTACGCTTATGTGAATCAACTGGAGACTGTACAAATAGAGGGTGTGAATAGAGAGTACTAAAACAACTATTTCACAGATAAAATTTTATGGACCTAAATTTTGAAAAAATGTCGTCCTAATTAATTTGATTATTTTACTTTTAAATTTTGGGACAAACTGGTTAAGAAGAAACATTTCTCATCTTTTTCTTGCATAGAACTTTTTTCATAATGCAGGTATCTCAATATTACAGTAAAATATTAATTTTAATTACAGTATGCTTTCCCTTCTGAAAGTAATTTTAAAATTGTGCACTAATATTACATGTATTTTAATATTAAAAAATAAAGAAATAAAGAAATAAAAAATATAACATGTATGAACAGCATCTGAATCAGGAGTATACTATGAATAATCATTTATTAAAATACAGATAAAATAATATGTAATTGAAAAAACTGAAAAATAAGTAATTTTAACAAAATTCTTTATTTAAATAAAAGTATAAAAATATAAAAATAATATATATTTAAAAAGTAAGATAAATGTCGATCTATATCTAATATCATATATATAAAGTAAATACATCAAAAGTAAATACATCAAAATAAAATACAAGAATATAAATACCATAATATATTTATATTCTTGTATTTTATGTTGATGTATTTACATTTGTACTTTAATTATAAATTTAATTGATTTTATGTTTTGTGTTCATTAAATTCGTTTCCTGTATGGTCTTGCTTCCATCTGTGAGAAGTTGGGGGCTAGAAACGTCTTTTTTGGCTAAAAAGCCAACAACGTTTCGTCAGAAACTTCTCATATTTCATTTCCTACATGGGAGAGCTCCACTGATGAGGGCCCTTACGTGCTTTGGGATTAATTTTCATTTAACCTTGGTTATTTTGCTTATATATGTAATATTGGTGATATAATTTGTTATTTATTGTTTGAAAAATAAAATATGCTTTACTTTAAATTAAAATTATTCAAATGATATCGTTGCATTTTCTTTTCAATAAAATATAATGAGAGATTTTCTTTTCAATATTGTATAATGAATTCGCTATCACCGTATATTCAAAGTTTCCTCCTAACACATCCACTAGTGGTTGTTGATAGTTTTTCTCTGGTAATCTTTAGCCTTTTAATTATTGTGTATATGAAATCCACGGGATTTGACCAGTCCAACTGTTTTTTTTTTTTTTTTTTTTTTTTTTTTTTCTGCTATTTAACAGAACTAGAAAGCATCAATCAGCATCACGCTATTTAAAATCCTCTAAAATAAGTGAAATAAATGAAAATGCTTTTTTTTTTTTCATATGATTATTTTAACACATGTGTCTGGAGTTCAATAAAAAGTGAAACTATTTGCGTGTTTCTTTAAACAATTATAAAAAAGCTTAGAAATCACATATCTGACCGATCCTGCATTGCTATATGATTCCAAATCGTTTTTGTGCTCCCTATACCACCTTCAAGTTGTTTGCACCGGTAACGAACCACTCTGCATATGCATACTGTACCAGCTATTATTATCGATTAATATAAAAGTTCAAATCGTTTAAAATTTAAGCATTATGATTTTAGCTCTGCTTTGATGCATCGATAATCTGAAAATGTAACATATTCATTCATAAAATTTAAAAATTAGTAAGCAGACTTATAAATCATTTAAAGATTCGTTGAAAAAACATTAAAATCTACATAAATATTAATGAATTCGAAATCGTACGCCTCATTAATACTTGAAGCCTCAGATAAAATTTAAATACTTCCATGCAAAAACTCTCACAAACTTTCTTCGCGTTTCTGATGCAAATTAGAATCGACCCCATTTCATTCAAATGTGTTCCATCTGAAAGAAGACGGAACTCATTTCCTTTCCTTTAAAACTTTAACATCTTTAAATATAAAGGATATGAAATTTACTTCAAAATTCTATGCTTTAGTAATTTTATCCTGAATTAAAAGATAAATGTTGGGCTCGAATTAAAAAAGCTGCCTTATATCGTGATTACTTACAAATTTAGGAAATTTACAAGTATATATATATATATACATACAGGGGGATTTTCTACCTGTGACAAACTTACAGGATATGTAGGAGACACAAAGACGATTCAAAATCACATAGAAACGCACGATCGGAAATCCAATCGTAGGGAGATGGGGTGGGGGTGTTAAGGAGTGTAATTATTAGGAAACTCATAACTTGTTTAAAGCTTTTAGATTTTAAAATTCCATTCCACGATTCCCGTGTATTCATACTTTTCACCCTAACACTTTTGCTAGTGGTTGTTGATAGTTTTCCTATAATGTCCATTAATTATCATGTATATAAAATCCACGGGATTTGACCAGCCCACTTGTTTCTATTTTTGCTGATATTTTAGAGAAAACAAAATGATCAATCAGCATAACGCTATTCAAAATCTATTAAAAAATGTCAAATGAATAAAATGCCCTTTAACACAAGTGTCTTGAATTAAATAAAAATGGGCAATATTCCTGTGACGTCACTGTAGGTAAAATCGCCGAACACGTGGCCGATATTTTGTAAACAAATTAGATTCAAGATGCCATTTTATTGTTACGCATAACATTTTTCTAAATATTTCTGCAGTGAAACTTAATAATAATGTTCAAACAAGAACAAAAGAGAAATGTAAACAACTGAATCGAATGATAAAGTTAAGACTATTCCATATCGTAAAATTGCAGAACATTTTATGTATACACACACACACACATATATATATATATATATATATATATATATATATATATATATATATATATATATATATATAATGAATAAAAGATTAATAAGAACATTTTATAAACACACACATATATATAGACATCAAAGCTTAAATAATTCGAATTTCAATCACTTTAATAAAGGAATTTATTAAATGGAACATGCATTTAAATTTATTAACATCGCCACAGTTCACATGGCAACTTTTAATATTACATATATTGATTAATATTAAAGTATATTACTAAAACTGGATTAAAAACAAAACAAAGGTATCACTATATCACTCTTACTTCAATTTCACATAATCTATAACTCTTATAAATAATGTTGCAAGGTAAAAATTTGCAAGCCACAATGCTTTGTTATGGTAGAGTTGAGGATTGTTTCCCTACCCAGCTGATATTCTTGTAGCATCGAACCCAAAATGGGAATATGGTCCATTGAAACCATTCGGGTGTGTCTCTAAAGGATTATAAAGAAAGATAAAGAATCCCCTATCTCATTAGGATTGGATTTTCAATCCTGCGTTGCTATGTGTTTCCGAATCGTTATTGTGCCCTCTATATCTAGTTTAAGTTTGTTGCATCGGTAGAGAATCCCCCTATATATGTATACAATATGAGATAGCATTATCTATTAAAATAAATGTTAAGATTATTTAAAACTTAAGAAATACACTTTTAACTTCCCTTCGATTGTTCCATAACATGAAAATATAACATTTTCATAAAATTTTAAAATTAGCAGACTTTTAAATCACATAAAGATTCATTGAAATAAAACTTAAAATCTATATAAATATTAATGAATGCGATTTTATACGTCTCATAAATACTTCAAGCTTCAGATAAAATTTAAATACTTCCATGCAAAAACTCTCACAAACTTTCTTCGCTTTTGTGATGCAAATCAGAATCCACTCCATTTCATTCAAAATTATTCCATCTGAAAGAAGACGGAACTCATTTCCTTTCCTTTAAAACTTTAAAATCTCTAAATATAAAGGATATGAAATTTACTTCAAAATCCTATGCTTTACTTATCTTAACCCGAATTTAAAGATAAATTTTGGGCTCGAATTAAACACTGCTTTATGTCGTGATTCCTATAAATTTAGAAAATCGAGATTTCATGGTTGACGATCAGATTAAAGAGAAATTTACATAAAACTAATTTTATGTTATTTTAAAAACGTGATATGAATAGGATCTTTTTATAGATTGAAGATTGATTTTAAAGTGATAAATTATGGATATATAATATCTATAAATTTGAATCAAATGATCTATTATTCAATAATGTTTTTAAGTTCTGTTAACGTTAAATATAGCAAAGATATCTTAAAATACAAATACTATAAAAATTTGACTGGTTTTGAAAATTTATGAGGGTGATTAGCAGAAAGATGAAAAATAATTTGTTTGCAGTAATTCACAAAATTTCAGATA
Organism: Salticus scenicus; assembly: GCA_963930645.1. NCBI lineage: Eukaryota > Metazoa > Arthropoda > Arachnida > Araneae > Salticidae > Salticus > Salticus scenicus. The sequence continues at coordinate 316,668,840 of OZ005650.1, forward strand.
TTATCCCCCCCCCCCCCGAAAAAAAAAAAAAAAAAAAAAAAAAAAAAAAGAACAGATGCTGTTGATTTCACGATTCTTTTCAACTGTTAAGTGAAAACATTTGACGAACCGTTCTAGAACTTTGCGAGTGTGCTAATTTTTACTTAAAGTATGGCCTTTTCAGCACTTTTCAATGATGTTTAAAAGTGATTTTATGTTTTTGAATTCTACCTCAAATACACCGAAATGTTTTGATTGTCGAATAAAGACGTAGGAATATATTTTCAGACATTATAAAATAAAATATATCATAACCGAAGTTACGTTCGCTAATTTCATATCGAAATTGTTTGAGATTTTTACCAAATAATTCAATATTTTAATTTATTTTAAAATATTACATTAGTATGTTGCCACATTCGACCATCAAAAGACTTCGAAATATTCGTTATAGCACCCTTTGATTCGTTTATCCGCTTCGTAAATATTTTCAGTATGCCTGAAAACTAATCGGAATTGATACATGTTATTCAAGCTCACTGTGACATGTACGCTACAGAATGTAGTATAAACAACGCAATTTTGCGTACAGGAACTAACAAATTATTTCTGATGCATTAGATTATAAAAATGATTATATAAATTCGATTAATAAATTCGATTATATAAATTCTAGAAAATATATAAATTCTAGAAAATATATAAATATATATATAAATTATATAAATTCTATAAAAATATATTTATGAAGCATATTTTATAATCTATATAACGCACTCATTTAATGTAAAATAGTCAGTTACAGAACGCATTTTATTTTCATTTATAATAAAGTATGATTAACGTGAATTACAAGTTTCCGAAAAATCTATATATAAATAAAAATTTCTCAATGTAAAACTTTAGTGTCATAAAGAACTTTCATATTCTGATTGGAGTATGTTGTGCCGAAAACGTTTTCTAAAAAATATATCAATATAGTTTCAAAACTGTGCATTTCGAGAAGGAAAACGTAGCGTACGAAAATTTTTAGATCCATATTTATAGATCCATATATATATATATGTGCTATTCATGTAAAAATGAATATATACATGATTAAAAAATCATCATAATTGAAAAAAATGTTAGCAAAAGTGAATTGAAAGCCAGAAAAACTTTTGTGGATCAGACAAGCATTACTACTGGACCCATTCGTCCGTCACATAATATTGGATAAATAGTTATCTAGAATGGTGTTAAAAGTTCGATAGAAACTGAATTCTCAAATAAAAGAGTTTAGTGACTCTACAAATTGTCACCAGTGACTTAGAAATGGATTAAGTCTTTTCGAATTGAAAGCAATTAAATATGTTTTAAAGTCCCACAGTGGTTGCTTCAAGAAAATAAATTTCCCCCCTAAATTGGACGGATTTCGTTAAACAAGTTCTTGATTATTTGAAATTGTCCAATCAGTTGGAGTATTCCGAAACGTTATTACAATTATCACGCTTCACACTTCATAACGTTTCAGCTACCATTAAGTGTAATATTAAAAATTAAAAATTAAACTCATAGGAAGCTTACAGGGCGATATTTTAACTGATTTACTTCTTAATCGTTGTAGGAGACCTTCCCGTTGAGACTCAAAACGTTTTTGGTGTTTGTATGTGTGTGTGTGTGTGACATTAGTTCAGTCTCATAAATGTACAACTGACTTAAAAAATTATACTAATAGTTAGCAGTTACATAAAAGTTTTGTCACGTATGGTGTTTGTGACTCGTTATAATAGTACACGACAAAATTTCTTATAATTAAGGGCAGTGGACGGAATTTCGCTTAAATATATTTTAATTTGATTACATTGAATTCAACAATTAAATTACACAGATTCACAATGATCTTTTGTACGTTATATGATCGTATGATTGACCAGACTTCGTACAAATATTCATAAGTTAGACGGAGTATATATATATATATATATATATATATATATATATATATATATATATACGTATATGCATATATATTGCTGTGTAAAATGCCTAAGATTCGTCTCTTGAAAAATATAAAATATTTTTATGCATTCCGGTCAACAGCCGCCATTTCTTACGTGATTTTTAACATATTTACAACTTGTTCTACAAAATGAATTTAACATGTATTTTAAGTATCCTTAGAAATAGATGTTTTGTTTAAAATGACGTACGTATAATAAATTATTAGTTCGAATTAGTTTCACTGTTATTCAAAAAACTTCCGAAATCATGTATAACATGAAAGTTAATTAGTAAATATGAATTTTTCATATTCTTTAAACATTTTGAATTATGCATAGTTCTATTCAACGTGTTATTGAGGGCGACTGCAACACAAGTTTCCTTCAGACATGAAGCTTCTTAATCAGATGCAACATAAATGTTTCACATTTACTCAGTAATGCGTAAGTCAAATTAGATGTTGAAGCTTCTAATCTGTAAATTGACATGTCAAAGAAAAGGACATTTAAGTATATACTAATAAGTATATTTTTAAAAATGACACAAGAACTATTCTTATTGGTACATTGAAGAATGTATAGGTTCTTTTATGAAGTTCCACCTAAGCGGTTGCATTTATTAGTGAGATTTTACCAGTTTTATAATTCACCTTGAAAACAGTGCCAATAGATTTTTGGAGTGGAAAACATAGTTAATTATCTCATAAAAAACAATAATATTGTAAAAGTCACCCCGCCCAGCAAAAACTCTTACCTTTCTTAAAAAAGGATTGATATCAAATTTCGCCGCCGCTATTGAATCCCGGGAACTCAATGTCTAGCTTAATGAAGATGTGCCAATAACACTGCATGTATCTTTCTAATAAATCCTAATCTCCTTCAACATTTTTTGTTATCTATGTTAGTTTTTTGGATGCATTATAAAGTTATAATTTAAAGTATTTTTACGGCGGGGTGCGTAATAGTATTTTAATCTTTACTAAATAAAATTTTATTAATGAAAACTTCTACATAGGGGCGCACCTCGCCGTAAAAATGCTTTAAATTATAACTTTATAATGCATACAAAAAACAACAAAGAATGTTGAAAGAGATTAAGATTTATTAGAAAGATACATGCAGTGTTATTGACAGATCTTCATTAAGCTAGGCATTGAGTTCCCGAGATTCAATAGCGGCGGCAAAATTTGATATTAATCCTTTTAATGGCTGATTTAAGAAAGATAAAAGTTTTACCTGGACGGGGTAACTTTTGCAATAGTATTGTTTTTTATGAGATATCACTTCTTTTTGCAGATTATGTATGTGTTTTTATAAATATACTACGTATGCATAAGAAACGTAGAAGTTTTTGCTGAGTGTGGTGAAATTTACAATAGTATGGTTTTTTATGAGATATTACTTGTTTTTGCAGGTTATGTATGTGCTTTTATAAATATAATATGCATGCATAATGTGCGTAATAGATCAATGAAAATCGTGTGTGTTATGCATAGATGTAAATATAGTGTTACGAATTTCTAAATAGTACTAGTTATTTTTATGTGATTTCTTTCTAAGAGACTTGGTCAGATTATAAAATGTCATTTTTTCACTTTTCTAGCTTGTTTCTGCGTTAAAAAAGCTCTCTCTCCGTTAAAAACACGCTTTATAAAGCCATTATATTTCCATGCATATATGTGGTAGATTCTTTAGAATGCACACAGAAAATTAAAAGAATCCTCATAACCTTTTTCTATAGCTAAAACGCATTTCAAACATTATTTTCTACAGGGTGACACAAAACACTTTAACTTTTGCTTAATTTTTTTAATTGTCCTCTTTTTCCCAATTGGACAAAACTTAGGAGGTTCAAATATATGAGGTACAACATGTTCTTTATACTTGCAAAGTTTCAAGATGAATCCTAAAGAATTTTCTAGATATTCCATAAAACATTTAAATTCGAAAGTGTCCAAATACATATTGGTAGATAGAGTAGATGTCGTCTGATATATAATACATTATTTGAAATGTTATATTTTAAGAGCTAGTTAAATATTTCTCAAACATAATAAATATTAAATATTTATAGAACTGTGTGACATATCTTTTTTTTTTTTTTTTTTTCCGTGTGTAGTGTCTGTCACAGAGTTAATCCTGTTTTATTTTCTTAAAAAAAAAAAAAAATAATAATAATAAAAAAAATAAAAAAAAAACTTTTTTTTTTTACGTTTTTATTAATTTAACTTCTTTTATTGGATTTTTAAATTCTTTAATTATTTTGTTTAATACAATTACAGCAATATGCAACTCATATATTATGGAGCATTTTACATTAATCTAATTTTAGTAACGTTAGGAAAATAAATAAAGGCATTTTTAAAAACTTTTCTTTTAAGGAAATATAAGAATTTAAAGAAAAAATTCTGCAAAAAAAAAAAAAAAAAAAAATACATTAACTGTTTATCGAAACTGTAATTTATGAAATTTTTTAATTGTTTGATTCTTTGCTAAGCAAAAAAAAAAAAAAAAAAAAAAAAAAAGAAAGAAAGAAAAAGAAAAGAAAAGAAATAGAAAATTCGTTATTTTACCATGTTTTTATTAACTTCGATTCTTGTTTGTTTGTTTGTTTGTTTGTTTGTTTGTGGGTTTGTTTGTGTGTTTGTCAGGGACAAATCTTGCAATCGATTTTTAACTAACTTTCCGACTAGCTAGATATTTGAAATTTTCAGGACAGCTCACAACACGGTGACAATACATTTTTCTAATAATTTTAGTCAACTATTTCCAGTCCTGCTGCCTTCGGCAGCGCTTATATGATTCGACAGAAAATTTATTTAACTAACTTCCCGACTAGCTAGACATTTGAAACTTTCAGAATAGTTCAGAACACGGTGAAAATGCATTTTCTTAAAACCTTTAGCCAACTGCTTCGGGTTCCTGCTGCCTTCAGCAGCGTTATCAGTACAAAGCTTGCAATCGATTTTTCACTAACTTTCCGACTAGCTAAACATTTGAAACTTTTAGGACAGCTCACAACACGGTGACAATACATTTTTCTAATACTTTTAGTCAACTATTTCAGATCCCGCTGCCTTTGGCAGCGCTTATATAATTCGACAGGACATTTATTTAACTAACTTCCCGACTAGCTAGACTTTTAAAATTTTCAGAATAGTTCAGAACACGATGAAAATGCATTTTTTTAATACCTTTAGCCAACTGTTTCGGGTTCCTGCTGCCTTCGGCAGCGTTATCAGTACTAAGCTTGCAATAGATTTTTCACTAACTTTCCGACTATCTGGACATTTGAAACTTTCAGGACAGTTCATAACACGGTGACAATACATTTTTCTAATAATTTTGGTCAACTACTTCAGGTCCCACTGCCTTCGGCAGCGCTTATATTATTCGACAGAAAATTTATTTAACTAACTTCCCGATTAGCTAGACATTTGAAACTTTCGGAATAGTTCAGAACACGGTGAAAATGCATTTGTTTAAATACCTTTAGCCAACTGTTTCGGGTTCCTGCTGCCTTCGGCAGCGTTACCAGTACAAAGCTTGCAATCGATTTTTCACTAACTTCCCGACTAGCTAGATATTTGAAACTTTCAAGATAGCTCAGAACACGGTGTCAATACATTTTTTTAATACTTTTAGTCAACTGTTTCAGGTCCCTAGTGCCTTCGGCAGCGTTCATATGATTCAACAGAAAATTTATTTAACGAACTTCCCGAGTAGCTAGACATTTGAAACTTTTGGAACAGTTCAGAATACGGTGAAAATGCTTTTAAAAATATTTTTGTCCAATTGCTTCGGGACCCTGCTGTCTTCGGCAGCGTTTCCAGTACAAAGCTTGCAATTAACTTTTAACTAACTTCCCGGCTAGATAGCCATTTGAAATTTTTTATAATAGCTCAAAAGACGATAGCAAGGAATTTTAATACTTTTATCGAATTGCTGGGGTTCTGGCTGCCTTCAGTAGCGTTTATATGATTCAACGGAAAATTAAAAAACATGGTTTATATATATATATTTTTTATCTTATAATTATTTATTATTTTTTTTTCCTTTATAATCTACTGAAGTTTTTATCTCACACAATAATTAATTTAAATCATTTACCACTTCATGTAAAAAAAAAAAAAAAAAAAAAAAAAAAAAACTGTTGATATTCGATAATTAACAATTTATTCTATTCTCTATTAAATTTAATTTATGAATGTTAAATATTTCGCTTGTAAACAAATAAAACATAAAATATACTCAGAGAATATAAAAGAGTTAAATATCTTGTAATTTAGAAATTAAAATCGCTATATAATTTTAAGACTATTTAAATTCAATATTTATATTAACAGCTATATCCACAGCTGTAATTAATCATATGTTATCCGTGATTGACACCATTAAACATGTAGAACATATATATCATCACCTTCAAACTATAATCGTTATCTACAAAATTTCAGGACTTATGTAAAGCGGTATATTAGAAACAGTGACAAATATCAATGAAATTCTTTTGAAGAAAGTGTGAGAGGAAATTAGTTATTTAGTTTTCAATTATGCGGATTACCATGGTTCAACCATTTGTCTTAAAATTATTGAAGAGTTCTTACGAAAAAAACCTGAAAATTTACAGAGCCATGGGGATACTTCCCTCCATAGGGAGGAAACCTATCTTCCTACATACACATATTTTTTTTCCTAGTTTAAAATTACTATTATCATTAATACTTATTAATTTTATAATCATTCATGAAAAATAAATATCTTGGACGAGTTCGTTAACCAAATTGGTCCGTCTTTTTGTTTTCAAGTGGCGGCCAATTGCAAATTTCAAAACCACACTGTAAGAGGCGTTTTTAATTCAGTATTTGATTGAATTTTGATGTATATATATAGACCAGATAAGCGTCTCAACCTAGTTTATTAATGAACTTCATCCGTCATTTTTTACCAAGTTCGGATGTTATAAACAAAGCCGGATAACTTAAAATCAGGCTACCACTTGAAATTTTATAATCCTGATAACTTTTTTAAATTCTGATTCAATTCGAAAAAAAAGTTGGACAGTGACTTTATCACATAAATATCTTGAATGAATTCACTGGACATCTTGTTTCGATGCTTTATTTCCAAGTTGCAACCGTTTTAAAAAGGCTGCCACTTGAAAATATAGCATCATGATAACTTTTAAAATACTAAACTGATTCAAATCAAAGTTGGATAGATAATATATCTTGAATAATTTTACAGGATAACTTGCTCAACCATTTTATTTCCAAGTGGCGGCCACTTCAAAATTTGTCATTATGATAACTTTTATACTACTGAATCAATTCGTATCAAATTTGCGTAGTGTATTTAACATTAAAATATCTCAGATAAGTTCGCTGGTCATCTCACTTCGCATTTTTGTTTGTAAAAGGTGCCACTTGATATCACAGTTCCACTTAAAATATATCTTATTACGATAATTTTTGAAATACTGAACTAGTCCGAACCATAGTTGATCAGTGAACTTATTATACAAATATTTTGATTGATTTCGCTAGACAAGTTGCTCCGTCATTTTGTTTCGAAGTAGCAGCCACTTAGACTACCACTTGAAAAATTGTCATAACAATAACATTTGAAATACTGCACTAATTCGAACCAAAGTTGGGCAGTGCTTCAAATATCTTGGATGAATTTGCTGGGCAACTTTTCCGCCATATTGTTTCCGTGTGGCGGCCACTTGAAAATTTCTTATCACAATAAATTTTGAAAGACTTTATTAACTCAAACCAAAAATGAAAAATGGATTTATCATCTATGATTTTGGTGGGCAAGTTTATCCGCAATTTTGTTTCCAAGTTGCTGCCTCTTGAGGAATTGTTATCACGGTAACTTTTGAAATACTGAATTTATTCGAACTGAACATGGTCAGCGGACTTATATTACAAACATCTTGTATTTGTTCAGTGTAGAATTTGTTCCACCATCTTGTTTCTAACTGCCGGATAAATTAAAATTTCAAATTCACATAAAAAGTATTTATGAACCGATTTGCTTAATACTTCATATATACATAGACCACATCTATATTTATACCAAGTCCATTAATAATTTGTATCCACCATTTAAAAAAAAAAAAAAAAAAGGCAGATACTTGGTAAGAAAAACGAAACCAACAAGAAAAAATGAATTAACCTACCTTTTCCGAATGATCCGGAAGGACTTTTTTTTTTATCTTGCATAATTTAGCAAAGCATATTAGTTTATTCTTACGTTGAGTGTTTTAATTGTATATATTTAGAAATAAACGGTTTATTTTTTTCTTATTTTATTTTTTTATTTATTTAATTTAATTTATATTTTTTCACAACATCATAAACTTAATGAATTAATTTTAACGTACCACAAATGTAGTTTCATCTACTCGGAATTCGATACTTATACATTGTTTTATTTAACAAAATTTTAATTTAATAATACCATGTTAAAAACAATCTGTATTTTGATTTAGGAATTTTTTAAGCGTGTTCATACGCCAAATTTAGATTACTGATAATTTTATTTTCGTTTAGATTATTTTGTTCATTATATTTTTAAAATTTTTATTTACACAGAATTCTGAATTTTAAAAAGAGAATATGTCTTACTTAATTGCTAATATAAATTTTCTTTTTATTTTAGATTACAATTTGCACGTTTGTCATTTTTTTTTTTTATGTTATTTCACAGCAAAAATATGAATCGTGCATTAATAGAGACAAATACTGACAAATTATTTGCAAATACATTTCTGAGATTTTTGTAACTGTATCTGTGACTGATGAATTTGAGAGTAAATATTTGCAATGGACTGCTTTCCTGTCTATTGTAGAAAGTAAATATTAGCGCAAATTAAAAAAAATAATAATAAGAATTTGATATTTGTATTATTTTCAGTGCCTAAAAAATATATTCAAAGAAGATCTTATAATTTTCAAAAGAACAGTACTTTTTATGAATTTACTTTTTAGAGAAATTGTATTACATTTAAAGAATAAAATTAATGTTTAGCATGAGTTACATGTTTTTCTTTGTTTGCAATTAACAACATCTAGTAATGTTTGAATAGTAGATGAATATTTTTATAAATATTTAACAACAATTTAAAAAGAATAAATCAAAAATGTACCGAAAATAACATTTTTAGGTATTTCATTTAATTTAAGAAATGGATTAGTATAGAATAAGATTTATGAAAAAAGACATTTTTAAAACACGTAAAAGTCTAAAAACATATTTCATTAAAAAATACATAGATGTATTTTAAAGCTTTTCGCCCTGATCAACAGGGCATCATCAAGAAAACAGAATAATATAGTTTTACATAGTGTGCAGTTATGCGTTCTTATATATATATATATATATTACAGCATTCGGTGAGAAATACAGTTAAGTCCATCTTGAAAATAGTCAAAACACTAAATAATAGCAGGAGACTTGGCGTTGGAATAATAAAACAGGAATAAACTACTACGTCAGAAACGCCAAAGAAAAATTATTGAGGTGCATACAGCTGTTTCGGTAGCCTAAAGCGTACTGTCTTCAGTGCAAAAAGAATTCCTTTTGCACTGAAGACGGTACGCTTTAGGCTACCGAAACAGCTGTATGCACCTCAATAATTTTTCTTTGGCGTTTCTGACGTAGTAGTTTATTCCTGTTTTAATAAGTCAAAACACTACTTCAGTTCAAAAAATTTCTGGAGTCTGTTGCTTGGAACTGTTTTGGGCTTACAAGAAGCAACATTTGGTAACTGGAAAAGCTGGACTGGCGGTAACAACTGTTCGAAAAAACTTAAACTTGCAGCAGCTAGGAATGATAATCTTTTGGAGAAGATTAAAAATATCTCTATGTGAGATATGTTCTCGCTTAGAGAATAAGATTTTTTGTACTTTATTATTATTATATATATATATAAATATATATATATTTAAACAGTTTTTCAAAATTATATTGGATTAAAATATTTTAAATTAATTATTGCCTGTTATTATAAAAATAATGTTAATGGAAGTTAAGTAAATAATAAACAGTAATTTGGATGTCAAAAAAAAAAAAAAAAAAAAAAAAAAAAAAGATTTGAAATGAAACAAAATGCTACAAATTTTATTAAAGTGTCAGTTTCCTAAATTAGTTTAAAATTTGTCATATAAACGCAAAATATTTTAATATAGCTGTGTTCAATACCAATATTTACAGATGCACTATTACCAAATTATTCTGCATTGCAATTTATGGAAAACAATTTTGAGAATGCTTTCTATATAGTGTTTTTAAGTTTATGAAATATTTGTATGTAAAAAATATTACATTATTATGCCAGCGGTATTTAATGTCAATTCTTAAAAATCCAAAATTTAATTTCTGAAATTTAATAACTTCAGGACTTCTTTTCTTTTTATGCACAAAGATCTCAAAATATTTATATAAAATAAGACTATAATAGATATTTTACACTATCTACCGATGAGTATATGGACTGTTTCGCATTTAGACATTTTGTCTAATATCTAGAAAAAATCGTAAACAATTATCTTGAAATTTTAAACGTATAAAGAATATGTAAAACCTCATATATGTACAGTCGGTAACAAAAGTTTCCGAACACTAGCAAAAATATCTATGTAAAAAAAGTACACTCCATACGGTTTTGTTAAATAAATCCTTGTCGAATCCTGTTCTTTGTCAGTGTAAGAACAAGATTCGATAAGGATTTATTTAACAAAACCGTATGAAGTGTACTTTTATACATAGGAATTGTTGCTAGTGTTCGGACACTTTTGTTACCGACTGTAAGCAAACGATTTGTCCAAAAGAGGAAAAGGGGACCAGTAAAAAATTAAACAATAGTCAGAATGTTTATGATCACCGTGCAAAAAATAATACTTGGAATACTTTTTTGCTGTAGCATGTGATTTAGAGGATTTCTTTTTTTTTTTAATTGTCTGTATAAATTTTTATGAGGTTACCAAATATATTTATAAAGATATAACGATTTCAAAAACGAAAAAAAAAAAAAAAAAAAAAAAAAAAAACTGCCACTTTTTAAATTACAGCACATAGGACATTTGACCCAGTAGAAATTTATTTTTAGAAAACTTGCCATACAACAAGCTGCAATCAGAATGTTAAAATAGTAAATATCTTACGAAATGTGAGCATTTTTACTAAATAATTTTTAACTACGCATGCGTATTCTTTGAGGCGTTTTATCAATTATTATTTATTATCAGTGAATACTGTATTAAAATTGGGCAGTAACAAAAGCAGAATAAAAATGTGAGTAAAATCTCTTATAGTTTTTATGTTATTTTGAGAGGAACTGAACTGAAATTAATATATTTATTTTTTTATTTTCAATTTCTGTTTCTTTTTTTACACAAGATATAAAATTTATGTTTTTATATAAAAAATTAAAGCACATTTGAATAGTTTTGGATATCCTGTACAATATATACATACATCTATAATCGATTTTTCTATTAAAATAAAACGTTCGAATTGCCTGAAATCAATTCATTATTCATCATTGAGCTTTTTGTTTTTAATAACATGTTATATAATCTTTTCATACAATTTTAAATTTATTTAAAATTATGTGAAAAAAATTATTTAAATGTTGTATAAATATTAATCAATTTGATTTTTAAATAATCATAAATACTTGAAGATTCAAATATAAGGCTTAGGTATTTTTTAATGTAAAATTCATTAAGCTTATTTCTTCTTTTTAGGAGGCAAATATAAAGCTTTCTTATTTTATTCAAATGGACTCCAACTGAAAGGAGATGAAAGTCATTTCCTTTCCCTTAAAACCTTAAAATCATTCAACATTAGGGTATAAAATTTACTTTAAAGATCTATGCGTTCTTATTTTATACTGTTTTTAAAGATGAATATTCTTTTCAATTTATTAAAAAATTAAATTTCATGGTTGAGGATCAGATGACGAAATATTCATACAAACCTAAGTTTGTTAAATTTTTATAATTTGTTATGAATAGTATAAGTACATAGTAAGAAAGATGCATTTAAAATGAGAAATTTCGATATATTACTTGAATCTCTGAGCTCAAAGTAGAATGTCATTAAACTGTTTCTTATATAATAAAATTCTAAAGTAAGTGTTAAATATAAAAATAAGTAAAGAAATAAAATATCAAAGAATGTTTTATTCAAAAATATTTGAATAAATGTCTATTTATGAATGTCTGTGATAATGTTTATCAAACATATTGGAGTTTTTGAATATTAATGTTTTTAGACATTTTATAAGGTCTCGTAATTCATAGTGATTCAGTATACATACTTATATTTCTGTGAAATCATATAAAGGAAATAACTGAATAAGCACACAAAAGTAATTATGTATATATATGTATGTATATATATATATATATATATGTGTGTGTGTGTGTGTGTGTACAAATATAGTTTATAAAATGTAAAAAACAAACAAAAATAAATCTTTAATTTTTTTTTTATTATTATTAAATTTTAAAAGGAAGTTTGTGAAAATGAAAAAAAACTGCCTTTTCGTACAATTTTTAAGTCGCAAAATTCAGAAAATGGATTATAATAAAGAAAAAGTCTGGAAGAAATGTTGCCCAAAAACATCCATATGCTATGGGAAAAAATAATCGACAGCAATTTTCCATAAAATAACAATGCAAAAAATATTCGTACACCAGAGATATTTTATCCACATGGAAAATTGTAGAAAAATTATCATTAAATAGAAATCTCTAATTTATCCAGCCCCTATCGAACCACTGTCCACGAATAACAGACTGCGATATTACATCTTTTCCGTGTTATTATGCACTGTCCAATCCTGCTTTGACGCCATATTTTCTGCATGGATAATCGAAAAAATATGTAGACAACCTATAAAAATTGGGTCAAATGTTACAAATTTTACCCTGTTACAGATGAAAACATGCCTTTTGGCAGGCTGAGATGTAATTTTACAGTAGTTTTCGGTTATTTTAGTAAATTTAATTTTTTCTGTGGAAGGGCCAGAGATTATTATTATTATTATTATTATTATTATTATTATTATTATTATTATTTTTTTTTTTTTTTTTACAGTGTGTTTTTAATAAATAATAAAATTTATCTTAACACACATTGCACAAAATGTTTCCCACCAGTGCGACAAAAATTAATTAGAACTGAATGCAGGAATTGTCGTCTTTTATTAATAATGGAAAACATGAGGGAAGGGGGAAAGGGAAAGCAATTTTGGAAGGGCATCAGAAAAATAGAAAGAAAAAGAAGATGTTTTACAGGAAAAAATTGTCAGCAATATATATATATATATATATATATATATATATATCATTTAGGATATGTTTGCTTATATATAAGAAAAGTTATGTATAACTAAATATATATATATATAAATTTTAATATAATCACGAATATATATATATATTAACAAAACTGTCCGTGATATGCATAAATAGTTTTGTTCAGTTCTCCGAAAAATTAAATCTTTCGAATAATAACAATAATAATAATATAGCTGAAAAATAACATTTTTTGCTTCTCCCTGCCGCTTTCTTTCTTTAAACAAACGTTTAATTTCTATTTTATTTATTTATCATAAATAATTATTAAATTAGCAAAATTTGTATTCTGTAAATTATTATATTTAATTTTGTTTCCAAACACTAAATAAATAAATATATATATATATATATATACACATATATATATATATATATATATATATATTAGAATTTTCCACAAATATTTAATTATTGTTAATTTATAGAAATTTAAGTTTACAATCTCTAGTAAAGTATGGATGTTGAAGGATATTTAAAATTTTTCTTAAGCATTTAAAGCATTCAAAAATTCTGTTTTAATTTTATTCTATTAATGCAAATCACAGCCTACTTTATTTTATTCTAAAATATTTTTGATGAAGTTGTGAATCTGGTTTCTTTCACACTAAAAATAAAAAAAACTTAATTTTAACATATGAAATACTTATCCTTATTGCTTTTAATCACAGTAAAAACAATTTATTTTTTCGAATTAATAAATTCTTAATCATGTGACTTTATAAAATTGCTATATGTTTCAAATTGGAATTTAAAATCAAATTAAGAGAAGTTTTAATAATTTTATATTTACTAAAATTTTATTATTATTTTAATAGGCGTTATGAAAAAAAAAATGTTTGTGACATTCAACATTTTATATAAATGACTAAAAATTCCCGACATTTTCTTAAAAAAAAGTAAGTAATGAATGTCACAGAAAAAACAATTGAAACAATATGTTATGTAAATGAAATTTTATACAATCGATTGAAATTTAAATAAATAGTAATTATTTGTATAATTATTTTAAATGACAAGAAATGCAGAAAGGTTACGTATTATCTTTAAACTTTAGATGAGTAATATTATGTTTTCATTTTACAAAAATTCTATGTTTTTTTTTTTTTTTTTTTTTTTTACACTGATATCTTAGAAAAATGATGTTTTTTTATTAGAAAGAAACCCACAAGATTCCGTTTTCGGAGAGTTTTGAGTGAAAAACGTGATAATGAAAATAAATATTTGCATTTATATTTTTTTTTCTTTTAGCTATTGGTTTACATATATATTTATTGACTTATATATGCAGTATACAACCCAGATTCAAAATAATAGAATAACAGTATTTTCTAAGCAAAACTTAGCAATGCGTCGTGTAAAACGAACGAATGTAAATTAAAAAAGTGACGTATGTTACTCAGGAATTGCCAAAACAATTTCCAACAACTATATAGATATTATTTTAATAATTTAAGGGTCTTTAACACATTTAAAAATTATGTTGACATTTTATATGGGTCTTAAAATTAGAATAATCAATTCATTCAATATATAAATTTAAAAAGCAGAGGAAAATTTGCATATCTGTAAACCGATAGGTTGCGACAAGTATAAAGCCCGGCGTTCAGAAGATCTTAATTTAGTCTTTCGCTTAAAATGGGTCGCCAACGTGATATTTCGTAAACAACGAAAACGTGTAATGTATCATTGTTTAAAGCTGGAAAGAAGCAACAGTTTATCTCGGATCAAGTGAAGGTTTTGCAGTCTACGGTTTCGAAGGTTTTAAAGGAATATGGAACATGTATACGGGACAATGTCAAAGTCAACTACGCTTAGGTGATTGCATAAATTGGAGTTTCACTCGCGGGTCCCCAAAGTAAAGCCAAAGATGAACATAAAACAAAGACGTGCATGACTCTTCTGGTGCAAATATAAGCTCTTTTAGGGGGAACAGGACTGAAAAAATGCTTTATTCAGTGATGAATCGTTATTTCAAATATCTGTTAACTGAGGAGGTGTTCGGGTTTGGCGTTTAAAGGTGCAGCTTTTGAAAAATCTTGTATAAGGCGTTCCGTAAAATTTGCGACATCCGTCATGTTATAGGGATACATGAGTGCTTCTGGAAAAATTCAGTTTTGTATTAATTTGAATTACGTATATATCAAATGCTATGTATACTTTAAAGCCTAAGAAAGGTTACACGTTCATTTAAATGTACATTTTGTATTTATTTTTTGCTGGTTAAACTTAATTTTGAAAAGTGAAAAGTATTCTATTTTTTTTAATTTGGGTTGTATATATATATATATATATATATATATATATATATATATATATATATATATATCATAAAAAACGGCAGTTTTTTGAGTGACGCAGCAAAGCTCAAACAATGCTTAGCAGCGACACTCTATTATACAGCTAATTTAACATCAAAGGGATGTGGAAACGCCGACATTTAATATCTCAGTAAATAGGAGATATTTTGATCTGATGTTTTCAGAATAACCTTTTTTCTTCTGCTTGATGCTATCCTGAAAGTTTCACACTTCAACATTGTATATATTTTGAGATCTGGAGTTGTAATTTAAGACTTCAAAGGAAAAATGTGTTATCGTGTGAGTTTTTTTTTCTCGAAAACGGCTCAAAGAAATTTTATGAAATTGATATATGATATTAATTTATTTTGTCTGTAAAGCATGACGTCGCCCGTTTTTTCCAAAAAACTCTTGTTTCTTAAATAATTTAGCTTAAAGTCGAACTATTTTTTCCTCCGCCAATACAGAATTCAGAACAGGCGTCATTCGGTTTTCTGAGGCTGTGGTTGGTTGGTTTAATCTGAATACAGTCAATAAAATAGTTAGATTTTTTTTTTTTTTTTTTTTTTTTTTAATTAAATGCAGAAAAGAAACTTCATTGTTTGTTTTAAATATTTATTATATATTTAAAATAAAAGAAGTATTTTTTAATTATAGATATTCTATTTTATCGTTATTCATAATAATAAAAAAAAATTTAAAGCAAAAAAGTTTAAATCACTCATGCACACGAATTTATACTATGGCCCTTGGTCTTTGGAGCGCATGCGTACTTTATCCAGATCCAAAACTCTTGGCGCTCGCTAAAGACAGGGCTAGCTAGTTTGGTTTGTTTACGTACTGTATTCCTCCGCTTGTGGCTTGTGGTGGCTTGTTAAGAATATGATACGTGTTTTATTTATTTAATTTTTTCGAAAATCAATACAATTTTTTATTGAGAAGTATTGTAGATTACATTTTTAACAGGTCTTTCATGATCAACTAGACTGAAAGATTATTGTTTCACGTATGTGTTTATTTAATATTTTGTGACATACTAAGACAATTTTATTTCAGTCACCAATTATAAAATCCGACATTCGGGAGTCACACTGTATATATATATATATATATTTTTTTTTTTGCACTACCCTTCTTTTTTTCAGGTAAGTGTTTGTTTATATATATCACAAAATAAAAAATAAAATTACATTAGTTTAGTGAAACTAACGGCTATATTAATCACTTTCGAAAATATCCTCATTTGACTTGCAGGTCTCTAAAACCTATCTGTACCAATTTTGAACGGTCTAAATGTGTTTCTATTTTTTCACTTATGCATTACATTTTATTTTTATTTATTTATATTTTACATTCCTCGAGTCATATAGTTTTCTTTACATTGACAAACAACTGTTTTTACTTGCTTAGATATATAAATTGTATTTTAATAAGATAATTATAATTTTTTTTCACAGAAGACTAGATTTTAATAACTATTTAGTGATGCTTTATTGAGGGGTGAAACTTTTCATGGGCTATCCCTGAATTTAGGGTTTTTGAAATTTTTGCTTTCTTTGAATTTCATGTTAAATTATTATTTTTTTTTGCAGAAATTACTCATTTTTAATGTTTAATTAAAATGTAGTTGTTTCCTTAAAATGTATTAAGAACTCTTCAAATATCACTTATAATAAGTAGCCATGTAATATATCACTAATAAGTATGCCCTATCTGCATGCAGGTATTAGTTTTCAGGGTTTTTGTGGCCATTGCTATTTGGACCATCAGTGCAATTAGTGTGGAGGCTATTCAGACCGCTTCCTTGTTGTGTTGGTCATAATGGTGATTTTGCTTGTTTGATCTTGAATTTTCTCTATAATATATTAATGCAGGGCCTAAAATTTCAACTCCGATTACTCTCACCCCAAAAAAAGTTATACTCGCTGCAAAATAGGGTTGTCTTTTTTTTTCTGTTTTACGCATTTTGGGTTTTTTATTTTTTCTAACTATCTGAAATGCTTTTACAAATATGTCTAAAATTATATAATTATATATATAAGTGTATCGTATATATCATCATGTCTCATAATCATCTATAATCAAAAATCTTTATAATGCATTATATTTGAGATCTGAAAAAAAAGGTTAAAATATCTATCAATGGGAAGAGTCATTAAAAAAAAAAAAAAAAAAAGAAGAGGAAAAAAAAAAAAAAACTTTTTCAGTCAACACCCTGTGAAAATCTTATTATGCACGATTAAGCTTCCTTATTTACCTATTTATATATTTAACTTTTTACATCAGAAATGTCTTTTTCGTCCATTTTATTTTTATGATCAGACGGAATGTCGATGTGTATAACTTGTTCATTGTTGTCATTTGAAATTGCCATTTCGGAATTACATGTTCGTTAAAATTGTTGCTTACAAATCATAACAAGCATAAATTCTTGGTGTTTCAGCAAAAACTGGAAAATGTTAACTGTTTTTTGATCATTATTCAACAAAATAAACATATGCAGTATCTTTAAAAGGGCTCGGGATCATTTTCATGCGCCAATATCGCATAGGCAAACTTTCGCATTTTTTTTTCTCTTGGATTGTGGGCGTCTAGCAAATTGGCTCTCTACTTGTCTATTCTCACTCTGCTTAAAGAAATCACAGTGGGAGAAATGAAACTGCCTAGAGATTAAAACTTTTATGCGTGTACTTTTATGCATTTTTCCTTTCTCAGGCTGGGACGATTGTCGGGCAACGCGCACACAGACTCGACACTTAAAGAAGAGAAAAATGAGAGGTTAAATATGAGGTTATAAGATTGCAAGATTTTGCCATATTTAAATCTATAAAAAGAATGTTTTCTGTCACCTTATCATGTAAGAATTCTACCTATAACTAGACCAAATTTTTACTCGCCACAGTAAAAATTCCACTCACCAATGGCGAGAGGAAATTTCGCGCCCTGTACGAATGATTTTGCTGGTTTCAACTACAAATTCAAACTTTTAACATTTTGAAAGTGTATAATGCGATTGATCTACAATCCATGTTTATTTCAACATTGTTGTTAGAAAACATTACAAAATAAGTACAAAAGTCATTTTCAGAAAAATCATACATATAGAAAATTGGGTTTGGTTGAGAGCTGTACCGAGTACTCGGTACTCGGCTAATTTGCCGAGTACTCGTTACTCGGGCGAATTTGGACTAAGTATTCGGCCAATACCGAGTAGTTGTAAGAATTACATTATTTGTATATATTATTGAAAGAAATGTAACATTTATAAGAGTTGTTTATTAATAACTAAACTAAAAAATTATGAAAATATAAATATAAAGTCATTAAACTTTTGCTGCAAACAGTTTTCGCAGTGAAAATGGGCGAGTATGCCACCAAACTCGGTATAGCGACAATTCATGGTATGATCTTATTCCTTTTAGTTACAAGTATAACCATCTTGCATGTGTGTAATATGCAATTTTTTTAATAAAAACTTAGTACATAAAATTGTATCTGTAAAACAGACAAAAATAAATATTTTAAAATAAGAACCCTTAATAGTAGATAAAACATTAGTTATATGTTTGTGCAAATAAAAGTAAGACACTTTTAAAACTGTAAGAAAAGATTGATTTCTAATTTAAAAAATAATAATTATGAAAAAGGTAAATACATTGAAATGTTATTAAAAATATATTTTAATAATCAAATTTGTTGTTTTGCAAATTATGGCCAAAAACCACCTATCTTTTTTTTACTCTTCTAGAATTTGAAGATTAATGAAGTCTATAATGTTTGAAATGATAAAATATTTATTTTAATGTTCTCATTTCATATGTAAATTTTCATGCATGGATCTTAAATTAAGCCTGAGTGTATAGGAACTTCTATATTCTCTAAGAATTATCTAATAATGGTTCGCATCTGAGAAAGACTATATAATAAAGAATGAAATTATCAATTATTATGGTTTTAATAATCCACTAAGCTGGACATATCAAATATAACAATGAACCTAATTGTGTATACTATACACTACAAAAGTTTTGAAACATTTCATGAAAACATGCTGTTTGCCATTTAACTTAATTTTGTATTCAAAAAGCCTTTTTTTAATTTTAACATGTGCAAAATTCTTCATATATACATCAATTATTCATTCTTTCTTACATGTATTCGGTACTCGGCCGAGTAGTAAAAGGCCGAGTACTCGGTTACTCGGTCAAAGTGCTACTCGGTGCAGTACTAGTTTGGTTTGCATCGAATTATATTGGAACGGTTTATTTTATTTTATTTTATTTTTTAAAAAGAAGGAAATAAATAAAAAACCAAATGACATCTATGTAGTTGAATATGCAGATTTATTCTTATGTTATACATTTATTCATATTGATAAACAAACATATTGCAAAGATTTTTTTCAAAGATTAAAAATACTCAAATTTACTAAGATCTGTTTTCATGTTATATTTTTTATTTTTATTATTCAATTTTCAAACTGTTTATTATTGCCCTTTTATGAAGAATTTTAGCATCATTTAGAGTACAAAATTTCTGTGAAAATAATTAATCTCTACCCCACTCCCTCACTCAAAAAAAAAAAAAGTAAAAAGATAATTTTTCATGCACGGGGATGAGACACATTGTATTATTTCTAAATTTTACTCTTATCAATGCTAACTAATTCTCCTTCGGAAAGATGGTCTGAATAGCCTGTACACTAATCGCACTGACTGTTCGATTGGCCACTTCGGGGTTTTGGAAGGTTTCGTTTGGTAGTTTTATCCCTGTTTATTAAATTTTTCACATTTAATAATTTTCATATTAAATGTAATTAAAAATATTCTTAATTATCGCCTCACTACAATGATTACTGTGTTGCATTGTTAAAGTTTTCAGAAATTTTTTAACATTTTATTTTTATTTATTTATATTTTACATTCCTTGACTCATAGTTTTTTTACATTGGCAAACAACTGTTTTTTCTTGCTTATGTAGAAAGTGACGCAGCTTTGCTTGCTTATGTGTTTTTTCTTGCTTATGTTGTGTTACATCCATAAGTGCTTTTTAGTTCATCCTAACACTTTAGCGGTAACATCCATAAAATCACAATCATCACTTTACCCCTAACTTTTGGGAAGATTTAAAAAAATCAATTTTGTCAGTTTTTTATTTACAAAATGCTCTTTTTATTAAAAAAAATAAATATATATATATATATATAATATTAAAAAATTCTTACTTTGTCAGTTTCAACATATATACTTAAAATAAAAAAATTCAGCAAGTACAAAAATACATAAATGCTTTTCGCAGAAAAATTTTCCAAATTATGAAAATTTTCAAATATAAAAAAAAAAAAAAAAAAAAAAAAAAAAAAAAACTTATAGCTATTACTTAGTTTGTATACAACCAAAAATTTGCCATCATCATAATTTATGAAATACTGAATTAATTTGAACCAATTTTTTTCTTTTCGAACCTGAAAATATATGAATAGTTTAAATGGATATTTTATGGTAGTTCTTATTTTGCTTGAAGATGAAATACATGGTATTTGACTTATTTTAAAAATCAGTTGACCAGCAGATAATTAAAAATTTTCTTCTACTGTTTGTTCCAGGGTTGGCGAGTTTCTTCCAAGGTGGAAGAAATAGGTTTTTTCCAAGTGGAAGAAATGGAAGAAACTGTTTTTCTTAAAAATTTATCCTAGAAATTGCAGATTTGTAAGATACAGTGGATTCATTTATCTTATAAACAACTTTAAGTAACTTTAATTATACCTATAAAAATTTAATTTCATACTATTTAATTAATAATTATGAGATTTTTACTGAAGTGATCTTTGGTATCTGATGATCACGTTCCAAAATACTCAAAGTCCATAAAAAAAAAAAAAAAAAAAAAAATTGATTTCAATTTAAGCAGTGTAAAGTTTTATAATCTAGACGATCGTATTTCTTTAACTGGTAATAAATAATAGTTTGGATTACTTTCTTATACTTTCTAATAAAACAGCTCTTAACAAACATCCAGTTAATTAACCCTTTCGCTACCAGCGTCACATATATGTGACGATCCGATTTTCTTACCTGAGCCTGGCGTCACAAATATGTTACGGGTGTTTATTATTAGTTTATGAAAATTGTTTGCATCAAATCGTATCGCACACAGACGGGTTATGTTATAAAACAATAAAATAGATACAGGATGTTATTGGTTTTAGTTAGAACATTATAGATACATCCCACAAAAATAAATGACAATTTTATCATATTTAAATAGTAAGACGTCTGGGCAGTGGTGGCGGTTTTTCTCCTGAGGCTGTGGTAGCGAAAGGGTTAAGAGTACTAATATTCAATAATTACTGTATTACAAAATGTCATCAAAAACTTTATTTTCCTTATAGTCATATACAGTACAGTTAACTCCCTCAAATCCGCAGATTTATAATCTGCAAATCTTTCTAATCCGACTTTGTTTTTTGAATGAAAAAGAAATTTACATCTCATATTTTAAAAATATTCACATTATTTCTTTTTAAAACAAATTTTTAGCTGAAACCTTATTTTGAAACATAACTGGGGAGAAGGGGGAATAACAGTCTTGTATTTATTATCCTGCAATTCATACAGACTAGTGCTTAAAACAAATCACTATTGCATCAACATTTAACAAAATTAATCAGTGATGAATATTATTTCCGAACTTTCAAAAATATTTTGCTTCGTATTTTTTAAATTTGTTTGTTTACATTTTATATGTGCCTATTATTTGAATATGCTTAAAATATTTACCATCATATATGAATTATGATAGATTAGTTTTATTAATATTGAAGAAATATTTTATTCAAAAATTATTAGAAATCGTCTATCCATTTTGATGTCTATTTATGAATTAATAATAACTGACTCTACATCTGCAAAAGAAAACTGTGAACAAATGCAATGATCTCTAATCTGCAAATTCCTGTAAACCGCCTAACCTCTGGACAAAACTTTTGAGAGTTAGAGGGAGTTGACTGTAAAACAAATGAAAAGTTTTTCAGTAGTTCAATACTGCACTTTATTTTTCAATCCTAGAGAACCTTCAGGTTAGCCATTAGTGAGAAATCTTTCAGTTAAAAATAGATTTTTTACTTATTTTTAAAATAAATAACACATACAAATTTTATAAAGGACTGAAATTCAGTTTTATTGAAGAATTTTCAGTTTTTTGTGAAAAGAAAGTAATCAAACATTTTACAATTTTTAAGTTTTAGAAAATTTTGAATGTGAGCAAATTTCTTGTAGAAATATATTAAAAATATTCATTTCACATATAATTCATGATTGTTTAGCATCATTAAGATGAAATATGCAATAATAGGTATAGTGATTTTCATAAGAATTTCAAAAATAATACTTTGTTTTCAACGCCGATATTTCTGGATCAACAAAATTCTGTTAATTTTGAGCCATGTTATTATACTATTATAAGAAAACTTTTTTTTTCAAAGTGTTGTACTAATTACTTACAATGTTATTACTGTATGTATTATAACTGCAGTGAAAACTTTTTATTTTTAATTAACAAATCACAAAACAAAGACGTATGTAGGTTTAAATAAGATTAATAATAGGAAAAAAGTTGCCAATGCAAATTACAAATATTCCACGAAACTTTGAGTATATATCAGCCAGGCCGGCCAAAGCTTTGACCTTATTAAGGCTTCATTTCATCTCTAATTTTTACTGTATATTTACCAAAAAATCTGCTCAACGTTCAAAGTTTTTCAAAATGTAAAAATTGTTAAGTATCTGTTTACTTTTTTTCCCACAAAAAACTGAAAATTCATTAATAAAACTGTTTTTTAATCCTTAATAATACTGTTATATGTTATTTGTTTAAAAAGTTAGTAATAAAATCTATTTTTAACTAAATGTTTTCAAACTAATGGCTGAAATCAAATTTTGGAAGGAGTTGGTTATTGGTGTTGAAAACGCCAAGTACTATTTTCTGAAATTCCTATAAAAATCCCTGTATTTTTCCATATTTGATCTTAATGATGCTAAATAATCATGAATTATACTTCATATTAATCTATTTTGAATATTTTTATTATATTTTTACAAGGAATTTGCTCAACATTCAAAATTTTCCAAAATGCAAAAATCGTAAAGTTTCCTGTTTACTTTTTGTTCACAAAAAAAAAAAAAAAAAAACTGAAAATTCATGAATAAAACTGAATTTTAATCCTTTATAAAATTTTTATATGTTTGTATATATTTCAAAAATGAGTAACAAAATCTATTTTTAACTAAAAGATTTCTCACTAATTGCTAAAAATCAATTTTTGCAAGCTACCCAATATCGGCATAGAAAACATTGTATTATTTTTGAAATTCCTATGAAAATACCTGTGTTATTGCATATTTCATCTTAATGATGCTAAACTATCATGAATTATACCTCAGACAAGTCTCTTATAAATATTTTTACTATATATTTACAAAACAATTGCTCAACATTCAAAAGTTTTCAAAACGTTAAATCTGCGAAGAATTTGTTTACTTTTTTTTCACAAAAAGCTGAAAATTCATTAATAAAATCGAATTTTAATCCTTCATAATACTGCTATGTTGTATTTATTAAAAAAAACAAATTAATTAAAAGATTTCTTAATATTGTGTAAAACCAATTTTTGGAAGCTACCAGATACATTAGAAAAAAAGTGTTTTTTGTGAAATTCTCAATGGCAGCTATGCGATAGAAAAAAAAGAATCAACCTACCCTTCGTATGAGGTGGAAGGACTTGTTTTAATCTTTAGATCAGTTGATCATTAACCCCTAAAAAGTAATGATATCAGAATTAAAACTCTTAACGGGTTAAAAGCTTGTGACGCAGGATTTTATTTCGATATGAATTGGAAATATGGGTCTTAAAAGTAATGATATCAAATTTGAGTGACGCTTTGCTATTAATTGAAATATATTACATAGATTTTCGTATTTCATCATTTTTTTTTTCTTCTATTTACATCACAGTGTATACATAATATTTTCAACTTCAGCACGAAAAAATATATAGAATTTACTCCCTGATACTTTTTCATCTGCACCTCGTGAATTCAAAATATGAGTTTTAAAAGAAATGATATCATTTCTGTGACGCCTTAGTGTTACTTTAAAAGATTTATTTTTAGATTTCATTACAATTACTTTTGTTTTGTTGAATAAAGTATATTTACACATTGAAATAATGCTTTTAGTTTTCAAATATACTGTCAAATAATCGCACTTTTACTGAATTTATATTATAAATTGAAATTATCTAGTTCAATAAATTGATTTGTCTATTGCGTCACGCTATCCAAAACTGAAAGTAAAAATTTTGTAAATGTTACTTTGTATCATAGTACTAAGTGAAAATGTGTGCAAAGAGATTGTGTGATGCAAAGAAAACATTTACATAATTTTTACTTTCAGTTTTGGATAGCGTGACGCAATAGACAAATCAATTTATTGAACTAGATAATTTCAATTTATAATATAAATTCAGTAAAAGTGCGATTATTTGACAGTAACCCGTTAAGGGTTTTTGTTCTGATATATATATATATTATAAAATAAACATGTTAAATGAAAATATATGTATACACTTAAATTGTATATATATATACAGGTAGATCGAAAAGTCAGGACAAACTTTAAAAATGAATAATTCGAAAACGAATCAAGATACAAAGATACGGTTTGCACCAAACGGATGGAAAAGAAGCCGGGAAGGAAAAAAATAGTTCTGTTGGCGACCAAGAGATGGCGCTGTCGTATTTCTGATGTAGGATTATGCAAAGCAACAAACGATATAAAAAGGAACAACTACAGCAGGTAATGGTAGTCGACGCTTATATACATCGAAATATCGCATTCTCAGTCGCTACTTTAATCACGCATGGCCTCCAAGATCTCCCGATCTGACACCCTGTGACTTTTGGCTGTGGGGATTCTTGGAAATCATAAGTGTACCGCGACCAATCTGGCATCACTGGCAGCACTGAAAGATGCCATCCGCCAAAATGTGTCTGCCATAACGCAAGAAATGCTACTAAATGCTGTGTACGATGTGGTAATTCATCTCACAGCTGTACTTCTGAATGATGGACATTGAACAATTACTGTAGTAGTATTAATTAACTGTAATTAAGCTGACTGGTAAGTTGTCAACATATTTTTTTATTTGTAAATCATTTTTTTGTGAAATAAAACACTATAGCACCATCTGTTGGTAGCCAACAGAACTAATTTTTTTCCTTTGCCACACACAACCCGGTTTCTTTTTCATCCGTTTGGTGCAAAACGTATCTTTGTATCTTGATTCGTTTTCGAATTATTCAATTTTAAAATTTGTCCTGACTTTTGGATCACCCGGTATATATATATATATAGGGCAAGTGCACCAGTGATTGACATTTTTAGAACAATATCTGATGTTTTTAATGTTCTAGTCATCAGAAAATATTTTTAGAAATCTTAAGTTAGTACATATGATATGAAAGACATTCAGAATCACGTGTATGTTCAAATTTATACATTTGATAACAATTATTTTTTTTAATAAATTTTTATTTGACACCCACTCAATGTTCCAGTAATTGACACTGCCAGTTTTTAATTTTATCAGTAATTGGCCCCATATGTTCCCGTGTTTGACACTGCTAGTTATTCATTTTACCAATTATTAGCACCCTATGCTCTAGTGTTTGACTTAAATGTTAAAATTGTTATATGTAAAATATATGATTTTATTATTTTTATTATTTATTAATTATTTTTGGGATTGATGTCAATTACTGGAGTATGCCAATCACTGGAGCACCTACCCTATATATATCTATATAAAGGGATAAAAGAATTGTAAATGCAAAAATTATACAAATGGAATAAATTGTCACTAAAATCCACAAGAGATTATTTAATGACTATAATATATAATATATATATATAAGAGCAATTATCTAAGCTTGTGCATTAATAATAACGGGTGTAAGTTTATTATTACTTTAAGGCTTTTATCACTGTAAAACAATTGTAAGAAATAATGGCACATAACAACCAGTCTCTTTACATTATTTATTTTTAAATAAATTAAATGCTATAATTAAAAATTTAAATGAAAATGAAAATGAAAATAAATAGAAATAACGTCATTGTACAATTGAAAATACAGCTAAGAACAAAGTATATAATACTGAAAAATGTATATGTGTGTGTACCTTCCCAAACAATCACATACCTGAATGAAAAGTCCAAAATATTATGTTACTATATAAGGAGTCTTGTTACAAAAGAAAAGAAGATGTAAATAATGATAATAGTAATAATTAAAAAGAGCATAACAATAATGAATATTTCATCATTATCTTAAGTTCAATTACTATATGGAACTATATTTTATTCTCCTGTGTTAAACAATAAAGGAAATATTCTGTTAATTAATTTTCTAAAATAAAATTCAAATATTTTCTTATGGGTGTAACATTTTATGGTTCGACAGGCATAATGTTATATTTAATATTTTTAATCATCTATTTATTTAAAATATAAATTTCAAAATGTACAATTCAAAATTGAAAATAATATACCTCAACTTCTTTTACATAACAAAACTCACATCATTTTTATATGAATTATCATCAGAAAAATATTAATATAAAAAATAAAGAGAAACCATATTAATGCTAATTCTATAATAAAATTTTTAATATTACATTTTAAAACATGAATTAAAATTATTGTGTATCTCAAATCGAGATATATATATATTTTTAAGAAAAATATATCTGAAGTGTTATTTCATAAAAAATATTCTACATTATTTATTCAGATCAGTAAATAAACATACTATACAAAGTTGACGTCTTATGGAATAAAAAAAAATAATAATAATAATGCAATTACATATACTATAAAAATATAGGTTTAGTTATAATAGAAACATATTTCTGGTATACCAATAGTTATTTTATGTAATTATAACATTTATTTCAAAGATTTTCCTACAAGATAGGTACTAACAATTAAAAAAAGAACTTTAATGTTCGATAGGAATTAAGAATACACTGAAGTGACATTTTCTAGTAATAAATAGAATTTTTTGCAGTCAATTAATGATCGTAATTTAAGTATTTAAAACATTGAAAATAGTTTCGTTAAAATTTAAATATGCGTACTCCTTTTGTATTTTATAATAAAAAAGGCTTGTTTTGATTTTATCGAGTAATTTATCGATACAAAAGTAATTTATGTGAAATAACTAACAGAGAAAGAGTACACGACACTAAAACTCATAAGGAAATTGTCCTTAAAGTTCATACGCAAACTATTCAAAAAAAAAAAAAAAAAAAAAACAGACATTACTTACTTTCGTAATTTAAAATCAGTCAAACTTATTGGCGGAATCTAGTAAATAATCTGTAAAAAAAAAAAATGCAAATAAAAATAAAATTCGTTAATGTGTTTGGCGCGAAAAAGAATAAAACTCCGTACGATTTGGCAAACATACTTTCACGCCAAATGCAAATAATTTTAATAAATTCAAAGTCACATACACTTAAATTATACGTATATTTAATAATTTATTTTATTTGAAAAATCCTTTGAAATTTGAAATTTCAATTTTTCAAATTTGAATTATTTATTTATTATTATAGTTAACTTTTGAAATCTTATTTTAAAATCTAAAACACAATTAATTTTATTTTTAGCAAAAATGAAAGGCTCATAAAATCAGCATGCGCGGTATTGTCAAAACGTAATTCGGAAAATCCATTCATTTGCATTTGGAACTCAAATTGTGGGCAGTTGTAACAATTTAAACAGAACTTTCTTTTTTTGAGTATGTGTGTGTGTGCGTGTAAATAATCGTAAATTTACCGATCCACATTTATAACATTAATATATTTCGTAAAATTATGACTATTTTCATAATAATTATATATATATATATATATGATAAATAAACACAACTACCGAAGCAGATATTTTTTTTATGGGATGAATATGGAACAGAATAAGATCTTCAAACTAAACACATTTTAATATCACATTTTAATTTTTTTTTGGCAAATTCTGAATTTATCAACGTATCTTCGACACTTTATCTAACATTTTAAATTAAATTCAATGTGTGCGTAAAACTTTCAACCCTTTAAAATTGTGTATGAAAAATTGGTTTAGAATTTTAATAAATCGACTATGCAAATAAAGACATTTAAAAAATATATATATATATAATCATAAATATGTATTTATTTAAGCTAAATTTCTTTAAATTAATTTAGCACGTAGAATTAAAAAAAATAATAATAAATATTGTAAATTACAGCTATGTAATAATATATAAATTCCATATCATTATTAATAAAATCTCAAAAATAAAATAAAATAAAAGAAAGAAAGAAAAATCACTGAAATCAGACCAAAATAAATTCAAAGTTACCGCTGTGTTCGGTAGAGGATTTTCCACTCGCAATATCAGTTTTCCGGGTCCTCACTGCCTTCAGCAGCAGCCTACCCGCTTTTTACTTTCTGTTCTCCAGCGAGAAAGTTGAAAGTTTCGCTAAATCCCACCAAATTGCATAATGAGTACACTAATCAACACCCAAAATCCAAAATTCGCCATTCTAAGGTAATTTGAAGCACATTTAAAGGTAAAAACGTGATTTTTGTCCCGCCCGCCCAAAGGAGGGGGGGGGGGGGGTATTTTCTCAAAATCTGTTTAAAGAGCCTGTTGCTTACACATAACCAACGGACACATGCAAAAATACTATTCCTGAGATTATTCGGAGCTTAGTTATATTTAAAAACGTGTTTTTACACTACCCCCCCTAAAGGGTAGGAAGGATTTTTTTTTTTTTCTCTCTCAAAATCTCTTTGTACTACATGTTGGCTATGTATAACCGACCCACACATAAAAAAGCTGTTTTTCTAAGATAATTTGGAGCAAATTTAATATTGAGCATGTGTTTCTCGATCCCTCTCATCGGTGCAGGAAGTAATTTCGCAATATTTCTCTAGAGTCCAAACAAAATATTATCTCGAAATAATCTTAAGAACACTTTATTTCCTTCAGAAATATGAAATATAACTGAATAAATGTTGTAGATTTCTATTTATCATCAAATTAACTGCATTTACCACATTTTACGGACATTATGAAAAAATATTTTACATTTAAAATAGTTGCAGATTTTTGAAGACAGGACACAAACATTTTCATTAATTTAAATTAAGCAAAAAGTTAAAATTAAATATGTAAAATATTTGCAGAAATTTTGGGGACACTCTGAATTTTAAATACGGTCGTAAGTGTCCTTTAGTGTATGAACGTGATAACAACACTTCTTTGATTTAATCAAAATTTAGCCGCATATAATACAGAATGACCAAATATTTTGTTTCAAGGTGCTGCAATGAAATAATTTCATGTTATTTTCACTTAAGAAAATTGCAACTCAACTTAATGATGAGAAAATAGAATATATATATATATATATATATATATATTTGTTTACATATCAACCTGCGTTAGCGACATGGATGATGATAATAAGATAGCGCATATGTGTGGCGACAGCACGCACAGCAGTAATTAGCTTGTATTTTGTTAAATATGTTTTATATGTTTTTATTTTTAATACCGTCTTTTAAACTTTGGGTGCATGGCAATAAATTATAATGGTTTTAAAAATCAACACAACAAAAAAGTAGCATCCCCTTCAAGTTTATATAATTGTCAAAATAATGCATTCATTTTGGAATAATGAAACTGCAACTATTCAGTAATAATAATTAGTTTTCATGCATAGATTTCTGCATTTCATTAAACAGAGATTTGAAATGACACGTATACAAAACTTACACTGTGATTGTTTTTAAATATCGTGTTAAAATATTTGTAGAAATTTCAATAATATAAAATGATAAATTTTATCAAAATCTGTCAGTATTGTGTATATTTAATTTGGATTTTAAAACGTAAAACGTCCCTATAATTATGAACATCTAAAAATGTGGAGAAAAACACATTTTGCATTATTTTTTATTATTTTTGTTTTATATTAAAAAATTATAACGGTTTTGGTTTTTAGAGTACTAGATATATTAAGTGCACTTAGTATAAACTTGTTTACAATTATTATTACGTTAGTTATTTAAAAATATAAAGTGTCCTTGTAAATATGAGAAGGAGTGTATATTTACAAAAAAATTGCTCCACATTCAAAATTTTCCAAAATTTTAAAATCATAAAATATCTGTTTACTTTTTTTTTTTTTTTTTTTCACATGAAACTAAAAAATTGATCAATAAAACTGAACTTTTATACTTCAAAAGGCAGTTATGTGTTTCATATTTAAAATATGAGTAATAAAATCTATTTTTAATAAATGATTTCATACTAATGGCTGAAATCAATTTTTGGAAGAGACCGGAAATTGGCGTTGTAAACAAAGTGCTATTTTTTCTGAAATTTCAATGAAAATCCCTGTATTATTGCCTATTTCAACTTAATGATGCTAAGCAATTATTAATTATACTTCAAATAAATCTATTATGAAAAAGTTTACTATATATTTACAAAAAAATTGTTCAACATTCAAAATTTTCGAAAACATAAAATTGTACATCGGTGGAGAATGTTAAGCAAAAGATGCAAATTTCGATTCCAAATTACTGCTATATTAAAAACATAAGATCAGATGCAGTTACCGTTACCCAGAATCAAAATTATATTTTGAATTCACTCATTTGTCAATCTTTATAGGTACAACACATTTTTCTACAAATGCAACTCCATGTTTGTTAAAATTAATAATTTACTATAATTAATAATTTTAAAATGTGCTTTGTATGTTATTTTTAATTAAATTATTTATTTTATTACGGGAATCCGAAAAATTCTAGAAGCTCTTGTGTCGTCGCGCCAGTGAAATATATTTTTACATTGTTAACGCATGATTCAGGTGGTAAGTGCAATGCATGAGGGATAAATGTACTTTAGATTGTAACAAAACGGTGGAAAAGAGTCAGAAATCCATAGAAAAAAGCATGGAATGAAAACAAAAATTTCATATTCACAAGAGTGTTGAATAGAAAAAAGAAAAAAAGGCTAATACTGGAAGGAATATAAGATCAAGATCGACTAGAAAAAATTATCGAAGCTCGTGAAGGGAATGGGATCGGTGACCTCTAGCTATCGTCGAGGTTTAGCTACGTCTCGATAATATAAGACTCACGCGTTATCATGCAATGTTTTAAGTGCTTGCAGGTAGTAGACCTGCTTATTAACATTGTCTGCAACGAATCTAAAAATATCTCACTAAGTTTTCAATTTTAAAGAATCTTATAATGAGAAGATTTTCTTATACACACACACATATATATATATATACAGTATTTAAAATAAGAAAGTTTTTTTTTTTTTTTTTCACTTTATGAAAATTAGTAAGGAATAACAAATATATATTTTATAAACAGTCGAAACTCATTTAAATCGTCAGACATTATTTAAAAATTCCCTGTATTGGAAAACAGTAATTTTGTTAATAAAACAATATAGTTCATTTATTTAAACTTTAAATATAATTCTACTATTAGTGCAACATGGAAATTTTCGTAAATGAGACGTTTAGGTCACACTAATGTTTGGGGGTTCAATGTAGATTCTAATGACATACTAATAAAATAAAGTAAAATAAAACCGCAATTTTCATCTATTTCTTTCCTTTATTTTATTGTTTATTTTATTTTATTTTTTTACATATCACATATATATATATATATATACATGTTAAATTTATGTCTATTTTTAATGAAATTCAAAATATTAATAATAATTTTGTTATTTCAACTCCGTAATATTGTGCGAAACACAATAGTAAAAATTTAAAGATTAAAATTATGTAAAATATAAAGATATTTTATAAAACATATATATATATATATATATATATATTATCTCAAATATCTATAAAAAGTGAAGATTTATGTTTGCGAAAATCAATTACATTTTAAAATATAAATTTGAAATTATTATTGTTTCTTTTTTTACAGAAATGGTTTTCTTTTTTAAAATATTATCCTAAATGTTTCTAACTTAAGTTAATTTCCCAAAGAGATGTGAAGATATTTGTCTATATATATATATGTGTGTGTGTTTATATTATATAATTTCTTTAATATAAAATAGTAAAGTGATATTATGTGTTACATTTGAGATAATTTTCATAAAATATTTTACTTGTCCAATGTAATAAATTTTTACAAATGCGTTTAAATTACTTTAAAATTTAATTTTTTATTTATCATCATATTTCAATTAATTCATAATCAAAATAACCTTATTTTGATATGGTTGAACTTATTAAAGCATGGAAACATTTTATAACAATTTTCCCTCTTTTTATCATTTTTCTTACAAAATTTTCTTTTACAAGGTACAAAACTAAATATAGCATATATTATGTGTCATTTAACATGTTAACTTATTCAACAGCATAGATGTTATCACATTTTTTTTTTAATCTCTCATTAACACACAGCAATTTTTTTTATAATATTTTCAGTCTTTTTTTTTTTTTATATTTTCATCACATATTTTTTTGTTTTTGAAAAAACATTAAGAAAAAAAATCATGCAGACAAAATAATTTAGCTGTAAAAACAAACCAAATTGTATCATATTTATCACAGTTTATGCTTTTCAGAGCAATTCTGTTAAATATATATTTTTTTTAGTATTCTCTACTTTTATTCATGTACCTATTTCACATGAGTTCCTGTGTCATGAAATATTATGCTAGTGCATTGATTATTTCCTCAAAATGTTCCATCAAAATTTTCACATAGTTTGTTATAATTATTATTTTTTGTTCAGAAGATGTTAGTTTTACAATTTACAAAAACAGCTTTTAGCGTTCAAATACATGCTGTCCATTGCAAATAATTAAATGTATTATTTAGATTTTTATAAATTTGCTTTAAAACATAGTTATTAAATATTAAACGGTAAATTTCATTCTATAACTTTATAAATTTTGTTATAGTAAGAATATAAAGTTCATTAAGTTAAACATAAATCAATATTACAAACGCCTAATTTTATCTTGATAAATGTCCATGTGGTTTTTAGATTTGAATATCACTTATTTTAAATAGTAATTTTTGTCTAAATATAAATGTATAAATAAGTATATAAAATAATGTTTAGAGAATTGTGTTAAAAGTATCCTTGTAAAAATGCGGATTCGTTTAAATCTAAAGTAACTGTTTACAGATTTGTACATAAGATTAAAATTTTATTGAGTGAAGTAAAATATTTTATGCTTTTTAAGTTTATAGAGTTTTAAAGAATTGCAGATAAAGTGTCTTCCGTAGCACTTCATAACTGTCTGTTGATTTTACCTTGGTTTCATCAATAGCTAGGATGAACATTAAGTCCTTTCTTCCAGAAAAAGGAAGTAATTTAAGATGAAAAGTAATATGCAACCAATACAATCTTAGTTGCCTCATACGGTCGACATACTAGTCACACCATAATGTAATTCTGTATTTGGTGAGAAATTCCCGTCAATTTAGGGTTGACTGGATAGCATGTAAGTCAGAAAAAAATATTGTATTTAATTGTAACGAATTGTAAAAATACTTTCTGTAGCAAACAATTATTTCACCTTTAACTGACAAAAATATTACATTTTTGAATAAGGTTTCCCCAGGTCGTGGAGGTTTTAGATTATGTTCGTACTTATATAGTGGATACTAGGTCAGTCTAAAACATGGTGACAAAACTAAAATGCTCAGTAGATACAGAGATGCCCTTTATGAAAACATGGTTCTCGAATATGAGCAGTGCTACTTCTCGTTCAAGAAGCACCTAAATTGGGAATTTTGAACCGACATAGCAAAGTCAAACCTGATGTAAGATTTTTTTTTTCCAAAACTATAGTTTATGTATGCTTATATATGTACAGGGTTGTTATAATTAAATTTGGAATATTCAGAAGATTCAGAACCAGTTTTATTGCTACAAACGAAACAAAATTTCGTAGGTAGTTGTATCAATGATGCGCTCTACGAAAAAATAAAAATGAAATAAAAATAAAAATAAAAATAAAAATAAAATAAAATAAAATAAAAATAAAAACAAATAAATAATATAGGTTGAAATTTTCGTCAATAGGTGTCACTGCCCCAATATCCAAGGCTACTTCTTGAAGAATCATTTCATCAATTTTGGTCAATCTAGACGAAACGCACAAAATTAATTTTGTTTTTTTTACTAAAACTCGCATTAGATATTGACGTAGATTAGTCTATTGACGGAAATAGTAACTCATTTTTTTTTCTTTTTTCAGAGCGAAATGTCTTCTATTGACGAAAATGATTAAGTGGCACTGAGCGCAGCGAAAATCGAAAAAAGAAATCGTCAATAGGTGGCGTTGTAACAATATCTAAGGCGATTTTTGAAGATTTTTTGTGAAAAACAAAATAAATTTTAAATGTTTCGTCTAGATTGACGGAAACTGATAGAATGAATCTGCAAAAAACGCTTTAGATATAGGAGAAGCGCCATCTACTAATGAAAATGTCAACTTTTTTTTTTTCCTTTTTTTAAATTTATTTTACAGAGTGCATCACTTATACTACATACTAGTGAATTTTTGTTTCATTTGAGCCGTAGAAACGGCTATAGAGCCTTCTGAATAGGCAAACTTTAATTATAACAGCCCTGTGTATAGGGTGATTAAAAAAAAAAAAAACCTACTCCGATATATGAGACCATAGCTATCATATCGTTCACAGTAACTGAATAAAATTTTAATGGAAGGTACTCTGAGGTATGCGCTCAAGGATATTATGCAAAATAACAGTTACGGTTACAGTGACAAAATTTCGAAAATTTGAAATGGCAACATCTACTTCTTTTTTATTGGAATGTGATCTCCCTACCAAAAAACCATGAATGGCGTTGAAACGGTACATGCAGCACGAAAATTGCCAGCACTAGAAGAAAAGAGAAAACAACTGTGATGTGCCTACCAGGGCAAGACTAATGACGTCACATTTCCCATTGAGGCTTCGACTTAGAGCTCCTATAAACCAAGCCGACTTCTGGAGGCTGGTTTACAGCCTCAACATGTGGATTATCTCCTATCTTAAATAAGAAGTGTGTAAAGAAGTGTATTGAAGACGAAAGCTTAAAACTAATCTTTGTTGAACTTGACACTTTCATTGAAACCATCGGCATCTAACACTGAAATCAACTTTTCACCTTGACACTTCCAATGCAACACTTCAATGCTGAACTCGACATTGTCACCGAAAACCACCCCTATCTAACACTGGATCCAACATTTGATCTTAAAACTTCCAACTCAATACATCTATGCTCAGCTCGACGCTGTCATTGAAACTACTACTATTCAACACTAGATCCGACTGGTGACCTTCACTCTTCCAACTCAATACATGTCATACCTCACAGACTCTCATCGAAAGTGATGCCCACACAAAAGTTTAACAAATTAAGTTCTAAATCAGCTTCTTTTATTAAGAAGTGTTGCATTGAAAGTGTCAAGGTCAAAAGTTGAATTCATAGTTAGATGCCGATGGTTTCGGTGAGAGTGTCAGGTTTAACAATTCTTCAATTCACTCCTTTACACACTTTTTATTCAAGATGGGAGATAATCTACACGTTGAGGCTGTAAACCAGCCCCCACAAGTCGGCTTGCGTTTATAGGAGCATTAAGTCGAAGACTTAGTGGGAAATGTGACGTCATGAATCTTGCCCTGGTAGGCATAAGTTAAATGAGAAAAACCTGCTAATAACAAATAAATAAATTACATGTAACTATTACAATAATCTTTAAAAAAAATGTAGGTTTGTTTTTCCAAATAATACATAATTCTTAGTGTAAAGCTCATTTAATACAAAGCTAAAATTATACAATTTTTTCTTTTATTTTTAAGGGTTCTTTTAGAGACAAACACATAAATGTAATATATGTTAACTTAAAAAATAAAATACAGCATGTTTATCCTCAAGTTAATTTATATGTTTTTAAATTTTAAAGTCGATGAATCATATTTTATCAAGCTTTATATCATTCATGCATAAAATAAAAAGATTAAAGGCAATACATAAAAAGTCTCCTGTAATGGATAATTGAAATACATAAGACCGAAAAGAATTATAGTTATTCTTTTATACAAAATATTTCATAGTTGTGAACATTTTAAATTAAGTTCAACGTTTGAGAATTTGTTACTTTATCTCCCATTAATAACAAATGGAAGAATATTTCCAGGGAATATTTCAAACTTGAAAAAAAATTTCTTTAATAAGATAACTAAATTTATTTGTCCTTTTGTAATATTTCTATTGATTCTTGTAAAATATCTTTATTTTCTGTCTTTTAAAATTTTCATCCAAGTTCTTTTTCGTGAAATAAATGCATTAAGTACCGCAAAAGGATTTAGATTTATAAACAAGTGACGGAAATAATAAATCAAAATAAATTATCTTTACGAATAAACAAAAATATTCTTGAAATATTCAGATATTCATTCTTTTTCAAGCATAAAAGAAAATGTTAAATAAAATGAATATGATATAGGAAAAATGATTTAAAGTTTTAAAAAAATTCTTTCTTTATAACTATCTTTTGGCTTGTGGGCTAACATATGCATGATTTCAAAAGAAAATGAAACTTTGATGCATTTAATAGATAAATAAAGATTTAAAACTACTGTAGAATTTAGCAAAAAGTTGAAATGAACTGTTTCTTTTTTACGAAAATTAATTATTTATTTATGCTAACAGATGATTGTTTCTTTTGATTAAAAATGTATGTTTTGAGGCATATATAAGTCATTTAATGTCATACACAGTTAAAAATCTGACCCCCTCAGATATTTATGAAATTGGGATCACTTATTTGTTCTATAGAGAAATGAGTGCGCACCAATTAATAAGTCCCTACCTCGTTTAGTTTTTGATATACAGGGCTGCAAAAATGGGTAAAAAATAAAAATTCTCAAAATTTGTCTACTACAAATGTACACATATTTTATTTTCTAAATAACTTATAGATATAATATTCGTATCATTAGAACGCTCATAATACAGCTTTTTAAATGATATAGCACATGTATATATTTTTATTTTATTTTTATTTTTATTTTAAGGTAAAACATTTAACCTTTGACCTTCAATATCTCAAAAAGTACATATTTGATTTTCTTTTTTAAATTCTATGTTATTCTTACTTTTATTAACTATAATTATTGTAAGATTCAACATGGGACGGTAATGCGATACTGAGTAATAAATTAAAATGCAACCCTCCATCAGTATTTTCATACTAACATAACGTAAGTTTTGCAAACAAATGGCCGTCCCATGTTCAAACTTAGAATAATTATAGATAATAAACGTAAGAATAATATACAATTTTTTAAAAAAAATTAAATGTATACTTTTTGAGATATTGAAGGTCAAATGTCAAAGTGAAAAAATAGTGTCAGAGTGAACCGTAAAAGGAAAAAAAAATCTATACATGGGATATATCATTTAGAAGCATGTATTATAAGCTTTCTAATGATACCAATGTTATATCTCTAATTAGGGAATAAAATATGGGTAAAACTTATGTTATGTTAGTATGAAAATACTGATGGAGGGTTACATTTTAATTTATAACTCTGCATCCCTTGACCGTCCTATGGTGAAATTTTGAATAATTATAGATAATAAACGTAAAAATAACATATAATTTTTAAAAGGAAATTAAATATGTACTTTTTGCGATATTGAAGTTCAAATTCCAAAATGATTACCTTACCTATATGTACCTTAATGGATTTATTTTATTTTATTTTATTTTATTTTAATATATACATGTGATATATTATTTAAAATCATGTACTATAATCTTTCTAATGATACCAAGCTTATATCTATAAGTTACTTAAGGAACAAAATGTGGGTACATATGTAGAAGACGAATTTTGAAAATTTGGTTTTTTCACCCCTTTTTGAAGCACACTTATCAAAAACTAAAAGAGATAGGGACTTATTAAGTGCTATACATTAATTTCTCAATACAGCCAATCAAGAAAATGTGAGGGGGGGGGTATGAACCATATATGAACCTGTATGAACCTGTATATGAACCATATATATATATATACTACATGAGAAACAGAGAAAAAATTGTGCTTTCTTCTTATGTCTCATATGGAAATATTTTTTAGAAGCTTCTATACATGGTTTAAATGCTTATAAAACGATTATTCCCGGTTGAAAATTAGATAGTATCATGTTAATTAAACTCATATACAGTCGGCTGCAAAATTATTCGAGCACTAGCAATAATCCTTGTCTAAAAAAAGTACACTTAATACTGCTTTGTTAAATAAATCCTTATCGAGTCATGTTCTTAGTCAGTCTAAGAACATGATTCGACAAGGATTTATTTAACAAAACAGTCTTCAGCGTACTTTTTTAATACAGGAATTGTTGGCTAGTGCTCGAATAATTTTGCAGCCGACTGTAAGTACAGAAATTCACTGATAAAAATTTCCAGCATTTATAGTAAACTATAAATATGATAATAATAATATTTGTGTAATTATAAATGTAGATTGGGGTTTCTGATCTGTGTTTAGATAAAGTATGAACAGAAGCATTTTATATATTTATAAATTTCAACATTGTAATATTATTTTATTCAAACTGATTAAACAATATTACATTTTTTAAAAGTTGGAAAAAAAAATCTGGTGTGAAACAACTACACGATTTCCATTACCCATTATTATAGGTATTACATGTGTTGTTCTTTTGGAGATAATCGGATCAGAATACATAAAATTGACCTAACGAAGTAGACACCTAAAAATTTTCAGCTAAGAGATACTTGATGCACGGCTAAAAACATATAAAACAGTGTTTACACACATCGAGTTAAAAACAAGAAAAAAAAAAGGAAGATTTTTATTTATTTATTTATTTATTTTTTAAGTACCTACCAATTTCCGAAATCTAAAGCTGATCTACTTAATCAGTATGACAGTTAATTTTCTTGTAATAACCACGTAATGCATGAGAAAGGATATCTAAATTTCATTTATGTAACAATTTTCAAGAAAATCGTTAGAGCCGTTTTTGAGATACCAACTTTTGCCAAAACTGGGTAAATTTAGTTATTGATAGGAAAACAATAATTACATATAAAAAGATAATTAAAAAGGAGTTGATATGGCGAGTTTGAAAAAAAAAATCCGTAGAACCGTATTTTGAAGAACGCACTAGCGAGACCTGAAATTGGATTTTACAAAGGAATTTTTTTTTTACATAGGAATTTTTGCTAGTGTTCGGACACCTTTGTTACCGACTGTACATTTATTTTCGCACACAGAATCTGAGTTAACATCTGATGACCAATAGCATTCGTTGTGTAATCTTTCAAAGATTGATGTAGACATGTTTAAGAAAAAACTGCAATGTAATGTTCATATCCCTTCGCATAAAAAAGAAAGAATAATAATAAATAAATAAATAAATAACCGCCATTGAAATTCAAGCAAAGTAAAAACCATTAAAAATTCCGATTATAACCAAATCGAGTTTAAATTAAACAGCATTAAAAAAAAAAAAAATAATAAAAAAAGTGTAAGCGTAAGTGTCATTTTAAGATGCACTAGTTCTACAATCTGGCCAACAAGCGAGGGTCTAGGACTCATCACTTAAGTTGGTCAAAAGACATTACATCGCAGTTTTAATCCTGTACAGATGGTATAGCTCCCCGCTTTGGTGACCTCCTTCGATGGAACGTGGAAGACATTGTAGTCACGACGAATTTTACACTCACTAGCCACCATCAATATACACGGCGGTCTTAGGCAAACTCAAGTATGGAAAATGTTGTATAATTTGATGTGATGGGAAGATAATAATAAAGACACTCGTTCTTTCACTCACAAAACAAAACTATATTAAACATAAACACAGATTTAAATGCGTTGACAACATAAGGTGCGATGAAACATTGCGATTTAGTAATAAACAATAATAATGTAAAGTAATAACTGCGAAAATAATAATGCGGAAGATAGCATGCAAGCTACCGTGCGGGTGAAAAAAGAATAAACTGTTCATTGCGATTGAATATTTAACATAAACAATATAATGCGAAAATAATAATGTAAAGTAATCATTACGAATAATGCGAAAGATAGCATGCAAGCTACCGTGCGAATGAAAAAGAATAAACTGTTCTTTTTGGTTTCTGTTCGAGTAGAGTTGAGATGTTCGTACCTGTCGAACAGAAAAAAGTAAAGTTGAGATGAAAACAATTAAATCGAAAGTGCCATTGAGTGCGGAGTTCGATTTTGAGAATCGAATATGACTGGATGGTGGAATCGAACATAACTCCCACCCTATCAGGGCGCTAGTCCTGATATAAAGGAGAACAGCAATTGGCCAGGATAAAGGTGAGCAGCTGTGGTCTGTGATAATGAACAATTCTCCTTCCTTGATATTTGTTGCAGGATGTTGCCATCGGTTCTTGAGATTCCTGCTACAGGATAATGGTTCGTCTGCAGGTGAAAGCATGACATCACCTGTAAGAAAATGTGATGGGGTGAGAACATTAATAGAGCATAAGTGTGCAATATGTTTCTCTTGTATAATAAGGTCGCTCAATTTGTGTTTAGACGGCAATATTACCGGATGCTTTTCGTTAAATGATAATTGGGCGTTTTGTAAGCGACCTCCCACCCGTAACAGACCGTTCTGGTCAATGAATGGATGTAGAGAGTGTAAAGGACTTTTTCTAGACAAAATGTTTTGATTCTTGATGTGTTTTAAGTCTTCGTGAAAGTATTTATTTTGTACCCATCGAATGATGTTCTCTTCGGCGTGTTTAGCTTCCCTACATGTAAGAGGGGAGTAAGAATCATCTGTTGAGACATGAACTTTACTTGCTGACTTGCAGTTATTTATGAATCTTAGGCAATATGCCAGAATGCGTTTGATTTTAAAAAATGAAGAAAATTTATTGAATAGTTGATCATAAAGATCATTAGATGTATCAATATGGTAAGACAAAATGGGATCGGTTTTCTTTTCAGCCGAAATTTGATACTCGATTTCCTTGGACTTAGGTGCGTCATTTGGCCAATGTGTAGGATCCAAAAGTAGCCAACTTGGGCCATTCCACCACAAGTTGCATTCAGGTAAACTTTTAGGATCGATGCCCCGAGAAGCGATATCAGCGGGGTTTTCTTTGGATGGAACGTGTCTCCAGTGTTTTGTGGGAAGAACATCTAATATTTGTGAAGTTCTATTTGCAACAAAAGTTTTCCACTTACGTGGATGTGCGGATAACCAAGAAAGAACAACTGTTGAATCTGTCCATGCGTAAATGTCAAAATTATAATTTTCTAATATTTTTATGACTGAACAAAATAACTTAGATAATAAATAAGCACCACAAAGTTCCAATTTAGGAACGGAAATTTGCTTGATAGGAGCTACTTTAGTTTTGGCAACTAAGAGTGAGACTTTTGATTTCTTATCA
Organism: Salticus scenicus; assembly: GCA_963930645.1. Classification (NCBI taxonomy): domain Eukaryota; kingdom Metazoa; phylum Arthropoda; class Arachnida; order Araneae; family Salticidae; genus Salticus; species Salticus scenicus. The sequence goes on from OZ005650.1 coordinate 316,711,084, forward strand.
TGAGTCTGTCGACAATAGATTGCAGCGGCGTACGCATGTGTTGACGCATCGCTGAAACCATGTAATTCAAATGTACTATCGTATGAAAGCGTGACGCATCTAGGAACAGAAAATTGGCTAATTTTATTGAATGAATTCTCATATTTAATGAGCTCCTCTTCAAATTGTTGCGGAATAGGAGAATCCCAGTCTCCTTTTGTCAACCATAGCTTTTGATAAAATATTTTTAACACTACTGTACAAGGTGAAATTAACCCTAGAGGGTCAAAAATGTGTGCGGATTCAGACAAAATGCGTCTTTTTGTTAGTGGTGGTTTGAGAGTAAGTGCGGTTTTGAAAATAAATGTATCTGCTAAAGAGTTCCAGTAAAGCCCTAGAACTTTAGAACTTTCATTGTTGTTTGGTATTATTTTAAAGTCTGTATCTGTGATGCAATTTTCTCGAAATTCCTTAAGGAATTCATTCGAATTGGAATTCCACTTTCTCAAATGAAACCCATGTTCTTCCAAAACATTAGCAGTTTCCTTAGCAATTGATATTGCGCTGTTAACTGAGTTTGAACCAGATATCAAGTCATCCATATATATATCTTTTAACAAAGTACGCGAGACGTGTGTATTTTGATTATAATCTAGAGCGATTTGCTTAATGCACCTAGTGGCCAAAAAGGATGCTGGAGCAAGGCCATATGTAACAGTCTTCAATTTATATTCCTTTATTTCCTCATTGGGGTTGTATCTCCAAAGGATTTTTTGATAATTTTGATCGTCCTCAGAAATTAAAACCTGGCGGTACATTTTCTCCACGTCTGCAGAAAAAACTATCTACGGTAATCGAAAATTAAGTAAGATCTCAAAAATGTCTCGTTGTAATTTAGGGCCAACACCTAAAACTGAATTTAATGATTTACCATCAGAAGTTTTACAGGAACCGTCAAAAACGACTCTTAATTTAGTGGTAGTGCTAGAAGGTTTAATAACTGCGTGATGAGGTAGGAAATATTGTTCCCTTTGAGAAATATTTAGTGAATTCTGAGTAATTACCTCCATGTGTCCTAATTGTTCGTATTCATATAAAAAATCTTTATATTGTTGTTCGAATTCTGGATTTTCAGAAAATTTCCTCTCCATTGCATATAATCGGGAAAGTGCAGCGGGTTTTGTATTGCATAATTCAGATTTGCATTTATAAAATGGTAGTTTCACCACAAAACGGCCTTCTGGATTAATTGAATAATTTTCCTGAAAATGTGACTCCACAAACTATTCCTCGGGTGAAAGTAACTTCTCACTTGGATTAAAAACTTCTTCTAATTCCCAAAAACGTTTTAACTCAATATCAATATTAGTTTCGTAAATATGTAAATTTGAAATCGAATTAGATTTTTTCTGAGATTCAGGTTATTTTCCGTATACGAGAAAACCAAAAATTGAATTTTGAGCAATTAAACCATTCTCAGTACAAATTGTTTGACCAGGAAGTAAAATAGAAAAAAAGTAATCAGATCCCAAAATCATATCAATTTTACTTGGAATTTCAAATTTGGGATCGGCCAGTTGCATATTTTTTAAATGCGAAAAATTTTCCTTGTTTATTTTCTCTGGTGGCAATGGAGCTGTTAATTTATCTAATATAAAAACTCGCATGGATAACTTGACATCGGAATCGTGAATGGAAATTAAATTAATGTCTGTATAACCTTTAGTTATTGCAATTTTTGAATTTGCCAACCCTTTGACGGGAAATCTTGCATTTTTTCTCTCATAACCTAAAATACTCATACATGATTCAGTGATAAAAGAACTTTCAGAGCCTGAATCGCATAAAATTTTTAGCACATGTCTCTGACCCATTGAATCATAAATATAAGCGCTAGCTGTAGGAAGTAAAGTGAAAGATGTTTGTATAGAATGGTTATGAGTACTTGTTTGGAATTGAGATATGCCAGATGGCTCTGTACGATTCTCAGAGTTTTCAAAATTATTACCAGCAGATGAAGCCGAAGCTGTATAAGTTTTCAAATTATTATCGCATATACTAGAATGATGTTTTGCATTACAAAAATGACAGGTATAAGTGGAATTACATTGAGCGATAGAGTGTTTATTAGATAAACAATTGCTGCATAATGAGTTCTTTCTAACAAATTGTTTTCTATCCTTAACAGGAAGTTCTTTAAATTTAAAGCATTTGAACAAGAAATGATTATTGTTTTTACATAAAATACATTTGTAATTAACGTTAGAATGAAACTTAGATACCTTAAATTGTTTATCCTTATTTTGTTTATACTCATTCTCTTTACTCTCATTTTCATTACATAATTCCATAGATGCACATTTATCATTAATAAATTGTAAAAAGATCTCTAAAGTTGGAAAATCAATTTTTGCGGAATATTGTGCCCATTCTTCACGTGATTTATGGTCAAGTTTTTGTAATAAAATATAAATTAACCATACATCTCTTTCAGTAGCTTTAGTGTCAATAGTTTTTAATCCCCTAATTACTTCATCCGAAGTATCTGCTATCTTACGTAAGTTATATGCAGTAGCATGACTTACAGTTGGTTGATCCATAAAGGTTTTAATAAGTGCAGAAATAATTTGTTTTTTCTTATCATACCTAGTAAGTAATTTTTCCCAGGCTTCTAGATAACTATTCTCAGATATTGGGATGTGTTTAATAATAGAAGCCGGTTCGTCTTTTAATAAACCCTTTAGGTATTGAAATTTTTGTACATTACATAAATTAACATTTTCATGAACTAATGATATATACAAATCCTTAAAAGACATCCAATCTTTATAATTTCCAGAAAACGGACAAATATTTAATTTTGGCAAACGAAAATTACTGTATATAGCACTTGTATTAATGGGGGGATTTTGAAAATTTAAAATATTTGTTTGCATGTTTACAGATAAATTTTCAAGTTTTTGTTGAAGCTTGGCTTTAGTTTCATAATATTTCAATTCAAATTCTTCTATTTCTGAAATTTCATCAGGTAATTCAGAATCGGCTTTATCAAAATCAGAATAAATAATTTCAATCTTTTCAAGTTTATTTAAGAGATCATGTTTTTGAAAAATTTGATTTTCATTATTTATGGAATTCATAATTCTAGTAAGCGCAGATTTCGCTCTGCCTCGATAACGTTTTGCTATTTTTTCAGCATCTTCTAAAGCAACAGTTTCATTACTGTCATCGTCATTGTTCTTTTTGCTTGCCATTACTACGTAATAGAGTAATGCGAAAAACCAAAGTCAAACTTGTAAAATAGGAAAATAAGTACTTATCTGTTTTATTCCTTAATAGCTGCGCTTGGATATCCAAATTTGTAAGCTAGCGAAAATTCACACATGTTCACCAAAAATCTCGCCGGTGCCTCCAGAAAATGTTGTATAATTTGATGTGATGGGAAGATAATAATAAAGACACTCGTTCTTTCACTCACAAAACAAAACTATATTAAACATAAACACAGATTTAAATGCGTTGACAACATAAGGTGCGATGAAACATTGCGATTTAGTAATAAACAATAATAATGTAAAGTAATAACTGCGAAAATAATAATGCGGAAGATAGCATGCAAGCTACCGTGCGGGTGAAAAAAGAATAAACTGTTCATTGCGATTGAATATTTAACATAAACAATATAATGCGAAAATAATAATGTAAAGTAATCATTACGAATAATGCGAAAGATAGCATGCAAGCTACCGTGCGAATGAAAAAGAATAAACTGTTCTTTTTGGTTTCTGTTCGAGTAGAGTTGAGATGTTCGTACCTGTCGAACAGAAAAAAGTAAAGTTGAGATGAAAACAATTAAATCGAAAGTGCCATTGAGTGCGGAGTTCGATTTTGAGAATCGAATATGACTGGATGGTGGAATCGAACAGAACTAACGGACTTTTAATTACGAACTCGGCGCTCTACTGATCAGGTCTCAGCTTATGAGTCTGAAACATTCGTAGTTCTTCCCAGGAGATATCGTCATATTGTCCAAATTAGAGTATCAGCTTGTTTTCTCGTTTCTTTCCTTCTTTTTTCGCATAATTTTTAAACAAATGAACTTCTGAACATATAATTTGTAGGGCACGTTCCTTATCAAACCATTAACTGAATTTTAAAGAACATTAGCAAATAATAATTTTTAAACTTATATTACTTGATTTTGTCTGGAAAGTAAGCTTTCAAAGAAAGTGATGAATTAAGCAATTTTAGAAACTAAAACTCTTTCGAAAGTAGTGTTAATGATTCAATATAGATGAATGAAGATGCACAGACCTTTAAATGCTAATTAAAACTTAATTTTCTTTTCTGTGTTCACTTTTCTTTTTCTTCTTTTACCTTCTTCTTTTTCTTCTTTTGTGACTTTTCTTTCTTTTCTTTCTGTCGTTCTTTTTCTTTCTGTCTTTCTTTTTTTTTTTTAATATAGAACCTAATGTAAAAATTGGATGGGATATTCTTTTTTTTATAAAATTATCCAGTGGAATTTTTATTATTCCGGCGCTGTTTACAGTTCAGAAATTAATAATTATATTTTCTAAAAAATTCCCTTGCGGAAGAAAAAAGAAAAGTGTATACAGTATGAAAAATCCAATTTTAATTTAACATTTGGAGGCATGTGTATCTGTACAAATATAAGGCATTCTTAAAACTGTTTCTTCTTTAGTTTTCTTTTCTGAAACTTTTTTTTCATTCCTTCCAAAGCTTACTTTTGAGAAAAAATGATTTAATACCAATTAAAAAAAAAAAAAAATTGCTTATGTTAAAGTTTTATAAAATTCGATTAATGGCTTATAAAGTACATACCATCCAAATTTATGTTCCTACGTTTATTTGTTAAAAAACATATACATAAAAGGAGTAAACGCTAAAAAAAAATGATCGCGACTTTAATTTTGAACATTAGTGTAGATACAGAAATAATGTAAAATCATCAATTTACATATCTGAAATAATCAAATGGGGTGGAGAATAGGATACTACTCTCTCAATGTGTAGTGAAAGATTTCTATGTGCAGTTAAATGTAAGATCATAAATATTTTCATATTACAAAAGAACAACAGACGCCGAATCTGCAGTGAAATTGCACAGCAGCAAACTGAAATGTATTGAACTGCATTCGTGTGAAATTCAACTGAACTTGAACAGAAAATCAAGTGCCATTTTAACATGGCTTTTACATACACAGTAGAATGATTTTGTATCTTTGTGCTACATATTTTCAAAACAAACTCACTGAAATCTAATTATCAGCTATTTTTTCGACAACCATGAAGTTTTCTTATCAAACTCACAAGAACTAGATATCATTTCCCATAATGCCTTTATAACTCATAAGACTTCAAACCTGCTCAACTTCTTCGAAAAATACTGCTTACAAAGTTTCGTAGAAAATTCATAAGTAGGGAGTAGCATAAATTATCTACGAACATTCGGGGAAACGCCTCACAGACTTTTAGCTGTTTATATAAAATAAATAAATAAATAAATAAATAAATAAATAAATAAAAACGAAGAAAGGTTGATACTGAGATACGGAGCTTAGTTTGCGTTTGCTAGCTTTTGCGTTCGGAACTAAACTGAGTATTTTTTTTTTTTTTATTTATTATTATTTTTTAATTAAACAAAAATCTCGTGTGACTCCGTTTGACTTTCCGAACATTACTAATTAATGGTTGTATGAATAAATTAAAGTAAGAAAAGTCGTTAAACAAACAAAGTAGAAAAATATAATAGGGTGTTTGAGCATTTTTCTCCACTTTGCTTAATTTAACATTATTGTCTTTCAAACGAATTATGGCCATAGATCATAATGATAAAGAAATTTTCGTTACGTCCCTGTGAAATTCTATATGTGCTAGATTCACCAAAATCTATACAGTTCGTGCGAAATTGACCTATAATATGTATATACATTTTAAGCTCAGTCGGATGTGGCGTTTAGATGATATAGCACATTAAATAATTTGAGCCCAAGAATTATTCTTTGCATCCCTGTAAAAAAACTGAAATTGTTAGATTCTCTAAAATTCACGCAATTCGTATGACGATGAACTATAATATTTAAATAAATTTTCAGTTTTTTCAAATAAGGCATTTAGACGTAATTGCACTTTAAATAGTTTGATCCTCTAGAACATAATGATAAAGAATTTTTCTTTGTTTCTCTAAAAAATAAAAAAATGTGAGTGCTAGATTCAAGAAAATCTGTAGGGTTTGCTACGGTAACATTTAACGTGCGTTTTTCATCTATTTCGAACAAAGCGTTTAGACGCTATCGTATTCATGCACACAGACATATGCATATCACCGTAAAAATAGCAAAAATGATCTCTTTGTCTTAAAAAGTACAGAAACATCAAAATCTCAAAGTGGATTCTTTGTCCTGATTACAATATTTTCTTATATATGCATGTTCGGAAAGTACATATATATGTATATATATATATATATATATATATATATATATATATATATATATATATTAAATTATTATTTCAACTTACAAATAGATAATTTTACGTTTGAATTCAATTAAATGAAAAGTTTAAGAAGAAAAAAATCATATTGAATATTTGTCTAATTCTATATTGATGATTTTCTTATATTTATATTAATTTATTTTTAATTAATTTCTTTAACTAATGCTTTATTTCAACACTGCTAGCAGAAAACGTTTATCATATGCTTTTAATTGTGTTTTTATTCATCCACAAAATAAATACTAATATTTAAATTAATATTTATTTTGTGGATAAAAAATTCATGGTTAAAAAAATTTAACGATTATTAAAAATATTATTTCAACTGAAAACAAAACTTTATAATTTAAACAAAAGTTATAATTTAAACGAAAATAATTTTTATGTCGTATTTCTTAGTTTTTCTTGGGGATTACATTTAAATTTTTATTGACACGCCATAAAAATATTATTAATTTTTAAATTCCACAGTTTTTTAATGTAGTTTTCTTGTTTCCAAACTTCATTTAGTTTATAAAATGTAAAAAAAAAAAAAAAAAAAAAAAAAAAAAAACCTTTTAATTTTCACAGAAATAGTTTAAACATTTTCTAGAAAAATGTTATTTTAAAGCTTGTTAACTTAAGTTAATTTCCCATAGGAATGGGACAATATTTGTCTTCTTATAAGTACATTTTATATTTTCTGTAATATAAGACTATAATATAAGCCTGTAGAATAATATTGAGCATTAAAATTGATGTAATCTCTCATAATACATGATATTTTCAAGCAAATGCATTATATGTATAATATTTGAAGATAAAAACATATTTAATTATCTTATTTTGAGCTTTAAATATATTTTACTATCATATTTCAATGCTTTAATATAGTTCATAACCATAGTTTGAGTTTTATATAGTACATTAAATATATATATATATATATGTATATTTAATGTATATATATAAATATATATATATATATATATATTTAAATATATATATATATATAATGTATATAATGGATTGGTGAAAACTTTCTATTGATTCATAGGGATTTATAAGATATTCCAAATACGATTTGTCTTTTTTTTTTTTTTTTTTTTAGAGAAAATGTCTGTATTTTTCTTCGATTGTCTGTATATATGTTTGTGTGTGTTTGGAACATTTATGGAGGTTGTATCTCACGAACCAATGAACGAAATTTAAGGAAAACTTGAATTCTGACAGACATTAGGGAATATTTCCTACACTGGTTGCACCGTCATCCACTTTTATTATATATATGTATATGTATATTAATATGGTAGTATGAGGCAAATATTCCTGAAATTGTACATAATGCGAATTATTCTTAACTCTCTAATATTTTATAATAGCAACAGTTAGCCAGAAAAAAGACAATTGTACACCTAGAGACTTTACTTTCATGAAAATTTTGAATATGTGTATTTGAAAATAAATAAATAAATGAATAAATAAAATAGAATAAGAAAATAGTCTCGTCACTATCTTAAAAAAAGAATGGTTTGACCATAGATTCATCACTTGTGCAGATTAATCCGTCATCTTATGTGGTGATTGCTTCAGACGCATTTTGCTGCTGCTATAAAGAAGGTGACTAGCACGTTTATCGCCAGTTGTTTATTGGATTTTGTCGTAGACGGTGCTGTTGTGTAATTATTGTAATGAGTAAAAAATCTTCACTGACTGTCACAAAAAAGTCAGAAATATTGATCCTGTACAACATTGGATTTTCTGAAAGTAAAATAAGTTCGAGGGTAAATGTGAGGAAGACATCTGTGCATCAAGCAATTAATAACTTTAAAATTTTGGGAAAATCTGTCGATCTCAAGACAAGCGGTAATCCTAGAAAAACGAGTGCACGTGATGATCATGTGATAAGATGGTCGTATGAGATCCAAGAAACTCCTGCAATACGATTAGACATACTCTGGCTGAAAAATGCACCAACGAGTACTATTTCTAAAAGTTTGGCCAAATATTTTGGCTTATCATCCCATAAACCTGCAAGAAAATCTCGACTTACGCTATGTACGAAAAAGAAACGACTGGCTTTCGTCAGGCAATACCAGAAATGGACAATACAGCAGTGGAGTAAAGTCTTATTTTCGGAAGAGTCAAGTGTGCAGCCATTTTCTGCACATGCTATAAGTGTTCGCCGCCCAAGGGGAAAAAGATATGATAAGAGATATGCGATTCAAACTGTGAAACGTCCTCCAAGCCAAATGATATGGGCTGCAGTGTCTGTGATCGGTACTGGTAGTCTGTATTTTGTGCCCCCGAAAACCGCTATGAACGGAAAGCGGTTAATTTGTTACGTAAGAAGTTGAAGCTTCACATGCGTGTTCATAAATGTTCAATTTTCATACATAACGGGGCTCAGTGTCACAGGACGAAGATTGTCAAGAAAGATCTGAGGGCACAGAAAATCAAAGTGCTTGACTGGCCAGGTAACAGACCAGATTTGAATCCAACGGAGAATATGTTGTGTATTGTGAAAAACAAAGTCGCCGAAAAGCAACCATCCACTGCTACGACACTTTTTGAAGCAATAAAGCATGTCTGTGCACAGACAGTTTTTAAGCTTACTGCAAGTCTCTTATTTACAGCATGCCTAAGATGATTGCACAAGTTATTAAAAACAAAGGAGATCGTACAAGATATTGACTTTATTTACAGTAAATAACCATGTACTGTCTATTTTGTTCTTTTATATATGTAAAATATGTATGTAATTTTTGCGGAATTCCATTAAATCTGATTTTTATATGGGTGGTCTTATACTTTATTAAATGACTGTATATGTGTATATATATATATATATATATATTTATATATATAAACTATCGAAGGACATATGATAATTAATCCCAAAACACATGAGGGCCTTCTTCAAGGGAGCCCACCCCCCTCATGTAGGGAATGAAATATGAGAAGTTTCTGACGAAACGTTGTCTATTTAGCCATAAAACACGTTTCTTGCCCTTGACTTCTCACAGATGGAAGTAAGACCATACAACAAATGAATTGAATTAATACAAAGCACAAAAAGCAATTAAATTCATAAATAATGTCCAAAAGTAAATGCATCAATCAAAAATACAAGAATATAAATAAATACAAGGACAAACTTAAATAGTCAGTAGAATGGGGAAAATTGAACAAGCCCCCCACCATCAAACATATAGAGCCTGCTTCGGCTGGTAGGCTCGTTTCCCAGTTCTTAAATGTCGCCCGAAATGGATAAAAAAAAAACTTAAGCAAGGTTGTAATGAAGGAGACTTAAATGTTTATTGAGAAGGAAAAGAGGATAGCGGTTGACAGTTAGTACATTTTTGAGATTTTTCAGAGCGAAATTCAGGTCTAAATGGTTATTGCAAACCATTTAATTCTGTTAATTTGGGTAAACATAATATTTTTTAAAACTCTATGACTGATACAGAAGAACCAATGCGTAAAATTACAAACATTTAAAATAAAGTTCTGCCTTTTATCATAAATTCCAATAAATTTGTTTTTACCTATTTTTTTAATATTTAAATCCAGGAAAAAAAATGTCTTCAAGGGAGATTCTACAAAATACTGATATTAATTACAGTAAATAGCCATGTACAGGGCCTTGAGAAGATTCTTTTGATTATGTTGTAAAGAAAATTTAAAGATTTTTTACAAGCATATTGATGACGTAAAAGCAATAAACTGTGAAAATTTTGAGATATATGCATCTGAAATCTATCTTTCCTACCTTATCTTAAAACGTACTGACTCTTAAGACAAAATTTCTTTCCTGGGTTTAAAAACTTAAAAAATAGGTAAAAACGGGTTTATTTGAATTTTTTATTATTCTGGAGCTAACATTGAGCCACCTACAAATTTTTATTGTATTTTGCGGGGAAAATTAAACTGAAACATATAATCATATTTCCTTATTGTGAGACTGTTTATAGTTTTTGCTATTTATTTTACGTATGTAAAAAAAAAGTGTTGCAAAAAAGTGTTGTAATCAGTCTGTACATCTAGTTACTGTATTTTAAATTTATGTGATGTCCTGTTTTTGCCAAGGTGTATTTAAATGATATTTTGAAATTTATTATTATTAATGAGTTTCCTCAAATTTTAAACCTCATTTAAGTACTTTATTACGCATTTTACATATAGAAATGTTAATTTTGAATTGCAACTAATCAATATTTTATTCATTTGAATTTGGAAAGTATTAAAATACAAAGGCTCAAATTAATTTTCAGCATAACTTTGAGCCGATTTAAAGTAATACCAATGTTTCTTGTTATATTAACTTGTTATTCTATAGGTGAATAAGAATTTAAAGAGAAAATATTAATCATAAAAATATTTATTATGCAAGTTTTGTATTTATGAACTATTTTTATAAGATAAACAGAATAAGTATATAAATTAATCCTTTAGCTGTAAAAACGTTGAATATGTAGTGCATTTTTATAAATTTATTTTTAAAAGTTATTTATTTTTGGGTGAGGTGATATACTAAGTAGTAGTAGCTTAATTTCTACTGTTTAACGCTAAGAAAGAGCATCATTTGAAGTGGCAGTTTTCATAAAAACAGACCAGCTTTTGAAGCATAGAAATTAAAGGGGGGGCGGAATAAAAGGTCAAGAATGACTAGAAGTGAAAATAGAAGTATTTTCTTAAACTCACCCGTATATATATATATATATATATATATATAACAAGGGACTATAATTTGCCTGTCTAGCATATTTATTGCTATATTATTTGAAAAATATGTTTTTTACAGAAAATATCTACAGTCAAGAAGGGACAGTAACAGAATGCAAAAAAGCAATTGTTGTCCTAGAAGTTTTGAAAGCTGTGGTTGGGCAAGAAAAACTACACTTGTTCAAACCACCTAATTTTTGAAAAGGTAATATAGAAGATGCATGTGTATTTGAAATATGGAAGAAAATACAAAACACCGCTTCTGTAACTAAACAAGAATCAGGAATGAAATTCCTTTCGTCCTTTTCCCCATTGTCACATTAAGTGGTAAGAAAATTGAAATAGATTTTACAGCTGCTATTATTGGAAGAGAATTAAATACAGATACCAGTGAATTCACCAAAGAAACTGAAGTGTTACAAGATACATTGAAAATTTAAAACACTAGGAGGCAGTAGTTTAGAAAATCTTGATTCAGAACGTCTTAACAACATTAAAATCAGTTTTGCCACTTCTAGAGTTAACCACCATTTGTACCCTATCCTCAGTTTAACGTACTAACAAAGTCCTTTTCAAAATACCTTATATTTCCTGGATCTACGCCTTCCAAAAAAAGGCAGAGCTAAAAGATTTTACCAAGAATGATGACATCAAGTCCAAGAGAATATCACTAAAAGAAAGCAAAAAAAAAAAAAATAAATAAATAAATAAATAAAAGAGAGAGAGAAGGAGAGAGAGAGAGAGGGGGGGGGATTAAAGAATCAAAGAAGAAAAAAACAAAATATTACTGATTTGATCTATTTAAAAAAGTGGTATTTGATTAAAGGACCGCTAAATGTCCTGTGTTTTAATACCTGAGAGTAAATTTAGGTATTATGTACGTGCCAAAGGAATTTTGTTTGCTAAAATTTCCAAAAACACATTTAAAATCGGATTATTTAAAAAAATAAATACGTTTTATCGATATGACGGTTACTGGTGCAAGGAACTCACGACAACTGGTGAAATCCCTTTCTCAAATGGCGAACACTGGTGCAAATTTATAGATTCATATATATATATATATATATATATATATATATATATATATACAAAATTAGCGTAATTTACTGAAAAATTAAAAGTATCTATCGACAACTAGAAGGATCAGTGTATAAAACAGACAGCATTATAACAATGACACATTGGCTATAAAGCCAAAAGAAAAATATACGACTAATTTTCATTTATAAGAATTTCTATTGAATTTCTATTAAAATTAGAATATGTGACAATAAGATTTCCATACGATTATGCTTTAGATTAAAATTTAACTCGATTATAAAATCAATATAACATGCATTAGAATCAATGAGAATAAGTTTAGATCTACTCACCCTCTACCAGCATCCCGGGATTGGAAAACGGCAAGGGCTCACACACATAATTCTAAAATTGAATTCAGCTTTGAAGAATAAAATTTATTGGCTTCAAGACATAACTTGAGATATGTAAGTATGATAAATTGACTTAATACGAATAAGATTAGGATTTTGAATTAGTTCTTGTTTTACAGTTCAAAGGCGCATCCCACCTCTTCCGAATCTCGTGAGCGACTAGTAAACCCTCTGCTCAGAGCCGTCCCAAAGAGTTCTGTTCCGCGAATCATTACTTTCACTGCACTACATCTTACACATGAATACCACGCGAAATGAAATTTTTTAGAAAATAAGGTCTTAAGTGTGACGATCACTGGTGTTGTTACCTTATATAAGTAATTCCATTTCTAGACTGTTACACATTCTGCAAAAACGGTGATATTTAAGTGGATCACATGGAACGTACATCATTACTTCAAACTTATGCATCAACTGGTACTTTAGAATTAATTTGAGATTTGAAAATATAACATTAATATTTATAATCATTTCACAATACGAAATGGATTTTTTTTATGTTTTTTTTTATTCTTATGGATTTTTTTTAACTGCAGGTAAAATAACACATCATAATGTAAAAGTCTGATACCGATGTATAATAATCATGCTTTTGAAATATTTGAAATATAGAGAAGATATTTATTTGTAATTTTTTTATTTTTACATTTTCCATATACTAAATAAACTTTTTGAAAATTTTGAATCACTTTTCATTTCCAACAACGTGATTTGTCTAAGTTTTTCTACATCGTGTGTTATTTTAGTTTTATTAATTTATCCGCTATCAATTTTTTTGCGTTCTCATTATCTCCATGCTTTTTATAGCTATCTATTTATCTCTATATACATCTACAATGTGTTACTCAAGTCATCACTCAAATTCGGTGAGAAGTTTATTTCGTACCGACGTTTACCATTTCATAGGAATGTGTGCTTAAATGGAATGTTCGTTTAAGTTACGGATGGTATAAACAATACACATTGTTACAAAATTTACTTGTCGTTATGCGCAGTGTTTTCCAACAACGCGCATAATGGCCTCATAAAATATAAAAATTTTACGGAAAATGAAACAGTATAAATATAACGGATAAAAATATGAATATTTCTTATCGTACAAACTGTTCAATCACAGCATTACTCGATTTTAAATTTAAAGGTTAGATAAAGAAACTTTATGTTATATCAGTTATCGAATATTGTTGCCAATAACGTTAATAAATGTTCAACTAACGGTAAAATAAAAATAAAGCAGTGTAAGAAATCAAATATCTATATATACATATATATCTTCAATGCTATTTTCTCTAACACATGTTTTTAAATAAAACAATATTCAAACAAATGAGCTTCGATTATGAACATAATCTGTTCTTTGACTAAGTATTTTGCATTGAAAATCTAAAAGCTATAATAAACGAAATAATCTGAAAACGAACTTTAAAAGTTTCTATATGTACAATATTGTTTACTTTTCATTTGATACGAGTGCTATCAGTCATAAAAACCTATTAATAGTGTTAATCTATAGTAAATAAACATACGAGTCTTAAAACAGTATATCTAACAATGCTTATTTGATAGAAATATTAATCTCCAAATAGTTATTTATAAAATCTGTTCAGATGTTTACACACACATACAGTCGGTAACAAAAGTCTCCGAACACTAGCAAATTTCCTATATAAAAAAAGTACAATTTTGTTAAATAAACCCTTGTCGAATCCTGTTTCTAGACTGACTAAGAACAGGATTCGACAAGGATTTTTTTAACAAAACTGTATTAAGTGTACTTTTTTGATATAGGAATATTTGCTAGTGTTCGGAGACTTTTGCTACCGACTGTACATATACTCATGTAAAGTACGTATAAACTGAAATTACACAGTTTTGAGTTTTTTGTTTTTTTTTAAGCCGTACTCATTAGTTTCTTATTAATATACATATAATATATAATTTTTAATAAGAATATATATGGTCATATATGTAATTTAATTTATAATTATTACTTTTTAATTAAATGGATCTGCTTTCATTACTATTTATATTATTTTTATACAAAACTTAGCATTTAAAATCAATATATGACAAGCCTCGAATAATTGCTAAAAGAAGTATCAAAGATTCATAATAAATAACTTTCTTCTTGTTATACAAAATAATGCATGGTTCTGAAATCTTTTAATTAAATTTACCTTTTGAAAAGTTGTAAATGTTTTGAAGGCCTTACATTAATAATAAAAGTAAGAAATTTCTATGGAATATATTAAACTTAATAAAAAAATTCTTTAATAAGATATCTAAATTTATTTATCTTTTTGGAATATTTCTATTCATTTGTATAAAACATCATTATATTATATCCGTTCAAACTTTCTTAGAAGTTCTTTTTCATGAAATAAATGCATTAGCTATTTTAAAAGATGTTAGAATTTATAAGGGGAAAAAATGGTGGAAATAATAATTCAAACAAAAATATAACTTTACCACAAAAAAAAAAAAAAAAAAAAAAAAAAAATCGCGGAAGTAAATTAGATTTTTTTTTTTTTTTTTTTTTTTTTTGTGTGTGTGTGTGTGTGTGTGTCCTGTGGGATAAAATATTCATGATTTCGAAATAAAACAATTTTTAATAATTTTAATACATAAATGAGGATATAAGTTACAGTTGAATTTAACGAAATGCTCCAAATAAAAAGTTATTTTCATGAAAAACATCTACTTAGTTTTGTTATCGAAGGGCTGTATATTTTGATTAAAAAAATAATTTTTGGCAGAGCTATTGCAAAATTAGCACGATTTACAGATAAATTAGCTTGAGAGTAGATTTGCTGATAACGGGGTTGAATAAAAAAGACAAATTATATAACCTGTAAAACGAATGTTAAAATCATGCTAGGCGTTAATATTGGGTTGAGCCTTAGGAATGACTTAGTTTAACTTTAGTTTTGGTTTGGGAGCATTACAGTACGACGGTTACAATTTGAGGAGGTTTACTGCTCGTGATAGATTTTTTTTTTTTTTTTTTTTTTTTGTATTAAATCCTTTAAAGTATATTACTGAACCAAGTTTGGCGCCTACTACATCTTTTCCATGAGACAGGCAATAATAGTTTAATTATTGTTTCGTAGTTCATCGAAAATGCCGATCAGTGACTTTATAACTCTGTAAGAGGCTGAGATCATTTATCGTTTCCATTTAAGTAAAGAACATAGGATATTAATATTTCCTGAGCCGACTACGAAAGTATCCCCTTTTTGTCCATCAATTAAGATTTTCAAATAATTTTTTTCTGTTAAAATTTTAAACTTTTCCTGTCTTCTATTGATTTATATTACAGCAGGTATGAAAATGTTTGAGGAAAGTGCACATGTTATAACTGCATACCGGCGCTTATCCTCACACATTAAATAATTAAACATTAAATGCACTAACAAAACATTGATACATTAAGTTTTCCTTTTGTCAATTTTGCCCAAGAAATTTGCGTTGCGTTATCGTCCGCTTATAAAGATTGAACCTATTCATGTGTCAATCCCGTAAGGATATATAAAGAAATGTAGAAGAAATAAGTCGTACTGTAATGCGCGTATTCACCCGTAAAAAAAAAAAAAAAAAAAAAAAATAAAAAAAAATAAACCTCTATTTTAGTATAACATTTACGAAGGAAGTACAAAACATAAAAATTCCGATTGAGACCAAACTAAGCTTAACTATAAGAGTATGATCGAAAACAGCGGATAGGGTGCAAATTTTGTGAGAGGAAATATTGTGATCTTTCCCATTTGTTATGATACAATCCTTAAAATGTTTAGCTGTTTTCTTAGCAATAACAAAACAAAAAAAAAAAACAAAAAAAAAAAAAAAAAAAAAAAAACAGACAACGGAGAATGTGGGGTGTTATGGAAAAGCACTTTGATTTATATCTACGAAATATTGTATACGAAACCTGGAGTTACGTATTTATTTTAGTGAAAAGAGTTGTTTTATTATTATTACTATTAAAAGAAAGTAGTAGATTCACAGATCAGGAGACTTAAAGTCCTATTTGCATAACATATTACTCGACAGATCTTTTTTTATTTATTCCGTAATATTTTGAATAATTATTAATATATATATATATATGTATATATATATATATATATATATATATGTATGTATAAAATACAATAATTAATTAACTCGCTATATAACCACATGCATTTCTCAGAGTAGTTACGACTGCCCTCAATTTCCCTTCCATGTATCTATCTATATGTTTAAATATTTCTTTGAAACGCACAGCCTTGCGTTAATTATTTATAACTCATAAATATTTGTATTAAATTTATTGCCAAAATTGTTGCATAAAAAATAATAACAATTTTGTGTAGTCCTGTAAACCAAATGTGAGGGAGTTCCTCACATATCCTTTTATTTCATCAAATTTATTATATCTTAACTAATTATATATTTATTCACAATTAAAATTTATTAACCTTTAATAATCCTCTTTAAATATGCCAAACTTATTTTAAATTGAGTAAATTCTTTATTGGAAATTAAAATACTTATCATTTTCTAATTTTAAGAACAAGTTCAGTATTAAATCCATTGATCTATTTTTAGCATAATGCAATATATATATATATATAGGGATCTAATACACAATTTAATTTTATTCTCCCTGAAGGAAATTATTTTTTTTATTTCTATTTCACTATGTTTCGCAATAAATCTAATTATATTTATAGCTATAAATGTTCTGTTGGAAAATTTCCGTTATATCTTTTTATTATTTTATTTTATTTAATACTCAAATAATCTATTTAATTGCAGCTATTAAACTAATTACCCGTTGTGTAGACATCATGTCGCAAGAATTTCGTAATATTTTATGATTACTTGCTCCTGTCTCCCAACGATCTTCTTGGCGAATGCGATTTATGCCAAGGTGGGGCTGCCATATTTTCAACCGTCTTTTTATTTTTTAAAAATTCCCATTAAAATAACATTAACGCAAAGAAAGATGTGTTGGCGCCCTTGGCCTCTGAATATAAAGATATTATCTCTATCTGGCAGTTAACTACTGGGATGTCGGATTTGACTCCGGGACAGTTTTGATAATAATTGCGGTCTGTTGAACATGTTATAGGTTAGCTCTCTCTCCCACCAGTTTTTATAACAGTTTCCGACCTGAAAAGTCACCAATATATGTACAGTAGTGGAGGATCCAATTCAAACATATTCGCTTTTAAAGATATTTTGCCGATATAATAAACGTACACTGCGTCAAAGAAAACAGATACTAAATTATTTTAAACTATTGGGTATTTATTGAAGTATATTTTCAAAAAACGATAAATATTATAATTATAGAATAAAAGGCAATTTAATTAATTTTTAATAACATAACCCGGTTCGTAATTTTGATGGAAACTGTTATAAAAACTGGTGGGAGAGAGAGCTAACCTATAACATGTTCAACAGACCGCGATTATTATCAAAACTGTCCCGGAGTCAAATCCGACATCCCAGTAGTTAACTGCCAGATAGAGATAATATCTTTATATTCAGAGGCCAAGAGCGCCAACACATCATTCTCTGTGTTAATGTTATTTTAATGGGAATTTTTAAAAATAAAAAGACGGTTGAAAATATGGCAGCCCCACCTTGGCATAAATCACATTCGCCAAGAAGATCGTTGGAAGACAGGTGCAAGTAATCATAAAATATTACGAAATTCTTGCGACATGATGTCTACACAACGGGTTATTAGTTTAATAGCTGCAATTAAATGGATTATTTGAGTATAAAATAAAATAAAATAATAAAAAGATATAACGGAAGTTTTCCAACAGAACATTTATAACTATAAATATCATTAGATTTATTGCGAAACATAGTGAAATAGAAATAAAAAAATAATTACTTTCAGGGAGAATTAAATTAAATTGTGTATTAGATCCCTATATATATATTGCATTATGCTAATAAGAGATCAATGGATTTAATGCTGAACTTGTTCTTAAAATTAGAAAATGATTAGTATTTTAATTTCCAATAAAGAATTTACTCAATTTAAAATAAGTTTGGCATATTTAAATAGGATTATTAAAGGTTAATAAATTTTAATTGTGAATAAATATATAATTAGTTAAGATATAATAAATTTGATGAAATAAAAGGATATGTGAGGAACTCCCTCACACCAATTACCAATTCTATGTGTATCATTATCTACTAAAACCATGTTTTTAATCATTCTAGTAATGTATGTTTTATATCACTATGTTTAATGGAGTGTAATCATGTTAAAATACGCTTACAAGCAATACCATCTATAAACTGTAGCAGTACGAAACTATAGTATTTTGTGTATCCGCATTCACGAGCCAGAAATATTAAATGCCCCCCAAGAAGTAGTAACTGATTAATATTTGAACCACATTTAACATTATTTGGAAGATTACAGAATGTCACTGTAATCCTATTGTGCTCTGTAAATAATTTATTTACTCTATACATATCTTTATTTTAGAGAAAATATGTTTTACGCATCTTAATAATGTATGTTAATTCCATTATGTTTAATGTAGCATAAACGCAATAAAATGTACTTAAATATAAATATGTCCATATAGTTTAATGTTAAAAGAAATTTTTGTTCTTCACTATAATCCAGACATAAACATTACATGTGTCAGTAAAATCTATACAACGTATCCAATGTAGCTCATGAATAATTGTTAAAATCTTGATAAAATTTGGATAATAACGTAATCTTGTATGAACGCTATTGTAAGGACCAGTACATTAACTACAGAAAATATCTTTTTAAACATCCCAATATTTTACGATTATTTCATATTTCTGAATGCAGTGCAACCAAATTATAGTACGTTTAAAGGGAATTCTGTCCATACGCTGTAATGATTAAAAAAAAAAAAATGTCGTGTCCTTGTAAAATAATCATAAAACACAAACTCTAAAAGTTGTACAGTTATTTCTGTATGGCACATGAATATGTGTTTCAAGTCAATCGGGTGCTTTTTGCGGCCGCTATCCCAGTAGAGACAAACAGTAGATTTATCTAGCGATCATAGAAGATATAGAAGAGTGGGTTGCAGTCTGATGCGCTTTTCCAACATGTCCCAAACATTTTTTATTGGATTGACATCCAGGCTTTTCGCCAAGCTGAAAAGCTATTGGATGTCACATTGATGTTCATTAAACCAATCTCGAATGAGTCAGGCACGATGTATAGTTTTTATCGTCCATGAAGTAACCGTCAACTTCAGTATAAAAATGTAATTTTACAGGATGCATTTCGTCTGCCAATATGTCCAAAAATTGCATGTCTTTTTATTTATCGTCGAGCAAAATAAGGCCACCGGTAGAACATTCCCAACAGAATTAACACCAGCAGAATATTTCCCACACAATGACATCAAGATTTGCATACTTAAGTCAAAAGCGAACATTTGTAAAAAGTTTCACAGGTTTCTAATTCATTGTGGAATCTTTGTATTTAACAATATTTCAGAACATTTTTTCAGAGAAAAATCAGTAAAAATACTACCCTGCACACGCACACACATATATTCACAAAATTCACGCAGGCGCAGTGGCGGATCCAGAACTTGACTTTTGGGGGGGGGGGGGGGCTAAGATTTTTCAAAGTGTTATTCTAAACCAATAAAAAATTTACAATTGCAATATTCATTTGTGAATGTCAGTGTTTTTTTTTTTGGGGGGGGGGCTTCAGCCCCCTAGCCCTCCCCTTAAATCCGCCACTGCACAGGCGCATACACACGCATATATGTATCTATACACATTAAGTAATTAAAATTATTTAAATACATACATATTGCTTTATTACGATTTAGTTAATTTGTAATAAAAATAGTATAATAATTAATAAGAACATTATAATTTAAATTTATAATAAAGTTTCATAATGTAATGCATTAAATTAAATAAGAAATATGATATAAATAAATAATAAGAACTTTGTTGAGTTTATTTCTTCGAAAAATTGAAAAAAAAACATGTTTTTGGATACAAAAAGATTTGTTTACATGAGTATATTTTTTCAGTTGTAAAAAAAAAAAAAAAAAAAAAGAGATATTTTTCTCAACTCTTTAAAATAAAGATATTTTTCCCTCAGAAATAACAGCATTATTATTTTTTTTTATGTTGTCAGTCTACTAAAACAATTACATTATCAAATATTCATGACAACATTACAAAGACATTGAAAACTTAATTAAAAATGGATGAATATGTTCAAAAAATACATGTTTTATAAAACATGTAAGACTTTTTTTCGACTTAAAAAAAAAAAAAAAAAAAGTTCATGGATAAAAATAATGAAGTATATATATATATATATATATATATAAACAATACTAAGAAAGTATAAAAAAGTATATAAAAAAGTAGTATAAAATAAAGAAGTACATATATAAAAAAAAATAACTTTCATCGGAATAAAGATTAGTTCCTTTTAAATTTTTTATTCTTTTAATATAGAGTTTTAAAATTTGTAGACTGTATATTTGTCTAGAAAGTGATAACTTTCAGTAGAATTCTTTTAAGGTATAAAACATACGTAATTATATATATATATATATGAAATAGTGTAAATTTACAAA
This sequence comes from Salticus scenicus, assembly GCA_963930645.1. Taxonomy (NCBI): domain Eukaryota; kingdom Metazoa; phylum Arthropoda; class Arachnida; order Araneae; family Salticidae; genus Salticus; species Salticus scenicus. Next base: position 316,732,340 of record OZ005650.1, read on the forward strand.
AGTTTATCCAATACCTTGTTAAGCATCGATCCGTACAAACACGAGTAGTTGCCCCATCCGTAGTTATTAGATCGTGCAGTTGGCACTTGGCTATTTGAAATAGTTGCAGTTGTCCCAATACTTTTTTTTTACCCTCTGTTGGCATTTCATTTTTTGGGACAGATATAGTTAGCCTTTCATAATGAACAATGTTATGGTCCCGCCCCTCTGTCCCGTATTCGAAGCCTCCGTAGCGCAAAAATTAAGCAAGATGATGCACGACCGCAAGTTGTTTGTATTGTTCGGACCTTCTTTGATACAGAATGCTATCGACTGTTGCTCTGGTAAGCGCGTGCTCCTGATCTCGCACCAATGAAAATGACTGCTTAATCGTTGAAAAGCGACTGGCCCCCCACCCCTCACCAGTAACTTCAATCGATGAATTGTGGCATCGTGTTAAAACATCATGAAGTGCTCTACGCGTACATGTCATCCATTTGCTGTTCGATTCAATGCCTAGGCAAATAAGTGCTATTTTTGCTCACAGAGGTCGCTACTTTATGTACAGTTTTCTCAATACATATGACTCGAAATATCCTGAAAATTAAACTAATTGTTCTTCCTGATATAATGTATATGTCCAACAAATTTCATTTCGTAATTATCATTCCTTCTTGGTGTAGCAATTTTAATGGCCAGTAATGTATATATAGGAATTTTATTTAATAGGGGGGCTGCGTGCGGCGGTATTTCCCAAATAATTATATGTTAATTAAAACCATCTCTATACTTATTTTATATTAATTTTACATATACATATGCAGTACTTGGTATTTTACCCTTCCCTTTTATCTACAATTTATTATTACAGAATTGAAATGGAAGGAATAAAAAAGTTGTGTGAGTGACACACTAGATTGTTTAATTAAATATTGGATGTTTTAAATTTTTCTTTCCATAATGACTCATTTTAACTCGTTTCATCCTTAATACTTAAAGAAAAAAAAATTTAAGAATTTCATTAATTTAACTTTTTTCTTTGAAATTTGAAATTATTTTCTTATTCTTTAAATACAGTTAGTTCACAACAATGTAATGATATATTATTGCACTTTTTTTATTGATATTTTTTTTTACATTCAGAGAATTATTGTCTTTTTTCTTTACAAATTTATTAAAAAAAAAAAAAAAAAGTAAGAATTGAAAAGTGTTACTGAAAAAGTTGATTATGAAAAAGAAACTATAGTATGGATTTTTGTAATTGTTTGTTTTAATTTTAAATGTTTCCTATTATCTTTCAAAATTAATTTGTTTTAATAAACTAGAACAGTTTTTATGTCACTAGCAAATTAACAGCAATTGTCGCTTTCAATTAAATTGAAGTGAAAATAAAAGATTAAAAAATTAGTACACATAAAAAAAAAAGTTTAAAAATGTAGACATAAGGTAATCAGACATAAAATAGATTTATTATTTCTGCACCAAAAACTTTTAAAAGTAAACTGTACATTAAATTATTGCTGCTCAAATTGTGCTAAAAGGAAAATACATCTGGAAAAAAAAGAATGTGTTGTATTCATCCTATATTTCTAACATGAATTTATAATGTTGAAAAAAAAAAAAAAAAAAAAAAACCTATTGAACTTTTATTTGTTACTCTTTTGCATCTAGAAATACATTTATATAGTTTATAAATTATGCACGCTCTTTAAGCAAGATATTATTAATATCATTTTCTATAAACTGAAAAAAGAAATATTCAAAATTGAAAATGTACGAATTCTTATATTTGACACTTTAAATCTTTTGTGAATACTTTGATTCCAAATTGTATATTACTAGGTTTTATAGGTCTGAGTGGTTATATCTACGTGTATTTTATAAAGATAATACACAACCTAACTTAAAAGTAATTTTAAAATATCCGAAGAGATCCATTCTGAACTGGAGCTGGGGCCGTTTTTCAATAGGTAGCGCTCAAAACGGTCGTATCTAGTACGGCATAACCACTTACCTAGACACCACTTTTATGACACTAGCTCAAGTCGTTCAAAAGTCAAAAGGATGGGAACGAACTTTAGTGGGCATCCTGTACATACAGAGAGAGATGGATAGGTAGGTGGAAGTTGAGGAAAAAACTATTCTAGGTTTGTGAATTCAATTATAAATTTTAAACTCAATATATATATATGCAAATACATGGGAAATGCAATATATATTACTAGAATTTATAAGACTATTTAAATAATTATGTATACTGTTTTAAATTTCCTATGAAATATAGCTCGAAGGTAAGTTAAAACTATTATCCATTTTCAATCGTTACATGAGATATTTACACGAGCTTTAATTTTTCAAGCAAATTTTGCTCAAAATACAGCATCTCTATAACTAATTTTTACAAATTTCATTGTAAGTATACCTACACGTCTAATAAATAGAATGACACCAATCAATTACATTTGTCCCGAATGCGGGGATCGTATAGTCTTGAAAAGTATATGAAACCTCTTCTGTCCAAATATTTTTGGAGACAATAATTCAAGCAATTGAAAGTCAGAATCAAAATTTGTCTGGTCTGTTATATATTTTAGTTGTTATGCCCACACTCACACTGGCTCTTTCTTTCCGTATAACTACAGGAAATTGATTCATTAAATATGCTGAATGCAGGAAATTTATTGCAAGTTTGTAATCGCTTGCACGCGATTATGGGTGGAAGTGTGATTGGAGGAGTTTCTGCAATTTTTTGTCTGAATATATGCATTCGTTCATGCGTACGTATAAACAGAGTGTAAATAGATCTATATCTCATATCAGAGAAATATGTTTCATCCTCCATATCTGCACTTTCTAGGTGACAACAATTTTATTGCAAATTGAAATCTATATAATTTGTTTGCTAATAAAACAATAAAAATTAGAGTGAGTAAAAAGTTTCTGCTATAACAAGTTAATTCTTAATTTACAGGATTTTTTTAATAGCAATAACTGGCAATTAAACTAGATTCATTTTACTGAATAAAATCTAATCACATATAGGATCTTAAGATTCATATAACAGCAATCAAGATGAACATTTAATTGCAAAAAAACTTGAAACTTTTTTTTTTAAATATTTGCATCTCTTTATCTAAAACCCATTAGCTTGCTACAACATTCTATTTTGAAAGAAACAATTTGATTATATTTATAAAGAAATTTTTAAGTTGAGTACTTAAATACTCTTTTAATTGATTATTGAAGTGAGATTTATACTTTGAGGGCAAATTTTATCTCGAAAATTTTAATATCCAATTCTTCACTTTTACAGTTTTTGAATTTAAAAAAGCTACCAATTTTAAACAAATAATTCAGATTAATTAGGAAAGGGATGATTAAAAGATTTAAATTAATGTATGTAAATTAAATCTTGAAAAAGTACAAAATATCCTTACTATATTATTTAACATTTTATTTTCATTAATTATGGATATCATCAAATAGAGTAATAGAATAATAAGAGAATAGTGTAATAATATTATAAGAGAAATAATAATAATAGTTTTATCAAAAAAAATTTAAACATATACAAGGTGATTCCACGGTCTTGGGACAAACTTGGAGGGGAAGTAGAGAACATCACAAAATTCAGAATTTTATGGGATCCATGTCCCCAAACGTCATTTTAGCCCTTTAAATACCGAGTAATTTTTCGTGGATATGGGCGTGTCTCTCTAATGTTGCTCTTTAAAAAAAAATGAGTTATTACATGCTAAAGTATACATAAGTAAATAAGTTATACTTTATGATGTATTTTATTGCAGCGATTGATATAATACGAACATTGTGTATGATTTTGCGAAATAATGAAGCGTGCAATATTATAAAATTACACAGTACATGGAGTTAGTAGCACACAGTAACCTAAAACATCCATTTCTTAAAGGGCTAAAATGACGTTTGGGGACGTGGGTTTACATACAATTCTAGATCTTTGTGATGTTCTTTACCCTCTCTCCAAGTTTGTCCCATGACCTCTGAACCCTCCTGTATACAGAGTTTTTTTTTTTTTTTTTTTTTTTTTTTAATTTCCTATGAGACACATTTTCTATAAGACTTGCCTCCAAATTTTGCTGTAGCCGTTCAAGATCCTCGGATATATAAAGATGCTATTTCTTCTTCTTCTTGTTCTTCTTTTTTTCGGATTTTTTTTTTCTTTTTTTTAATGTAATTTCAGATGATGACTTAATGTCGAAAAGCTTAGTAAATGTTTGTATAACATGATTTAATAAAATTTTTATGATGTGTTTTTAAAAGTGTTTTTAATATTTTATAGCTGAATATTATAGATATTTAGTAAATTCTTTTTAAAAAGTAATTTTCATTCAACAAAGAAATTAAAAAAGGAAAAAATATACAAAATCCAGGAAACTTCAAAGGCCCTAAAATAAAATTACTTTTTCTTAGAAATTAACTTTTTCTGTAAAACGTAAATGTTCTGATAATAAGTATATTGCGTGATTATAATTCAATGTGTTATATAATGCTATATTATAGTGTCCATGAGCGGAACGTTCGAACTATACCGCATTATACATGAATGATTCATTTATGGTTAAATCCATGTAACCATTGTTGCGTTAAATAGGTAATAAGTTTAGCATGTAATTTCATTATAATCATATTCACTTTATATTATAGACATACGCAAATAGATTGGAATGAATCCTGTACACTTTTTCCATTTTAGTTAATTACACTAGAGTACAATTAAATATAATTGAAAATCTTAATTTTAGTTTCATGAAATTAAGACTCTGTATAATTTATAATTATTATAATTTATGATGCTAAAGTATCAATTGAGTATTGTTATTTATTTAAATAAAATTTCATTTCAAATTGTGATAAAATATACAAATTTTAATGAATGTTACATGAAATGAATTTTTGCTGCTTTAAATACATACATACACAAACGCAAACAATATATATATATGTACATTTGAACCTTCAACATATTTGTGTGTATTACAATAGTATTTAGGTTAATTTTATAAAATTTAATTTTTTTTAATATATATAATAATTTGAATAAATTTATAAGAATACTTAAATAATATCCAAATTATTATTTAAATATCTAATATTATCATGAAAATGGGATACTTATTAAAATACGCAAGTAAAACTTTAATACATAGGATTCAGATTAAAAACGCTAAATATAACATTCTGATAGTTTTTAAATATAAATCTTTTTTTTTTTTTTTTTTTTTTTTTTTTACAAATTTATAAAAAAAAACTAATAATATTTATTTTTTCCTTTATTTTATAAATAGTATATTTATTTTATGTCAAATCAAATAATTTGTACGAAAAGAAATGGCACATAAGACATTTTCATTTATTTCTAATACTCTTTTACGTTTTTCAATTTATGGAGAAATACCTAAATTTTTAATTTCATGACAGACTTATACGTTTAATAATAATGATTTATTTAATCACACGGAGTACTGTTCTTTTTCTTTAATATTACGTTAAGGATTGTATTTGTAATTGCATTTTTTAATGTATAATACCACTTAATTTACAGATATCTCAGATTGAATAGTGCTTGTTAATTACAGGGCCTATAAAATTTTAAAAAGAAAGGCTTTCAAATTTTATTTCTAAACATTATACGGGTTTTGTCTGGAATCTCTGCTGCCGGGCTTTCCCCGTAGTTTTTTTTACAGTGTAAGTATAAAAGCGCTTTAAATATTTTTAATATGTTACTAAAAAATAGAAAAAAATTAGATGTGTACACGTATACATATATAACTGTCAGAATGTCATTTTAAACTTTATATAAATTTATGATCCTGAGACCTAAATACTGCTGATTTCTCTTTCAAAATATGAAGTTCAAAATATTAAGTTATATTCAGTTGACTGGAGATTCGATATTTATTTCACTGTTTAATGGATTTCTATTTAAAATTTATCTTGACTTAAGCATTCCATTCTAAGATTTAGCCAATGGCTTTGAAAGTTAAATTTCTTCAGATACTAAATTCAGAATTATTTTTATTATTTTTTATTTTGTTCATTTATTATATACATATATTCTCGAATTTTGAAAGCAGGGCTTTTGTTATATCTCTTAAGATTTCTTTAAAATTACTTTTATTATTTATAAGATTAATATTTGTATGCCAGTGAAAAATTTTTATGTTTCTTCAACATTAAAAATACATTTTATGTATAAATGAAGACAAATGCTGAATTATTATTGCTAAATACATATTTTAGATATTTCGAAGTATATCTGGAACTTATAAAGTTGAAAGTAAATATGTACAATAGATTATTTTCCGTCCATTGAAGTAAGTAAATATTAATGCAGATAAAAGAAACCTATTGTAATTTTAATATTAAATGAAATGCTATAAGTGATATATGAAAGAATTGTTCATTTTGTAAATTCTTAAAATTTATGCATTTATTATTTTATTACATGTATTATACACGAATTCTTTAAATATTTTTCATGAAATATTTTTTTATTAATTTTAATGTTTAGTTTCTACCAGACATATTAATTTAATTTTACATAAAATTTAAATACGCTATTAACATTTTAATAGTAACTGGGTAATGTTTAAGCACAGGCTTACAAATAATTGAATACATTAGGAAAAAAAAAAAGATTTCAGAAAAGTTACCTATAGTATGACATTTGAGTATACTATTCAACATTTCGAAATACATATTTTACAATATAGGAGAGAAATTTTAGGTGTTTACTCACAAATAATAATTTCTCGCTATTGAAAATATGTGTGCATATTACCTATATATTGAGTCTTAATTTTTGTGTCACTGAAAATCTGCTGTTTTCTTGTGAAATTGTAGGGTCTGGAAAACTCATCATTACAATACCATGAAAATTTACAAAGAGATTTAGAACACTCTCAGGAATAAATGTAGAGATCTTAATTCAGTTTTCGTTGCATTTTTATTTCTGTGACTATACCAACAAAATGTAAAAATGTCTATTTCGTTAAATTTATATGTATTATTATGTTTTAATTGCATTATTTAATTTACTTTGTTATAGCTGCATGATATTTGTAAAAATATAAGAATACAAATGTAACTGAATGATTATTAAAAATAAATAAGAAGAAGACTCAAAGTAAATTGCTTTCTTATTCATCTTTGAAGACATAATAAATCTAATTAAGGTTAACTCTGAAATTTTTATATATAATTTATAGCTAGCACTTCAAAAATGCAGATTTTGTAAATCAGTTTATTATGACAGAGAACTGGGGTAAATGGACTATGGTCCATTGTATCCCTCCTGATCTTCTGACAGCAAATGAGTAAAATAAATAAATAAATAAATCCTCTTAAAAATTATTTTAATGAGATTAAATGCAATAATAGGTGACCTTAACTCTTTATTGAGCCAAATAGGCTGTTCCAGGTCATTATTACTGAAAAATGAAAAGAAAAAAAAAAGTATTCACTTGCCTACCGTAAACTAAACTTAACGAATAAAATGGCTAAATTTTTAGTTAGGCATGAAGTTGCTGACTACATTTCATCATTGCAGTACTTTTACCTATGTACCAAAATAATAACCATAAAAATATTCCAAAATAATAACCATAAGTCCATTGTACACCGTAGTTCATTGTACCCCACTCTCCACTACAATTCTAAGAAAAAATTGTTTATTGAGCTAAAATTTATTTTAATTTCCAATGACTTAATTTATGCTAGTTTCATCATACAATTTTTAAATGAATTTACCTACCATAATTAAATCGCGTAAACTTTAAATATGAATTGCTATGTTTAAATACGTCTCTAAATGGAATAGTCATTAATATATAGAGTGAAGATAGCTATAATTTACTCTTTAGTGGAAACTTAATAGAATTTCATTTTTTTTTTATATAATCGAATGTTTTTAATTCATTTTTAAGTACTAACCAACATATAAATACTAGTAACAGAAAAAAAAAATCTTTATAATTTTTTCGACAATTTATGTTATATATATTAATAATTTCAAAAGATGGTTTTGCTAGTAAATGACCATAGTCTTATTGGTAATTGACCCATTCAAATTTTAAAGTTAAAAAAAAAATGCTTAAATTAAAAGTTATTGGTAGAAAATATACATTTGAATTATATTTTAATATGAATACATAAAATATTTATATCAAATAATGTATATATAATTGTTAATGTACAGCATAAGATTTAATTTTATTTCCCATTATATAAATAAGTAAGATAAAATTAAAAAAAAACAAAAAAACATGAGGAACATAAAAAAAAAGAGTGAATTTTTATGAACACAATATCTCTTACTTAGGAAATAAATTTTGAGGAATTTTAATATCACTATTTAAACATTAGAAGAATAAGTTATAACTAACATAAATTAATGTTTCTCATTAAAATTTTTTTGTTCTTTTTACACGAATTAAAGGTAAGAATGAATATAATTTTCTGTCCTGGATTCCTTATAAGGATTCTTTCGAAAAAATATGCAAAAAAACTTGATTATTTGAACTTTTCTTTTGAAAAAAAAAAAAAAATATATATATATATAATGCATAGAGACTTTTTTGAATGAGTAAATGTATTCACACGTAAGTATTCATAAATCATATCGAGATATACTAAGCATGATGAAATAACGAAAAAAAAATGTTTTAAAACACGAATTTCAATAAAATTTCATTTGCTGAAATATTTTAATTGAACGTCGCTTATCTCGTTATTGGTGTTGACAGTAAACAAAAATCATTTGGCCGAAAAAAAAAAAATCATTTACTTCTAAAGCTTCTTTCTAAAAATAAATATTATAAATAATGTAAAATTCTGCAAAAAAAAAAAAAAAAAAAAAAAAAAAAAAGTTATTTGTACCTTTAAATAATAATTCGTAAATACAGTAAAGTTTATACTTTTTAGAAAAAAAAAATCAATACATAATTAAAAGTGTATAAAAAAATGGGCCCTTCACAGTGCTGTTGCTACTTTTAATTTGCCTTATCATGAATTACAATCCGTATCCTTTTACGGGGGAATAATTATTTCAGGTACAAAAGAATTCATATGTATGTATTTACACGAACGCAATATGTATTTATCCATGTAAAGAATTTGCAATACATGTACATTTTTAATTAGGCAATAGCATTATTAAATGTTAAACAATATTTAACACAATTTCAAATTAAAAATAAATAAATAAATAAGTCTTTTCTTTTTAAGATTTTAATACCATAATTGTTCATTCAATTGTTTAAAGTTAATTTAGTATGAAGATTTAATTGTTATAAAATGCATTTCACTATATCAGAGAACTTAAAATACACTTTAGTTTGCTGCGTTTTAATGCTGATGTTGAAACGTTTAATGATAAAATGAGTTGTTTTAATTTTTGATATGTTTTATATGTAGTAATAGATTTGTTTTATTGAAAATTTTGGAGTGATTCTACTCAAAATTCCAACCATTAACATATTCGGCTCTAAGTTCTAGTATTAGAAAACATCTTTACATTACGTTAAATTTCTTATTTTCAAGAATTTTAACCTCATGATCCTGTGTCCTACTAATAATACATACAGAAATAGCAGTATGCTACCATGTTTGCTCAGTAGATGGAAGGACGACCCCAATCGAGAAGATCGCCAGCCTTGTAAATGCCAGCCAAAAGATAAATTTATCGTTTCTACTACACTCTACAAATGCATCTTTTCTACTAAAATCACTTCATTTTATGAGAAATGCGTAGTATTTTTATATTTTCACGCAAAGACAATTTTTGTTTTCAAAATATTTCGTACAAAATAATTGTAAACTGTACACACACACACACACACAAAAAAAAAAAAATCACTTTTTTGGTTAATTATAGCGTAGTGTCCTATTATTAAAACTTTGTTTTATTAATTTGGTAAATGGTAGAATGTTATAATATCTTATAATTAAGATACTTGAATGTAATGTAGAACATCTACCCATTAATCGAAAATTGTATGTGTCCAATTCATAATTCAGAGCCGAAAGGTTTAAGTATATAAATTAAAATAAGACAAAACAAATGGTAATACAATTCAATACAGGCATTTCTTAGGATATAGTATGAAGCTGGGATACATAAGTAATTTTTTGTTTTTGATGCTTTAAGGTTTACCACATAGAAATCATACAATACATCCCTGACATATTCTCACGAAACGAAATTATGAATGGTTATGATGCGGGATCAAAGTAGCTAAACCAAACTTGAACTAACCCTACAAAAACAATATACAAGGCACAGCTCTGTATATAAGAGTAATTTAAAATTACATCTTTTTTTGCTTCAACCAAATTTTTTTTTAACATATTAATCGTTTCACACCGAACTCTCATGTATTTCATGTATTTGATTTTAGATTAGACATTTGACCTACACATTACTTTGAACAGGTTCAAATGAAATCACTTATCATTTATCTATAGTAATATTTACATAATAATGTATGGTAAGTGTAAGTAATATAAATGTTACCCCATATTATTAAATAACTTTTAATAATATTATGTATTTACACTACCCATAAGATTTTAAATTAACGGTATACGATGCTGTGTGCAATAACGAAACTCTAGAAATTCTGGACATCCATATAGATATTCAATAATATATCATTAATATTTTGATGTGATACAGATTAGTTTCAAATTCATAAGAGAATATCATTCCATACTCGAAGCATGCATAACTTCAGTTATGCATCAGATAAATGAATGACATTAACTGCTTTAGCGCAATCACTACTTTCATCAATATAACAACTGGTATTATTTTATGAATGCATACAATATAGTACATATATATATATATTACTTTTTAACTTTCATAGGTATTCATGCTGCAGTTAAATTCTTCAAAAATATATTTAAATTGTTCCGTATACGTTATATTATAATACACTAAGAAGATATAAAACTTATGAGACATAAGGAAATTTTGTATTGTATATTAATTTGAAAATCAAAATTTCAAGTTGATAAAAATTTCTCATAGTTGTCGCCTAATAACCAAAAAAGATTGTAGAAAAATTGAAAAATACTTAGGTTTCATGAAATGCGAGATACTTTATTATCATAAACGTAAGTTTTATCATTTTTTTAATATAAATATAAAGCAAAGTTTTATTTTGCAGAACAAATATGTAAAGTTCTAGGTGTTGATTAACAACAAAACAAAAAAATATATGATTTATGGTTCATTTAAGTCTACCGAATTATTAGAATAGTTATCAAATTTTAACAAAACTAAGTTATATTGATTATAATTTCATTTACTTACGATCAACGCTTTTAATATTTTTTTTTACTTCTAAACGACCTATATTAAAATTAAGACGTGTTTACCAGATTTTTTTCTTTCTTTTTTTAAGTAACTAAATTTTTTGGTAAGGCCTCGCTTGCTCGAGATAGCGCTGAGATAGCAATTTGTCCATGGAAAGTTCAGTGAGTTAAGGGTGATGCGTCCATTCGAGTTTCGTTTTCAATAAAACTTAAATATCAATCTATCTAAAAGCCTGATTTGAAGTTAATTGAGTAGTTTTTTTTTCTTATTTTCGATCGACGGCCAAGAACTCTTAATTTGAACCCTACAGAAAATTTATTGGTAATTCTAGCCCGAGGGATTTACAAAATTTTTTGCAAAATATAAGCACAAACAAGATCCTATACTAACCATAAAGGATTTCGGTTAAAATTTAAATGTATTTCAGAATCAGTGACATTTTAGTATGGTCATTTTTTGTGTAGTGTTAACAAATTTACAATATATCCTTATACTTTTTCCATACATTTTTAGGCATAATCTTCTTAAGATCAAGTTTTGTAAGATTCTAATTTATTATTATATGCGCTTCAAAATGTTATTTTAAAATGTGTTATTAGTGAAATTGATATAAATAACTCACTTTAATTATATATATATGTATATATATATATATATATATATATATATATATTAATGTAATTATATCTTGCCCTTATCTTTTTTGAGTTCTGTACATAATAACAGAATAATAACGATTTATTTTATAATAGATTTGAAAAATATACTAACTGAATATTATTAAAAACACATTTAAACACATTCCTACAAGAAAATATTTCAAATTTTGACTGACTTACGATAAAAGTATTAAAATAAATTATTATTTACTACATGAAATATATGTTGTGTTACTTCAATAATACCATTTTTTTTTTTTTTTTTTTTTTTTTTTTTTTTTTGCTGAAAATATGTAGGAAATTTAGTTTTGAAATGAAATCATCTGCAAAACAATCAATATGTAAAGGAATAATGTGTTTTATCATAATTTATTTAAATAAATTTATAAAATATATTTTGAACATAAAATAATGTATTTTAATAATATATAATCATCATGTATATAATATTATATAAATGATGAAATTATATCTATATTATAATATTATATATATTATTAAAAGGTATATTTATATACATATATAATAAAATAAATTTTAATAATGTTTAATCATCACATATATACAATTATATCTAATAATTACATATATATATATATATATATATAATATTATATCTATGTAAACATATTCTAATTTATTCGCAAGTCAACAAAAGAACAGAAATAGAGTGTAAAATATTATTTTAGCAGAATTTAAAGAAAAAATAAATGTAAATATCCTAGTTACACTATGCATACAAGCATTTTTTCCGCTAATATTCACATACTTATAATCACTGAAGTAACGTTTTCAACTTATTATAAACTTGCGAAATATTAATATTCTGAGTGAAAAATATTTTATTTTCCTAAGGTTTGCAATTGTACTTTAGATGAAATAAATACTAATAAAAAAAGTCTTTTCGAAAATATTACAAAAAGTTTTGTTATGATATTAAGTATGTATAAGTGTTAATGCTAGAATATTCCTTCCAAATGAAGATATACAGAGGTTTTTATTCTTCAAGGAAAAAGTATGTTACTAGTTATAACAAAATAAATGGAACATTAGGAAAAGTTATCGGTATCATTACATACAATATAAGAAATGTTTGTACAGAAAGAACGAAAACTGGACTATGGAACAAATATATTTGATTTTCTGAAAAATGTGGTTTCTGTACTAAAAGCAAAAGAAAATTTCTTAATAGAAATGTTTATCACTTCAATAAGACTAATAGCAGTTGCATTTTTTGTTTGTTTTATCTAACACATTACTAACAATTATCAAAATAATTCAAATAATTTAAAATGCATGCAATGATATTGCACTAATATATGAAAGTTTAAATAACTTTAAACTATAAAATAAAATATTTACTTTAAATCATATAATTCAAATTTCTTAAAGGTAAAGATATCAACTCACATGAAAAGGAGACAAATATCGTATGCGCGAAATTTATAAAAATATAGATTAAAAAAAAAAAAAAAAAAAAAAAAAAAAATAGAATTAATGAACATTAAGAATGTATATATATAATTTTAATTATTTAGTACCATTGCAAAACTCAGCAGACAAAAGATAGATGAAGATACCAACATAAAATTAAATTTTAATTGAGATTTATTTCGATTAAAAATAGTCACGGCATTAATTTAATTTAAATACCAATGATTGGTAAAAACATATTAAAGTACTTATGCAGAAGAGAAATGACACTAACATAACACATAAGCCTAACGATGAGAGAATTTGCAAAATGTATGATTTATTAGTAAAAGTCAACATTTTAGAGAAATGAGAAAGGATAAAATCATCAAAGAGTCCCGTTAAAAAAAAATGGAATTCATGAATTGAAAATTGGAATTTTAAATGCTGAAAATAGAAATAATCACTCATAAGGAAGCTTGCATTTCTATCAGCTTATGCAAGATTTCGGAAAAATGTATAGCTAATTCCAGCAAATATACAGCTCAAGTCTCTATCTTGCAACAAAACAAAATAAAAAAGAAAATTAAAATTAAAATTAAAGTAAAAAAGGAAATTAAATTAATCAATAACACAAACCAAAATTCAAACATGAAATAAGTAATTTAAGCAATTCACATGTCAAACGTTACTTACTGAGATAGTAGAAATAAACTGGTTGCCAAACGAACTTTAGTATAAAGAAAAGATTAAAGTTTAGAAAGGATTAATCGATTTAGGGGCTACTGAAATACTTTAATTTATTGCATTAATTGTCAGTTATTAATCGTTAAAAGCTTTTAACAATTTAAAAAGGTGATTTTTAATTTTAACGGTAACCTTTCTAAAGTTCAGTTTATTTTTAATTCTCAACGTAGCGTGAGCTAGCGCCATCTCACGTGAAAAAAGAGATTTAACTTTAGGTAAATACTTAAAATGTACGGTTTAACTTAGAATTTTTACTTACAAGGGAAGCACGAATCAGCAAAACCGCTACCGAAACTAAACCAATCCCAAATCAAAGAGCACGGCCGAAAACACTGGGCACCGCACAAACTCACCGCAACAACTCCCATGGGGGCGAGACACGCCCTCCACCAGTCCCAGTCATCCCTACAAAAGCCAACAAAACATGGCAGTCAAAAAATTAATTATGTAGAAATTATCATTGTAAATTAATACTTTATATAAAAATATCATTAATAGAATGGTCTATATAAAAGAAAATTTTTCATTGAGTTTTATTACAGTTTTATTACAAATGCCTTATATATATATCTATATATATATTTATTTATTTGCATTAAAGTGGAATAATAGCATGGTTCTGCTACGACAAATTGGTCTATTGAAACATAAATAAATAAATATATATATATATATATATTTGTTTATCACTTTAATTCTGAAACTATTTTATAGTATTTACAAATTTATCCAATATTGTATTTATACTCAAAGCTACCAAGCAAATTACATTCCTTTTTAATATTATATACATATTTTACCATCAGATTTAGAAATATTTGTTTCCGTTTAATTTATTTAAACTGCACTGACAAACTGGGATTTGTAAAATTTATTTTGATAAAACCGCTTAACTCCATTCGTCATATTTGTTTAGAACATTTATACAGTTACCTCTCTTTCCGTATAAAATACAGATACAGCGGACTGCTTATTCGCAATCATGTTTCACTTATAATAATGAAACGTGTTCTGCAAATCAAATCTATTTTGTCATCTGATGAGGCAGAAAAGAGACTATTTACTAAACAAGAGACTATATATTTATACGATATCTCATTCCTATTTCCCAATTCATAAACAATTGCATTTTGCGGATTATTATTATTATTATTATTATTATTATTATTTTTGTAATTGATTGTCCGTAATTATATTTTTATAACCTTATAACAAAAAGTGCATAGGTGCGTTATATTGCAATAAGCAACGTAGAAAAGGATGCAATAAATTTTCCATAAACTGAAATTTTCCAAGAACTGAAATTCTGTTCTCAGTCATTGCTTTTTTAATTTGCACAATATTTATGATTTTCATGTTAGTAGCTCAAGAAATTTGGTTATTAGATTATGCAAATGAACGTTCATTAAAGCTTGCACGTGCGTATTTACAATTATTTAGTAAAAATACTCGTATTTTGTAAGATATATTTAGTATTGATATAATATTGCATTCTGATTGCAGCATGCCAAATTTAAAAATGGCTTTACACTGGGTCTAATACCCTATGTCTTATAATAATAATAATAATAATAATAATAATAAAAGTGCTTTTTTTTTTTTTTTTTTTTTTTTTTTGAGAAATTTTTATATCTGTTTGAATATTTGTGA
This sequence comes from Salticus scenicus, assembly GCA_963930645.1. Lineage (NCBI taxonomy): Eukaryota > Metazoa > Arthropoda > Arachnida > Araneae > Salticidae > Salticus > Salticus scenicus. Next base: position 316,748,147 of record OZ005650.1, read on the forward strand.
CAGCCTCATAAGATTTATACAAATGATTAGAACAATGTTCGAAAAATTACATGCTGCAGCTAAAATGTATTTCAAGCATTAATTCTTACAGGTTGATGCAAAAAAAAAAAAAATGATTTTTGCTTAATTTTTTTTCAGGTACACTTTTCCTCTTTTAGGCAAAACTTTTTCTGAAATATATAAGGTATAACATGTTTTTTTTTTATATTCTCAATGTTTCAAGATACTTCCTCATGAATTTTTCTAGATCTTTGACAAAGCGTCTAAATTTGAAAGTGTCCAAATGCTTATTAGCAGATAGTTATTTAGATAACGAGTGTGAAAATTTCCTGACATACAAAAATAATTTAAAAATAAATTGATATTTGTACAAAACTGTTTCTAAAATTTTTTTATTAGAAAGTTTAATAAGGATATATTTTACATGTTAAAATAATTATTACTTTTACTATTATTATTATTGTCATTATTATTATTATTTTAAATGTTTTCTGAGATTTTTCTGTGTTTGTAATTTTTTTTATCCACTTTTTTAATAATTTGTCATAAATAGTTATTAGTTAGTGACATTTATATATATATATATATATATATATATATATATATATATATATATATATATATATATAAACAAATTTTAACTTTTATATATATATATATATATATATATAATTAGAAATATATTTTTTAAAATTATTTTGATATACAAATTTTTATGCATCTGTAGTTAGTTTATAATGAAAACAACAAATACTATATATTTAAATCCATTTTAAATTTTAAATTTATATTATTTTTTCCCTCTGAAAAAATAATGCTGACTGAAAATTTCTTTAAAAAAAAAATGATAATAATATGCATAATTTTTTAAAAAATTAAAGCGATAATTTTGAAATTCTTCTCAAATTTGTCATAGAATTCCGTGCTTCTGTTACTACTAAAATTTAAATATGTTATGTAACAATATTGCAACAACATATTCTCTTACTTAAACGTCTAAATGTCAAAATAAAAGGCCAAAAAAGAAAATTCTATTTTGTATCTGGTTTCTAATGGTTTTTTGCACAGTCTGCAATGTAAAATCAAATTAAAATAATTTGTATATACTTTTTTTAACACATAGTTACTAAATTTCGACAAATTACTGCTACGTACCTAAGACGTAGAAGAAAATAAATGGGGAAATCGTTAAAAGCCAAGCAATTATGTAATTATTTTTGAAAAAAGCAATTAATTACAGTGTTTATTTAATTAAGAATAAAATATCACTTTTTGAAATACAGCGGAAATATCTTTATTATTTAATTATACTTCTAAATGTACCCATTAGCTGAAATGGCTTGGAACAGATTTAGCTTAGTTAAACATTCATATATAAAGCTTTATTTTTATTGTACTGAAACTTTAATTATTTAAGCAACCCAATTTAGTAAAATAAATGATAATTTTCAATTATCTGTAATATATACGCTTAGTTCTAATTGATTTATTATTAAATATTAGAAATTGCTTAAATAAATAATTAATAAAAGAATTTTTTTACTTAAATGAAAGGGGAAAACCTCTATTAAATTTTTCTTATATTTAAATGATAATTTATTTTATCTACAAATTTAACTTTTTATAAAGTTTTTTAAATTATAAAATTAAATGCAAAAAAAAAAAAAAAAAAAAAAAAAAAAAATAATAATAATAATAATAATAATAATAATCAAAAACTTTTTAAATCCTTATTTTTGAAAAATGATGCTTCACATGTTTGTAATAGATTTCATGTGTTGAAGAGTACGTTATTTCGAAGAGTTTTATAAAGAGTACGTTACTTTCGTATTCAAGAGTACGTTATAATAACTTATCGTATAAAAAATTTTCATTGACTATAATCCAAATATTTGTTTTTGTTTACAAATTGTGGATTTTTTTTAATCATTTGCACTGTTTTTCTACCTTTACTTTCACATAATCTTAATAACATGGCAAGTTAAACTAATTTCCCAAACTTTCTTCTTTTCTTTTCTTTTCTTTCTTTCTTTCTTTCTTTCTTTTTTTTTTAAACTCTCTTGGAAAGAATGTGGTTTCGTCCATCTGACATAAAATCAATTCTGAGTTTCTGGATTTTCTAATATCCCGGAGAATCTCAAAAATTATTTTGAAACACAATCTTACGCCGCTATTTCGATAAGATTTTTTTTTTTTTTTTTTTTTTTTTTAATAATTTCATTACACATCTCCCATAAAAAAATGTAAATGTAGTACTTGGTCAAAATTTTCCTTATCGGGATTTTCCCTGGTTTACATGTTTGAATTTCGCCTGATTGAAAAAGGAAAATTTTGTAAAATGTTCAGTGTGTATGCATGCGCATACGTGTCTCTATATGTATGTAAGGATAGTACATATCACCCTTATCTCAGGGCACTTTGAAGGTTGAGAAAATTCCTCCGTTTTTGCTATTACTATTTACATATAGAATAGATTTCATAATCAGATTTCTTTATCGTATTTTGTAGTAATGAGTTGTATTAAAAAGAATACAGATTACTGTATAAAAATAGTGGTAGACAAAATGGGGGAAATTTCTCATCCATGTAAATGTCCTGAAAAAAGAATAGGATGTGCGGTTGCGGATGTATATGTGTGTGGGGAAAATCTGGTTATCAATCTGCAAAACGAATAAAAATAGAATGACAAAATTTCAGAAATAAGACAGATAAGGTGTAAATTATAAAAACGTACTTGGGACTTTTTTTTATAAAATATACTGTCCCCATGAATTTTCTTGCTTCTTTAACCCTAATAATAAGATTTAACGAAACAGAAATTATCTATAATTTATTAGTTTATTATGTTTATAATAACTATGGGTTTTAAAGGTCTAATTAAAAAATCTCTAATTACGTTCTCATTGAAAAATTGACACAAAAATGAAAGCAAATGTTAATGAAAACTGAAATCTTTCTTTAAGGATTTTGGTATATTTGCCTCAAATCAAATATCGTAAAATGGGAAAAATATATTTTTTTTAATTACGTGTTATGCATAGGGTTAATATCCCTCCCACCTTTTATTGATTATTAGTCTCAATCTACTGATAAAACGTTGTCGCCAGTTTTACGATGGTTGGACATTTATCGAAATCGAAAATTTATCGGAAATATAACTGAATAATTTGAAAGCAATGTTATAATTTGAAAAAAAACTGATAGTCCTCCGTAGTAAACTAAATTCCAGAATTTCATCAAAATCGTTTTTTTTTTTTTTTTTTTTTTTTTTTTTTAATAGTGATATTTTTTATCAAGTGTATATTCGCCATTTTCATTCTTCAGGAATCTCAATTATGATAATTGCCAGAGTACTTTAACATAGTAATAGTACCAACTATGAATATTACTAAGTGCCAGAATGAATATTACTAAGTGTCATCATTACTAATTTATTCCGAAAGATGTTTGGTACATCTTTTTTTCACACTGCTTTTTTGTAATGTAAATTTCTCTTATATATAACAACGATTAAGTAAGAAGAAAACTGCTCTTCAAAAAATGTGGTATAAAAAGACATGTAAATCAACTCTTATATCGTCGCTACCGTATCGAACTGTGAAATGTGCAAAAATGCTTTTTTCATTTTCGATAACTTGCATTTGTTTCTAAAATGATACATGGAATGTACAAGAAGAATACACTTAACCAGTGACTTATTAGCACAATAATTTACAAAAATAATTATTTTTGCGTTGCACTGATTTTGTGTTCGTGATTACAACAGGTTATTTTGCTGCCTTCAGAAATAGCCGTTTTTATATTCGATTGTTTGACATGGTAGCGACGATATGTCCAATATCATAGAAAAATGCTTCGTAATTTGTCAATGCGCTTAACATGTCGAATCAAAAATCAAAATTATATATATATATATATATATATTCTCTTTTTCTTTCTTTCTTTCTTTTTTTTTTTTTTTTTTTTTTTTTTTTTTTGAGGATGGGAGTACAATTTACCTGCCGTTTGAAAGAAGTAACCTTCATGAGTTAACAACATTCGCATTGCATACTAGCAACTGAACATTCTTACAGTTAAAAAAGAAATTGTTGGTTTAGCGTCAAGTGAAGCACTGTGAATTTTTAACAGAATAAAATTAATGAAAAATAAAAATGAACCAGAGGACTATCGTTGAAATATAACAAGTAAAACACTTTGGATAACATTATAAAATTTTAAAAAACACGCAAAAATTGTTTGAGGTCGAAATAGAACACGATCTTTCATTAGGCGACAAAAGTACGCAAAAAACAATGAAACTAACTGTCGCAATACATACTGGTAATTACAAGAATTATAAAACAATAATAATAATAATAATAATAATAATAATAATAATAAATCTAAAACCAATAATAAGAATAATAAAAGGAAAGAAAAAGAAAAAGAAAAATGAAGAAAATTATGTGATTAATTTCCAAATAAATTAAGAAAGGCGTGGAAGAAATATCATTATCAAGATTTTTCGAGTACTAAATATGAAAAAAGCTTCGTGTAAATCCAAATAGGCAGAGGAGATAAAAGAAGAAATGGTGTTAATTTCAGTGAGACCAACAGTGGTCAGTAATTGAAGATCTGTAAATTTCTTCATTACGCGGCATATTCCTCTGTTGCCCACAAATTCTATATTTTAAATATAATTTAAGTTTCATAAAGAACAAGGGATTTAAAAAAAGCCAGATCGATTTTTATTAGAATTGGGAAGTTTAAAAGAAGGTAATTTAATTTTATTCACAGGTTTCTAAATGACTTTAAATCCGAACTGTGAAAGAATTAAAAAAAAAAAAACCTACAGGAATGAGATTATTCAATTACAATTCAATTTAGATCCTTTAATTAAACTCAAACTATAGAATTGAGAACCCGTAATCATTAAATTTAGAAACACAATGTTTTGGTTTTTTGAATTTATATAGAAATTTATCGATGATAGAAGGATTATAGCCTCGAAAAAGGACAAAAGGTTTTAAATAAATAATTCCTTTCGAAAGACTAGCAACCGAACTAATCTATAAGGCACGAAAAAGATAAGTATAAAATAAAAGTTTAGGTAAAAAAAAACATTTTTTAAAAATAGAAGCTTTTTTGAAGAGCTTTTGTGAAGCTCTAAAAAGCATAAAATAAAAAAATATTCTGGCAAAGACATGCGCTATAAATAAATGAAAATTCCAACGCTAAGAAAATTCTAGAGAAAAATATAGGTATTTCATTTTTGCAACAGATGAAAATTTTTAAATTTTCAAAATATTTAAAAAGCTTTCGAGACCATAAGTCATAAATTCATAATGTCTCGAAAGCTTTTAAAAATATTTTGAAACTTTAAAAATTTTCATCAATTTTTCAATAATTTTTTATTTTATGCTTTTTAGAGCTTCACAAAAGCTCTTCAAAAAAGCTTCTATTTTTAAAAAATGTTTTTTTTTACCTAAACTTTTATTTTTTTGCTTTTTAGTTACAAATAAAACACGTTTATTTATTTATTTTTATGATTTTTTATAATAATTAAATATTTTTATTAAACTTATTTAATGCTTAAAAACATTATATGAGATCTTGTTATTGCTTAACACTAATTTAATTAAGGCACATTTGAGTATATGTTATTGTTATATTAATATTATAATAATAATCAAACTACAAACTGATATTTAATTTGATTTATTCGAAAATTAGATTACCTGATGTGTACGAAGCACAAATGAAACTACAAACTAATATTTAATCTAACTTGTACGAAAACGAGGTCACATGATGTGCGTTAGTCACAAATGTGTCACATAAGTTGCAAAATCAGTTTTAAAAAGCCAGAAATCAGTTTAAATTCAAGAAAAATCAGTTCCTTCCATCATTAGGTGGTAAGTTACGAAGACGGATCATTTCTTCTAAAACATCTTCCTTGCAAATCTCTCTCTCGATCAAGCCGTTTGGTGTAATTTCATCAATCTCGATACCAGCGAATGACTTACAACGACTCAATGCAACAAATTTCTGTCCAGGAGCAAAGTATTTGTTTCCCAAATTCACTGCTGCTTTACTGATGGTACTTCCCTGCAATTTATGAACAGTGACAGCATAACATGGAACCATTGGCAGCATTCTTCGCTCAGCACTTCCGTATCCAAAATTCGTATCAAAATTGACAGTAATTGGTTCAATTTCTTCCACCTGCTGGGAATTTTATATTTTTATGACCACTTTAGGAAAGCCATGTTCATTGAGCTGTTGTCGGCGCCATCCTGGAAATTTAATGTCAACAATCGATCCCATTGTACCATTTACTAAGCCTTTGGTTATATCAACATTGTATCGTAAAATCACCATTAAACCTCGATACAGTACCAATGTGCGAGGAACATCTTCAGTTTTATTAATATTAACTGTAATTATCCTTCCCAATGGGACATTGATTGCACGCATGTATTGTTCTACAAGTCGATCTTGTGCAACAATTTCGAATTTCTGAATAGTAGGACTCATATTTCTCATGACTAGCTGATTATGGTCTTTTACCATTTTGCAGTTGGCACAATTCGAATGGCTTCTCCATAAGCAAATTCCCCTTCTTGCTTACTATTTTCAGCTTTACTTACGAGGAGCTGATATTGTTCAGTAGTGAGGTTTCCTTCACGTAGGTTATTAAGTAAATTAACGAAAGTATTACCGCCTCTTTGTCGGACTATTACTTTCAGCTTACAAAAACTGAATTGATGGAATAAATGTAACAACCCTTCGATTTCCTCGGATTGAATGAATATTGGAGAGCCCAAAACAGGAGGAAGTTGCATAATATCGCCGAAAAGTAAAACGTTGGAACCCCCAAAGAGATCGTTATAATTACATTTGAGCTCTTGCAAGCGATAGTGTAGATGGTATAGACATGGAACCATCGATATCTCGTCAATGATAACGAACCGTGTATGTCTCCAATATTTTCGCATCATTTCTAACTAAATGCCAGTCAGTTGTTTGTATGCTAGTATAAGTCTGCCTTTTTGAACAGCAAATTTGAAGACAGAATGAAGTGTTCGACCTTCAATCAACAACGCTGCCACACCTGTATAGGCACAAACTTTCACATAACATTGACTTACATTTGGATGCAATATAAACTTGAAACTTGGCAACAGTTCAAGTGGTAGGCAGCGCCACCTGGTACAGATTGCGCGACTTTTTTATTTAACAGCCACCAAAAATTTGTAAAAGTGGAATATGATATGCATAAAAGACGATTAGAATCAAAGGAACGTCGATTATATATATGATATATCACTTCTTAAAATTATTGGTGACATTTGAATAAAAAGTCACTTAATCTGTACCAGGTGGCGCTGTCTACCGCTTCCACTGTTGCCAAGTTTCCGAGCAACGCGACAGACATCTAGTTTAGGAGGCTATGCTCTAACCAACGGAGCTAACGAGGAATGCAATGCGTTGCTTATATTTACTTTAAAGCGGAGGCACCTTGTTTTTTGGCGTGTCACGAAGACACGATGAGAAATTCCAATTTCAATAAAAAGCTTCTAAAAAATTTATTTATTTATTTATTTTTACTTACATTTTTATTTTGTGCTTTTTGTAACTAAATAAAAAGCCGTTTAAAGAAATTTTGAAAATTATTAGGATACTGTGTACACAACGAAATATTTTCTTTTATCAATTGACACTTTTTCTATTAATTATTTGCAAAAAATAACACCTCGGCCCGGCGATGATCGAACACACGACTCTCGCGTTATCGACATGACGCTGTAACCAGCTGATCCATTAAGAGATACAATGAGTTGCTTAAAATTTTTTTTAAATATATCTATATAATGGAAGCGTCTTGGTTTTTTAAGGTGCCAAATAGCCGATGACAAATCCAATTTCATACAATAGTAATATATAATAGTAATATATATATATACAGTCGGTAACAAAAGTGTCCGAATACTAGCAAAAGTTCCTATATAAAAAAAAGTACACTTAATACAGTTTTGCTAAATAAATCCTTGTCGAATTCTGTTCTTAGACTGAATAAGAACAGGATTCGAGAAGGATTTATTTAACAGAACATTATTAAGTGTACTTTTTTTACATAGGAATTTTCGCTAGTGTTCGGACACTTTTGTTACCGACTGTAGATTTATATAAAGGTTCTAAAAATATTTTTTAATGTATTTTTTACTTAAAACATTTTATTTTGTGCTTTTTTAATATCTAAAATGTTTTGTGTTTTCCAATATCTAAATAAAAAAAAAATGCTTTAAAAAAAACTCCTCAACAAATTCTTAGTGTAAGCAACGAAAAATTTTCTTGTATCAGTTGACACATTTTCTACTAATTATCTGCAAAAATTTACATGTTGGACCTTCCGGGGACCGAACTCACGACCACCGTGATATTAACGTGACGCTCTTACCAACTGAGCCAAAGAGCGACAAACAAAACGGTTTGTACAGTCGGTAACAAAAGTCTCCGAACACTAACAAAAATTCCTATGTAAAAAAAGTACACTTAATACAGTTTTTAAAAATAAATCCTTGTCGAATCCTGTTCTTAGTCAGTCTAAAAACAGGATTCGACGAGGATTTGTTTAACAAAACTGTATTAAGTGTACTTTTTTTATATAGGAATTTTTGCTAGTGTTCGGAGACTTTTGTTACCGACTGTATTTACTTTAAAATGAAGGCGCCTCGTTTACTAGCGTGACACGAAGACAAGTCAATTTCAATTAAAAACTTTCTAAATACGATATATTCTGTTTCAGGTATTGGATAAAAAGAGCATGTGGTGGAAGTGAGACAGAAAAAGTTTGTAAAGGAAATGATTCAGAACCGACCGCTATGTTTATGCATCAAAGCTTCAAGAAAATCAAGAAGCACTTATCTTGAAATTGAATTGAATATAGGGGTCAATCAATTTGACCAATGAAAGTAATTTGGAAAAATTGACATCAGAAGGAACAAAAGCGAAAGTTTCATCAACATACCTAAATCAGTTAGCAAATTTATATTCGCCGAAGAGTTTTTCTTAAAAATAGTGCATATATAAATGTTGCAAAGCAAAGGAAACTGAGGACTATTCATAGCCACCCCCTCAGTTTGAGAACAATAAACACCAATAAAAATAAAGGCAATGTCCAGGTACATAAGTGAAAAAAATTCTAAAGCTTCTCAATTTCAGTAGCAAGAGAAATAAGTGTCTTTCATTTTCTTGAACTGTTGACATAATGAAGAAAAATGCAATTGGAAGAGTTGAACGTTATTCATAATACCACTGATGGTGAAATTTTTAAACAAAATAGGGGAGACCGGGGTACAATGGACCATAGAGTAAAATGGACCAGAACTATTATTTATTTTATTTATTTATATCTATGCTTCGTATTTTGGCAAGTAGATAAAAGCACTGCAGTGATGAAAATTATCTAGCAATATCATTCTTAACTGACAATTTAGCCATTTTATTTGTGAAATTTAGTTTACGGTGGCCAAAAGTAAATGTTTTTAGTTTAAAATTCTTTCTTTTCATCATTCAAGAATTATGATCTGGAAGAGGTTATTTAGCACATTAAAGAGGTAAGGTCCTATATTATTATATTTAATATCATTAAAATATTTTAAAGGATTTTTTTTTTTTTTAAACATTTGTTGACAGAGTTCCACATGGGTTAAAATGGGAGAACAGGAACTAGGGTACAATGGAACATGGCCTATTTTAGCCAAATTCTCTCTCATATATGTTTTTTAAGTTGAAAATTATATGTCGAATTAATAATTAATAATTTATTAACAAATTCTACATTTTTGTAGTGTTACCTATAGATTATTCTTACAAATTTCAGAGCTTACTTTAATGAGATCTGTTATATCTTCAAAGATAAATAAGCAAGCAATTTATTTTGAGGTTTTTTTTTCTATATATATATATACATACATATATATATATATATTAATAAACATTCAGTTACTTTTAAATTATTTTATTTTCAAATAATTATCTTTTCAATTTTTAATACAAATAAAATAAAAGCTTACTTTAATGAGATCTATTATATCTTCAAAGATAAATAAGCAAGCAATTTACTTTGAGGTTTATTTTTTCTATATATATATACATACATATATATATATATATATATATATATATATATATATATATATATATATAAACATTCAGTTACTTTTAAATTATTTTATTTTCAAATAATTATCTTTTAAATTTTTAATACAAATAAAATAAAAGTGTGTAGATATAACGAAAAAGACGGTTTTACTTTTTGTTGGCTTAATCACGTGAATGAATAATAAAGAAAATTTTTCTGTGAGATTCATGCAACAAAAACCTAATCGAGATATTTACGTTTTTCTTTAAAGTGTTGATGAATCTTTCGTAAATTTTCGAGGTATTGTAATGAAGAGTCTTCACGACCCTACAATTCACAAGAATACCGCAGACATTCACAAAATTTTTTTCGTTTATCATTTTCTAATTTTAATGACATTAATATTACAATATTTGTTTGAATCTAAGACACAAATAAATATAATGTATTCTACATTTTGTACCATTAAAAACACATTACATTAAAAATACTTTTTTAATTTTACCTGTGGTCCATAGTCATCGATGCCATGGACCATTTTACCCCAAGCCCGGGATAAAATGGTCCACTTTGTCAGTTCCTATTATATATATATATATATATATATATACAGTAAGACCCCGCTTAACGTGGGGGATACGTTCCATCAAAGTAGAGCGTAATGCGAAACAGCGCTAAACGAGGCTATCTTAACATGTAAATGATGGGATAATAATGCGCATGTAAATAATGCGCGCACAATTTCGGGGAATCCCCGTACTTTTGCGAGCAATTTCGGGGAATCCCCGGGTTGAAATAAAAAAGCGCTAAACCGAAACAGCGCTAAATGAAACAACGTTAAGCGGGGTCTTACTGTACATATAAAATAAGCATAATTATTACTTTTGACTTAATGCAATATGAATCTCAATATATTGGTAATATGCACACATATTTTCAACAGTAAAAATCATTATTTTATGAGTAAGCACTTATAATAAAAAAAAAGTTGTCCATTTTACCGTAGTATCTCCTATGTTTCCTGTATCAACAGTAAATTACGAAATGTTTCCGTTTTCAATTCATTGAATCCATCAGCTTATCTCATTTTATTCCCAAATGGTGATACAAGAGAGAAACGTTAACATGGAGCATAATGGCCCTCCCTTGAAAATTCCCTAGAAGAGAAATAAAGTATTGTAATATCAGAGAAATTCCTATTCAGCTTGAGCATATATTGTTATCGGGGATGTATTGTCTCAATTTTAGGGCAGTCGTATGTTAGGAAACAGCTTCAAATTCAAAATTACATTTTAAAGCATGCATTGTTATCGGGGATGTATTGTTGTGAGCATGTATTGTCTCAATTTTAGAGTAGTCGTATGTTAGGAAGCAGCTTCAAATTCGAAATTACATTTTAACAGCAGAGAACATTTTTTTTTTTTTTTTTAAATTGAAGTTGGGGGAAGAAGTCCCCGGATATCCTACCTAAGTCTGTTACTTCAGCATGTATTGTTATCCATTTCTGAGCTATGTTTAAAGCTTCAAGTCTCTAGATTGTCGGGAAATTATTTTTAAATCGATTTTAGAATTCTGTCCGAACAAACGTAGAGATAAAAAAGCGAGTTAATAAAAACGTGGCTGTTTTTAATTGCACTGCTCGACATAAAAATTGCTTCTGACACAGTAAAATGACTTCCTGAATCCGAAAACGACGCCCATTTTGCCCTATCACCCACCGTTTTTTCGTAACGGCCCCCCTATTTTTATCATTTTTCGGTGATTTTATGGCTATAAATTTAATTTTTATGAGGGGGCTGATTCTTTTGACCGTTAAATTTCTTCTGAGGGGCTACCTAGTTAGGAAATTGTAAAACATGGACATTTGCGACAAGGGGAAAATTTTGGGGGGATTTGCCACTGAAATTATGTATTACATATCTTATATATTTTTTTATCTATTATTAATGCTATTTTTTAAATTCTATATTGTTTTGATTTTCGGTGTTAATTTAATTCTTTTTCATTCTTCAAATCAAATTCATAGTCATAAAATTATCGAACAGGGAAAATAAAAGAAGGGTGTGGTGTTTTTTGAAAACGGTGACTGGGTAAAATGTGAGTCATATTCGGATTCAGGATGTCATTTTACATAAGAATCAGCAATAATGGTACCAAGACTCGATTTTTTTTGTGTGTGTGTGTGTTTGTGCAGAGCAGTGTTATTCGTTTAATATGAACCTTAAAAATTAAAGATACAATTTCTTACACTTGGAAATTCATAAATATAAAAATACGTTAAACCTATATAAGGTTTGGTTATTTAACTAAAAAAATTATAGTACATTTTTTGAGGTATTATAAGTTTGATAAAAATTTTATCACAACTAAAAATAATAATAATAATAAATGAGACTTCTAATTTTTTCATGTATATGTCATAAAAGAATAAATCAAAAATATATGCAATTTATATGCTTAAATTGCTGAGTCTTCCGTTTTTCAAAGAGACTTAATACCGGAAAATTTTTATAATTTTTTATTTATATGAGATATATACCTTTAAAAAAATACTAGTGATAAATCTGATTAAAAATTTAGAATGTTTGGTAGCTATATATACAAATAGGTCAAAATTTTAAAGTTTTATTAATCCATTTGAGATACTTCAGAAAAAATTGCACATTTCAATTCGTATATTACTTTTATGCTTAGAAATTTTCTTTGACTTATTTCCAATATCGTATTATTGATTTCAAATATATTTCTTTCAGAAGAATGATAGCTTCATTTTAGTTATTGTTATAATGCACATGGGTCGTAACTGAAGGCATAATGTTTTGCTTATTTATTTATTTTCAAACGAACAATTTCTTTATAAGTTACATAAAACCCTTAAGAATCATGGAACAGAAATTATAGTGTGGAACTTTGGTGGAGGATATTAAAATTTTTTCTGGATGTTGATATTGTGAGTAGTTATTTTTCGAGCATACAATTCAAATATTAGACGTTATTTTTTACCATATTTTAAAGTAAAATATCACACTCAATGATCGTTGATATTCCTCAAATCTAGCAAAAACATAATTAACTTGATAATTTTATATTTCGTTTTTGATGAATTTTCGTGGATAGCAGAAGCTGGAGTATTGATATTTTTCCTATACTTTAAGCGAAAATGTTTAAAAATAAGTAAAGAAATAAAAACAAGCACAACAGGAAGGTATCATAGCTTATTTTGCAGCATTATGATTTGTGAAATACAAAACATCCGGATATCTCTTGAAAACATACAAAATTAAGCAATATATATTTTTTTTTTCAGAGGCTAAAGAGATGTCATTTCTATTCAGCTAGGGATTAATGGAAGTCTTAAGTATAAAATGCGCAGATAAATATTTTTCAACGGTTATGATTTCTACATAAAATAATATCATCCATGTTAAATATATTCAGTCCTTAATATTTTATCGCATATGTATGAATATATTATGATTTTATTTATTTATTTGAACATTTAAAGGATTTTTTTTTCTTTTTCTTTTAAGGACAATGAGCATTATTAGTTTCAATATGGATAAAAATGTCGTTGCTAGTTTTTGTAGACCAGTGTAACACCAAGCTAAATTAGAAGTATCAGTCCTATCGTTACAAATTTGCTACCAAATGATAGGGACGATTTTTCTAAATTCTGTCTTTGACAGAATTTTTCCTTTTTTCTTTTTTTTTTTCTATTTATTGAAAAAATGAACCCATATTGAACCCATGCATTAATATATGAAATAATTTATATATTTTTAAGATATTTCGAGTTTTAATTACAACCTAACTTTAGGCGCATTGCTGTAAGGCGTTAAAGATCTCCTATATAAATGAAAAAGTAAATAAATAAACTTATAACTGAAAAAAAAAAAAAAATCTTCCATAATTCATGCAAACGGGGAATAACGTTCCTTATTTTATCTTTTATAGCCTTGGGGACTAATTAAAGACGATTTTATCATTTGATTTATAAACCACTTAATTTTTTTTTTCATACAATATTTTAAAAGAGATATTTATAACTAATTTAAAATACTGAGCACTTATGTTTAATTAAAACGAAATAAGTATAGTGTTTTATGAAAGTACCGATAAGTAATATTTATTAATTAGTCACTTTATATTTTATATTTTAAAAAATTTAAAAAATAATTCTACTGTCAGTCTTTTCTTTAAAAATGTGATAGAGAAATTAATTACACGATTTTTTTTATGTCAGAAAGAAAATATAATGAATAGATTACACTGTAAAAATTAATTAATTGATTAATCTAGAATGTATTGCAAAGTGCGTGTTAAAATTTTGTTGGAATAGGTGAAGTTTCCTGTGCTGATCATCATATACTTGTTCTCATAAGTTTCTACGAAAGTGACTACTATATTCGTTTTAAAGGAAATGAAGTTCTAGGCTATCCTAGGCTATACATTTATCTTATCTTTATTGTTTGTTTAATTTTATCAGGATCGTTTCATTTTTCATCCAATTTCATTGTATTGTCAATTTTATAATCTACATAATTAATGTTTATGTGATATAGTGCATTATTCTGACATGTTAAAAAATCACAAATTTCGAATAACTTACGAAATTTTCAAAATAATACAAAATATTTATTTCCAGTAAAATAAATGATAATTCAAAACTGACACAACATTTTTATGATGAAAGTAATAGTCTTAATATACGTTTATGTGAAATTTTGTCTTATTCTCCTACGGTATGTAAATCGGAAATTTTAAGTAATCTACGAAGTAACTTTTAAAATGAGATAAAAATACAAAAATTTAAAACATTAAAAATATATTTTAATTAAAAACATATAAAACACAAGACAGACGTTTCGGCTAGGACACTAGTCCTCCTCAGTGTCAAACATACAAGTACAAACAACATTTACAAAAATTCATAATACATCATAACAAGCTCGACGGAGGCTAAAAGTTTAAAAGTATCCACAGAGCATCTGCCTAAAGCAAAGTTAAGTCCACGATTCAACACATCTAATTCACTTGGAGAGAAGGTGCGAGAAGACTTATTAACAGTCCAGTTGGAAGTTACAGAAGACGATTTAAAATTATCAGTATCAGTAGTAAGAGGCAGCAAGCGGTCAAATTTTAAACGGAACTTACGTACGAGTTTAAAACGAAGAATAGAACTTTGTGATGACAAAAATGAAATAACATGAAGTTTATCATTGTTATCAACTTGGAACAGAAGTGATTGAAGACATGAATGTAAAGATTTGTGTTAAGAGCACAGGCTGCCATAACTAAGCGATATAGCTGCAGAGATAAAACGGAAACTTGTTGACAAGGCAATTTTTCTTCCTTTAATAGAATTAACTAGAGACTTGACAGTGAATGAAGCAGGAACAACATGCGATTTTTTACACTTTATGAGAAAATCACGTTGGCAATTTAAACGTATAATTTAAACTGGACTGTTAATAAGTCTTCTCACACCTTCTCTCCAAGTGAATTAGATGTGTTGAATCGTGGACTTAACTTTGCTTTAGGCAGACGATCTGTGGATACTTTTAAACTTTTAGCTTCCGTCGAGACTTAATCTTGTTATGATGTTTTATGAATTTTTGTAAATGTTGTTTGTACTTGTATGTTTGACACTGAGGAGGGCTAGTGTTCTAGCCGAAACGTCTGTCTTGTGTTTTATATGTTTTTAATTAAAATATATTTTTAATGTTTTAAATTTTTGTATTTGTATCTCATTTTAAAAGTTACATTGGTTTTAATATATTAATAAGACGTATAAATTATGTTTAATTTTTTTAAATCTACGAAGTTTTCAAAATAGAATGTTTATAATCAATGATGTTCATGCCCTCATCATAAATAATGTTTTAAGGGGTTAGCGGTAGTCAGAGACACGAAAAAATGATAATTTTCAGTAATTTTTTTTCGCTATTAAATCATTTTATTTTACAAAAGTAATAATATGGCATTATTATACAATGTTTTGACTTGAAGTCACGAAAATTTGAAAAAAAAAAAATTATAATTTCCAAAGTTATAGCTGTTTCTGTTGACCCAGTCCAAAAAAATGGTCCTTGCGGTGACAATGATAAGTCCTTGGAGATTCATCTAAAATCAATCGGATAAGAAAAATTAGTTTTATAAATAGATAATCCTAGGCCTGATCGAAGCTTTTTTTTTTTTTCAAAAATTAAAAAAATGGCGGACTCAGGAAATTTTTTTCTAAATTTTTGGGAAAAAGTCAACAGTTAATTGGTCTTAAAAAATCGAAATTTTTGAAAAAAAAAAAATCCTTCGATCAGGCCCGAGTTTATTATGTATTCTAAAAGCTGTATAAATTTCATTAAAATCTATTGAGCGGTTTTCAAGTTACAGTTGTCACCAGTTCAAAAAACATAGTTTTGAGAAAAACGCATTTGAAGTTTCGCACTAGATTTACGTACAGAAATACGAATTATTTAATCACTTACACTGAGTCATCTATTCCTGGGCCATATAATAGTTCTTCAGCCATTGTGGAAGTTTCCAAAACATCAATTTGCCGTTGCCTACGAAGCATTCTGCCTTCCCGAGTGTTGTCGTTGGCGCGCTGATCTGCCACTTTCACACGTGCAGCATCCTTTTTTTTTTGCATACTGATGGGAATTAGACCCACTCGAAAAGTAATTATCGGATCAACTTCAAATTTTCAGAGAATATTTATAAGATATTACACTTTAAGAAAATGCAAAAAAAAAAAAATTTGATTTTTTGAAAATCCTGACTACCCCTAACCCCTTAAATACGGTCCAATGTTTTTATGATGAGAATAATCTTCGTAATACAAATTTATACGAATTTTCTAGTCCTTTGGTTTCTCCCTATACATCAACGTTAAAAAATTAAATTTCAAATAATTTACGAAGTTTTCAAAGAAAAATCTTGAAATGAAATGGAGTTGTTTACAGTATCGTAAGTGATATTTAAATATTTCGTCCGACCAGTTTTCGATTAGTTGTTTTTGAGATATCGTGTACACAAAATAATACACTAACAAACAAACTAATCAAATGCAATTTTTTTTTTTTTTTTTTTACGATTATCTATGATTACCATACGAATGGTATGATGGGAAACAAGAAATCGCATACACTTTCTACTCTAAATTTAAAGCATGGTGTATATTTATGCATGATTGTATTTTAAAAGAGCATTGTAATAAAGGGGCGAAAATGTACGTATCTGAATCATAAAAAGATGCTTTTATTTATTTATTTGTTGTAAAAGCGTATAATTTTAAAAAGCTGCCCCCTTAACCCAACCGGGAATTAATTAGTGCCATTTGCAAAGAAAGCTATAATTTTCAATATCGTGCTCAATAATCAAATAAAAATTTATAGACTGTTTAAATTTTCAAAAGACAAAAAATCTGCAATATTCTTTATTTGAATTGTTCTTTATATAATGATAAATACGAAATGTTTCATTAAGCCAAAAAGAGAGAAAAAAGAAAAACAAGTGACTTGTTTTTCATTGTATGCATTGTATAATTTTAAAGAAAACATTCAACTGGGATTTATAAATAATTCATTATTCATTGATTAGTTTAGAAAATACACCTTAAATGAACTGAAATCTTGTCAGACTTTCGAAATAAGATAAAAAGTGATATCAGAGGATAAAATGAAAAAGTGAAATGTCAATTTATTTTTGTCTTAAGAAATTTTCAGAAGTAGAAATTAAATAAAATGTCTGATCAAATGTATTTGGTCTAAAAGATACATTTAACGTTCTGCTTTTGTAAATTTTAAGTTCTTTCATGTAAAGTTTGTCCATATTCTGATAAAATTTTTTCAATTATATAAATTATTCATGGAAAAATTTGTCATACATATTTTTAAAATTTAAATTAAAGTATTAAATTAACACTGAAAAGAAATCACAGAAATTTGTTCTATTGTCATTATAATAAACCTTTATAAGGTAATGTTTGCAATTCTGGCAATTCTGCAAAATAAAGTTTTCTACATGAGTATATTCATAAAAATAAGTATTTTTTAAATGATTGGGAAATACTAAAACATTTCTATGTTACTTATTTTTTATTTGCATGAATTAAGATAACAAACCTCAAACAACTTCATATGATATTAGCATTAAGTAGTGCGCTAAAGGGGCCATATATAAAAGTAATAATTAAAGAAAAAAAAGTAAAAGCAAAGAGAAGAAAATGTATTATGTGTTGCTTTTTTGGTGCTGTACTCATGCCTACTTTATCGCTTGATGAAGAGTCGCGATATTAATTCAACCGCAAACATAAGTTGTGAGATTATTATTATTTTTTTTTTTCAATTTATAATGTTTTCTTACAAAGATTTTATTAGCAAAAAATGTGATTAATATATTTTTCAACTCTCAAAATTGTATCAGTTGTATTAACCATTAAACAATTATAGCAACGCAGTGTGTGTACTTATAGTGTATGGTAAAGCAGTTAGTGTATGTAGCATCACACTGTCTTTAAAATCACTATGAAATAAAACAGTTTAATGTGTTTAAAATAATGTTTTTAATAGATTTCTCTAGTCATTTACAATTAGGATAAGATTTAAAATACCGTGTACTTAAACAAGAATTAAAATCTAATTTTTCATAAAATCACACAATAAACTGTGGATTGAAATCATATTTATTGAAATTTAATTTTTCCGACTGAGTGAAAATAATGCCTGGACCGGGACTCGAACCACGGATTTTTGACTTACAAGGTCAAGGTTACCTGCGGCTTATTTCTGTTGAGCTATCTAAATGATAGACCAGATTGTTTCTGCCTATAAGGTTGTCTGAGTGAGTAATGCTGACCGTGATGTCGGCCTGGATAGCTCAGTTGGTTGAGCCTTGACCTTGTAAGTCAAAGATCCGTGGTTCGAGTCCCGGTCCAGGCATTATTTTCACTCAGTCGGAAAAATTAAATTTCAATAAGCATTAAAATCATTTTCATTCAAATGATAATTAAAGTGAAATTGATAATTAAAGTGATGATAATTAAAGTTAATTTCAGTGAAATGATAATTAAAACAATAACGAAAAATAAGGCAGTTTACATAATTTATTAACACTTTTTAACTCTACGTACTCCTTCTATCCTTTAACATTCAACTTACTTCGCATACGTGATCACAATATGAACATGCAGAATGATACAAAGACAGAAAGACTAAATAAATTCACAATAACTTTTAAATATTGTTGCACTCAACATAAATGGAGATGCCATTCCAGCAATTAACAAATATACCCTTTATTATATCTAAATGTTTTAGTATATGTGTATAAACATTAACGTTAATCATACAATATTCTACATAAAATATTTTTTTTTACAATGTTAAAACAATTTTTTTACAAAGCAGTACAAAATCATTTAATTATGATTTATAAGAATACTTCCCATAATATACAATGTATTGATATTATTTTCGATTCCCCTGTGCGCAAATCAATAGTCCTGTTTATACTATTTTAAATAGGGACTATGTCATAGTGAACTGGAATAACATATGTTATTTAGAGGACTTTCTGAAAATGTTTATTAAAGCTACAGAAGGTGAGTCATAGAGATAGACAGACGGAAACGAAGATAGGAAGGTGCGTTATTTCAAATCGTAATCACTCTTAAGCATTATTAAAAAGTTTTAATGGTTAATAAGGGTTAATAAGAGTAATTGCAGAAATTTCTTATTAAAGAGCTCTTAATGTATCTGAATATTTTGGTTTGATTATTTAAATCTTAATACTAAACACAATATATTCTATAGAAAATATTTTTTGTGCATATGAATGATGGATAACAATTTCATTGTGATTTATGTAAAATAAAGATATTTAAATATGGTTTATAAAAATGCTTATAATGGAAAACAGTGGTTTGTAATTCATTTGGATTTCCCTGTATACAAACCATTGATGGTTCTTACTTCATTTTTAATAATAAATATCATATAGTGAATGCGAGTATAATATATTTATCAGTTTCAGTGAATTGAATAGTAGAGTGTGGACAGACGATAAAACAAACGGGCACATTTCAATTTTCTTGAAAAAATTTAAAAAGGAAACAGGGAAATAAACTTAAAATTAATTAGGCTTTCTACATTTTTAAGGTAAAAATTTTAATTTTTATGGAACTTATATGCCAAGATATTTTTGTCTTTTTTTCTTTCAATGTAAAAATTATTTAGAAGGTTTGTTTCTCTCTTTTTCTCCCTTCCTTTTTTTCTTTCTTCCTTCCTTTCTTTCATTTTTCTTCCTTTTTTATGTATATGAGTGAAAAAATATGTTTGTTTTCTCGCCGATTTTTAAATTATGCTTTACGTATTCTTTACCTATACTACTTTCATTTGCTTTATTCTTCTTTTTAGATAGTTCAGCTCCTATCTATAATACTGAAACTGAAATTGTTTAAATTATTATTTTAAACATTTCTTAACTTGGCTTAAATCCTTCTATATCTCCAAATGTTTTATCATTTAAATTAAAATATTTCATTTTTTCTGAGAAATTACCTCGCAGTTCACCAATTTTTAAACGCAATCCGATGACACGGCTTTTTATAAAGTATTTTCACAATCTATTATATTCTGTTAAAATCTTTAAACTTGTCAAGTGCTCTATAAAAATGTTAGCATTTTATTTGAATTATAAATAACACAAGCCTGCGAAATTGAAATTTTTGAAAAACACAAGAGAAATTTCCACTGATGTTTATGTTATTTGGTGTGCTGATTTGAAAATAACCTCCACTTTTTTTTTTTTTTTTTTTTTCATTACGTCAGGACATTTCGTAAAATCGATATTGATTTTTTTTCTTTTTCGAACAATATTGCATGTACTGTCTGGAAACAGTGTTGTTTTATCCATATTAATCCACGTAAAATGATCGATTCTTGGTGTAGAAAATTCATTTTTTAGCAGCTGATTTATTTTTTTATAGGTGTTGCTAGTATGCACGAGACGTCTCTGGTCGAAAGAAAAAAGAAAAGTCCCATTGGGTACTTTTTACATCAAATTATTTTGCAGTTTTTAAAACAAATCACCAACATACAATTTTAATTGTTTTTCTTACGGTAACTTACACAAATTACACGATTGACCAAGAGGAACAAATATTATGTACATGTAAAAGATCGAAGTAAAATTGAATTTTTCAAGAAAACAGGACGTGATAGAAATGTTTCGTTATATCTCTTTGAAATCAGCTCCAAAAAATACATGAAGTTCAAATATCATTTCCTTGCATTTTTTTTTTTTTTTAATTGCAGACCTGTGTAATTTAAGTTATATCTTAAAAGCTCGTATTCATAAAATAATCTTTTTTTTTTTTTTTTTGGTTATGACATATAATGAATCAACCATAAATTCCATATAATCGCACTTTTTTTTGCCGAAATGAATAGTTTCTTCTGTACAATTTTATCAGGTGATCAATTTAGATTCCTTTAAAAGACTTAAAAGATTAGATTAACAATCAATAGAACATTTCTTCATCTAAATAATCCATAGCCTGCTTAAGTTTTTTTTCCAGAGATTTTTCTGATTTAATATTATTTGTATTATATTGGATCTGTATTATATTGTTATAATATGCAGTATATTATTAAAAATTTTAAATTTAATTTTAATTTTAATTAGTCATTAAAATCAAAATTTTAATTTTAAATATTTACAGAGTTCTAAAGTGATTCATGATTAATATATAAGGAGTTTAAAAAAAATAAATAAATAACAATGATTTAAATATTTTAAAATTCTGTTTATCTGTCCTTTGAAACAAAAAAAACCTATTTAGTTTTGTTTCATTATTTTTTGCATTCAATTCATTTTCACGAAACATTCTGATGCATTGCCGATAAAATAATTAGTTAGCAATATTTTAGTGCTAGATTTTTCGCGTATATGTTTTTTTTAAATTTGATTTAAATTTATTTATATTTTACAATAATTAAGTCACGACGTATATATATATATATATATATATATATAGAGAGAGAGAGAGAGAGAGAGAGAGAGAGAGAGACCAGGAACTCTGATTTTTATTGTTTTTATTTATTTAAATAAATATTTCGTTGAATTTTAATGAGATAAATATAAATTATTTCCCATGGACATTTTTTCGGCGTTTTGTTCTATAAAGCAATTTGAGTATTTTTGAAATTTCTTTGTTTATGTTATAATATTGTATATTTTATTTGTTTAATATTTACACATTCATTATAATTTAGAGAAAAACTCAATTTTAAATAAGTATTAAAAAAAAAAAAAAAATCTTGGTTTTTGTTCGGGTCTTGAAAAACAAGCCAACCCTGTCCATAGGAGTTCAGAGTAGCGCATAAATCTTGGAAAGAAACTTTTCTCATCATAACAACACAATAAAACATTGTCTTTCCGCTTTCACTTTTTACTCATGAAAGTAATGCATTAATGTTCCGATCGCCGCTGGTAGATATATCAATTCAGCGCGATTTTTTTACTTTTTCTCATTATACAGAAAAACAGTGGGGGATATGTAATAGACGGGTAAACTGAAATAACTTGTATATGAAATGTACGGAGTTGCAAACTATTAGGAACACATCAGATATCTCCGCTGGACCTCAAATATGAACAGCAGTTTATCTCATGTCAGTGAGAAAAGCAATTTTTTTCTTTTCTTTTTTTTTTTTTCGGTCATGCAATTTTAGTTTATGAAGATTCAGGCTTTTTGGAGGTAGGTATTAAATATTATATACGAAACGGCAAAATGAGTGAAAACCTAGTGTCATTACCGGTAGGGGAGTTGAGTCAGTTAGTAGTTGGATTCTAATGAACTCACTTCTATCAATAGGTGGTTGAGGTTGATTTATTCTGCAAGATGGCGATTCAGGTAATATGGAACTCCAAATATTTATTCTTTATTTACAGTTTTTGTGAAAACTTGAATGTTGATAATTCTTCAGCTCTGTTTATTTTCAATAATTATTTCAAATTAAACTATTTGTGTTGCAATTATTTATGATTTTTTTCTAAAATTACTCCCATATTTAATATTACCCTTTAAAAAAATTGGTATTCCATATTTCCATTCATAACTATTCCATATTACCCACTTTGCTCAGAAAAAAAAAAAAAAAATTTTTTTTTTTTTTTTTTTTTTTTTTTTACTTTGCGCATGCAAAGTCTGTCATTTGTAACATAAAAACCATCAAAGCACCTTAACAACACTTGAAAGCATGTAATGTCGAATCCACAATGATGCAAAATACTTCAGTTTATTAGGGTGAGTTAAAATATAAATGGTATTCCATATTCACCGACATTCCCCAAGCATTCCCTCTGCATTAGAAGAAAATGCAAAATTCTAAAACTCCAGTTTTCGATGGATTTGCATGTAAAAAAATGATCTAAGAGAATATTTTTTTAAAGATTTTTAGGTTTTGTTACATGTTTTAATACTATTTATTTATTTATTTATTTTCTTCTTTTTTTTTTTTCATAATTCTGCTGGCACCAGTATTCATATTTACATTCGTCTTTATATATTTTATGATCTTCTTCCTAAATGGTTTTGTGCGTTGCCACTTGTGCTTAGTTTGCTCTATAGAGTTTAACAGATGACGTCACGAGCATGTTTGCTGAGGGACAGTTGACCTCACTGATCCATTTTATCAATGCGGAATAGTGTTACAAATTTATTGTAACACAGTGTTGTAAATGTATTTGCAAAAGAATAAAAGAAAAAAATATCGACTACTACGCTTCCAAAGGCATGGAAAAATTAGCGTTGTCCTTCAGCAAAGTACGGTTGCTATGAAGAAAGTCACGTGGTTGTTCAGAGTTTATTGCATTTTAAGGTGTTTATTCAAAGTTTAATATTTATTACTCAAACTCCCTTTCATAATTGTTAAGTTTTTTAATTATTATGTTTAATAATAGCCTGAACATTCTAGTGTCGGTAAAAAAAATTCAAATTTGTATAATTTTGGATTTTTTTTTTTTTTTTTTTTTTTTTTTTTTTTTTTTTAATGCGTATACATTAAAAATCTTCTCAATTGCTCATACACTGTTTAAATTATTTCATTCTTGCAAAAAGTGGAAACTGTCATATTCCTGTGAAAAAACAGATACTTTTTTTAAAATAATCAAAATTTGAAAATTTGTATTTTATGTTTTATTTTAAAGAAAACATATTTAGTTCAGAGACATTTTAAATCTCTTACTTCTGATTCACACAACTCAAATAGCAACTATAATTTACAATACTAACTAAATATTCATCAGGGCACGTTTTACAAGATAAGTGTGGCATTTAATTAAGAATTAAAATAATTAAACAAGTAAAATTAAAAAATTCCAGCTTTATAGAATAAAATCTGGAAATCATTTCACAGATAATAAAAGTTTGTCAGCGTGCCTTTATATAAAGAAAAAGTTTCAGAAATGTTGCAAAAACTGATCATACGATAAAAAATTAATAAATAAATAAAATTACAAATACATTAAAAAAAAAAAAAAAAAAGTGTGGAATAATTTAATTTTAGCTTTAATATTAAAAGTGCATATGTTGAATGACTGCAATTTAATTAATTAACGGTTGTTTCAATAAATTAAAGCAAAAAAATCGTAAGATAAACAAATGAGAAATTATATTAAAGAGTTTGAGAAATTTTCCGAAATAGTATGCTGTTTAATGGAATGGAATGTATTCAATCCTTTTGTGTGTCCTGTAAGAGAACTATAAATGGTAAGCTCGCAATATCAAATCTTTAAGATATATTTTATGATATTGTTAATTAATTAATTAATTAATTAATTTTATATTTTAAATAATTTAACATTAGTAAAACAAACTTTAAAATTTTGAGCTCATAAACCACAATGAATAAAAATTCTGTTTTATAAATAGTAAAGAAAAAAAAAGAAGTTGAGTGTCCCTTATTTATGTTAATCTGCATAATAACCAATAACATGCGTATTAACTTTCAGGTCATTCGTCCTAAGCGTTTAGACGCTATCGTGTTCACTCACACACACACATAGATACACATATGTGTGTACATCACCGTAAAAATAGCAAAAATGAGCTAGAGGACTTCAATCATATAGACACCCCAAAATCTTAAATTCTAATTTTTATAGTAATTACAATATTTAATAGTAATAAATAATAGTAATAAATAATAGTAATTAATATATTTCAACGGAAGGTTAAAAAAAAAAAAAAAAAAAAAAAAAAAATGGAGTTTTCCAGATAATTTGATATTAGAAACAAATTATCAATATTGTACAGAAGATAATTATATTAAATAGAACAACAGTATTTTTTTTTTTTTTTTTAATATATATAATATACTTCGGAATAACATTTTTCAGCATTACTTCTTTTGAACTTCCTCCAAATGGTTTTAGCAATTTAAAGCTATACATAAGACGGAAAAAAAAATCATAATGGTCTAATAATGCAAACTAGCATATTTTAATATTTAAGATGATTACCAAGAAAAAGAAAATTTCCATTTTTGTTAAAAGATATAATGATCGTAATCTGAAATAATTTCAATAGATTATGGCTAAATGTACGGTATTAAAATTTTGTCGTAAAAAGCATTTTATACTTAAGATTATTTCAGATGAAACCATTTATATTATGATTTTTTTTCCTTAATTCGTTAAGTGCACTGATATTTGAAGAAAAATATAATAAATAATAATAATAATAATAAGACCATAAATTTTTATACCATTCTCAATTTACAACTGTAACAACATATTTTCACGTGTTAATGTTGTATTTTCCTTAACTCTTTAACGGGACATTTATTTCTATTACTGGTACATTAAAACTGTTTTGGGATTTTGGTTGATTTAACCCTACAAGGCTCTTTTTTGTGTGTGTGTGTGTGTGTGTGTGTGTGTGTGTGCGTGTGTGTGTGTGTGTGTGTGTGTGCGCGCGCGACAAAAATATATAGGTTGTAATTAGTGATCAGAAGATAGGAAAAACTTACAAAAATAAAAATAAAACCATATTTTACGGAAAAATCAACTTTTTATTTCAGTTCCACATACTGTACACTGAGCCTTAACTATACTTTTTGATATTAAACTAGTACAATTGAGTTGTTTTGGAAATAGTATTGTATATTGTGCAAACATACATAGAACAACAGAATATTTTTTTCGAGTCAAAACTGTTCAATAACAATTCTTTTTTTTTATTTTTGAATTCAGACAAACGACTAACGTATCCTTTCGTTCAAATTTCACACTGAGTGCACTATAACAAAAACACGAATGACATCTTTAGGTAAGGATTCATATTACTACATTGCTAAATGTCAGTAGCTTCTATTAAGATGTCAAGAAATGTCGCTACTAATAGTTTTATAGCTATAGGAACGATTAAATTCGGTGTTCCACATATGGAACTGGGTGCCTTGTAGGGTTAAGACAAGAAATTCCTTTAGCTTACAAGTTAAAATAAATCTGAATTTTTATTTATAAGGCCATGGAGATTACACTTATGAAGTCGTACACCTGTTTTTAATTTCAAGACACAACCAGCTTTGAGAAAGCTTTTTTTGCTACTACTATTTTTATATAATAACAGCATTGCCAACCGTAGGATTATACTTGCCAATATCTCTAATTTTAAAGGGTCGCTCGCTGACCTTTCATCCCAGCCGGTGAGGAATCTCGTCGAATTGACCCAAGAACCGCACACATTTCTCGGCGCAATATTTCGAGCCATTGCCGTTTATATATATGATCCGATGATGAGTCACTCAAACATTTCTTTAGTTAAATTAATTAAACAATAAACATCTTCTTTTGGCCTTTGGACATTTTCTGTGCTAAAAGTGCAGATAGTTATTTCAACCCTACCAAAATCCAAGCACCATTCTAGTCTCTGAAAGTTTTTCAAAACCAAAAGCGTGATTTTGAAGCTTTTCCATAATAAGTTTAAGCAGCAACTTGCGAAAAAAAGAAAAATTTAACGAAATATACATAAGAATACATACAGCCCCTCTCTCTCTTTTTATCTCGTAACCACTCTGAAGAGGTCTGGCACCAAATATATATAAGATAGATTCTGATTAACTTGAGCTACAGGATAAGAGTCGCAATAAAACTCCAGGAACAATAAACTTTAGGCCGTGAGGAAATAAGAATCAATAATTTCGCAGCAATCATCTTTATTTAGATGAGAGAGAGAGGGCCTCGCGAATTACGTTCTTTTTACACCAGTAGTTAACGAGAGAATCTTAAGTTGACCGAGTCGCAATCAAGACCGGACTGATGAATTACGCCAAAATTATTAAAACAGTGCCAAACTTTCCAGCCAAAGCTAATCCTTCGTTTGTAGAATAATTTAATATAAATATTTTGAATTTAGTAAGTTCGTTACAGCAGTTTATGCCAATGCTTGTGCCAAATTTATCGCCAGACGACCGTTGAATAAGCGAGACGAAAAGTCTGTGTATGTGTAAAAATGTGTAGAGAAAAAAAAAATCTTGCCCTATATCAGAATAAAAGAGCACATGTAAGAGTTACAGAAAAATTATTTTATTTTATTTTATTTTATTTTAACTTTTAGCTATTTTTATGCCTTCTAATTTAATTTTTTTTATATATAAATTTATGAACCAACTTTATTTCAATAGCTTGTGTTGGTAAAAAAAAATATTAAAATTTACTCGTATGAAATAATTTCCTTTTCCTGAACAAAATTTTAACAAATGAATTAGCATTTGAATTTCTCAATACAAACATGATCTCAATAAAAATTTAATTTTTAATGCATAAACTCTGAGTAGACCTGAAATAGGTGATAAGAATACAACTCGTAAAAAAATTGTCAAAAACAGCAAAAAAAAAAAAAAAAAAATGTAAATACACTATTGTTTTTATAATTACAGTTGAACTATTATTTTATCGAGCCCACTTTATATTCAATATCTTTAAAAAAAAAAAAAAATGATACTGTATGTTACACAGATAATTTCATAATACTGCTCAGCAAGAAATAGTCTTTAAAAAAAAAATGAAGAGTGAACCAGCCACATACTTCTGCACAGACTACCTCTTACAACGCACAGATGATTTCAAGGTACCATTTAAAATTCATCTGTGGTGCAAACCTTACACAAAGGAATTATTTTAATTAAGGAACTTTAAATAATTAAATATTTAATTTAAGCTGACAGAAAATTTTCTGCAAGAGTTTTACTCTTTAAACAAAAAAATTTCTGATAAAAACAAAATTTTAAAACGTACCGACTATGTACGGAAATTTCACTTTTTTTATGTACTTCCTTGAAAAACAAATAGGCTCTAAAAACATAACAGAATTTATTGCAAGTTGACAAAAATTTATTTACTTTTGTGTATGTGTGTATTATTATTGTAATTAGTCTTTTGTAAAAAATCCGTGTGAAAATTTAATAAAAGAAAATGTAATTATCTCCACATGTGAACCAATGAAATAGCAACTAAATAGGTCAGATAAAATTTTGTGAGAGTGTGTGTTTGTGTCAAACATTGGGTTGTGAGGCCAAGTTTGAGAATAATGCAGAAAAGCATGGAAAACATGCATGTGAAAGATAATGAAATACTATTGGATAAATTTGCATTATGACTGACAAATTGAGAAGCCAGCCAATAATACAATGAAATTCCGACCCAAAAGAAAACATATACAGGAACACATGTAGAAACATAGGAAAAAAAATATTCTTTTTGGTGTGTGTGTGAGAGAGAATTATTAATTATGAAGTGTTTGCAAACGTTAAAATAAACTGATCATGTTATTCAAATGAGATGAAAAAAATAGTGTGAATTTGTTAAAAATGAATCTTGTGACAGAGGTGATGTGTTCACGCAAAGAATCCCTGAATGCATCAAACGAAAATTTGACACCAATGAAAATATAACTAGGAAAAATATACAATCCAAATATTTCCAAAAGTCACATACATCCTCGTGTTATTTATTTAAAATCTATTAAGTAATTTTATATTAATATCTCTTTATTTCTTATTATTTTTATTATCATTTATTTATTTTGTCACCCAAAATTATTATAGAACATGTATTAATGAATTGAAAGTGTCTATGAAGGCATACATAACCTTCCAAAATTGTTGTGAAAGTGTGAAATCCCCTACACAATTACAGGTTTTGAAACCAATATAATGGTCAAAATCCGTAGATTATAGAAGTCATTAATATATTGACAACCAGAGGAACACAATTGTGCTTAGAGGGTAAATGTGTATAGGTGAAAAAAAAAAAAAAAAAAAAATAACTAAATGGGTGATACGTCAAAATATTTAAACAGTATTGTAAAAATGAATATCAAATGAAATAATTTGAACTATTAAAAATTTAGTATATGTCTGTAAGAGTTCAAAAACATATTAAAATTAAAAAAAAAATTCTTTTTTTTTTTTTTTTTTTTTTTTTTTTAATGCCACAAAAACAAATTTCCATAGCTGCAGATGAAAGCGCTAAAACTGCGAATTTAACGTGCACTGAAAATTATAAACAAACAGTAAAAGTAAAAAGTCATGACTAAAACAACAGTATTATCTACTGAACTGAGCAGAGCTGAAATGAGCTGAGCTGAGGCCTCAAAAATTAAAAATATGCGCGTAAAGTAGATATACAGAATAGCTTCAAAGGCTGTATAAATTGCTCAGTAAAATAATAAAAAGACTCGAGTACAAGAAGTGTAATCTCACTTCAAAAAGGTGAATAAAAAAAATATCACCAAATCAGCTGATAAAAAAAAAAAAAGAACAGTAAAATATATCTGTTTACACATGTGCCATAAAATGTCTTTTTTTTTTTTTTTTTTTTTTTTTAATAACTGCAATTATTCAGCAGTGGGCCCAATTCGATATTAAAGTAAGCTTATCATATATGTATTGTCATAATTATTAGCTAGCAATAGAAGAGAAATATTCCTATATATATACGATATATATATATTGAACATAAACCAATAAACAAACATGAAATAGTGAATAAATGCGATAAAAATATATCATATGTACAGTAAAAAAATAAAAAACTTCTCCTCTGCAATCAACGTATTTGAACTGAATGAGGAAAAAAAAATCACTATTATTATTATTAGAACAAAAACAAACTCAGACGGAACGGCGAGATGTTTATTTCCGTTTCAAAAAAAAAAAAAAAAAAAAAAAATCAAACAGTCTTCCCTTTTCCCTTTTATATATATATATATATATATATATATATATATATATCACGATTACTCTTACTTTTCCTTTTGTACGTAAATGGACGAAATAAAACTATTATGCACATACAATAAATTTCGTATGAAAGGTAATTAAGAGTTAAAATTTTAGAAGATAATGAGAGGTTTCATCTTACAAAGTTGAATGAATGTGAAAAGAAATGTGTGAAATGAAAAATTACATTAGATGTCAAATTTCACGACCAGCATAACCATACCTGGATTTACGCGATAACATCTAACCGAAAAAATATACAATGTGTTATAAAATTTCTCAAAGTTTGTGAAATTAGAAAAAAATAATTAAAACATTTGTGTTAAAATGTAACATTTTAGTTAAAATGGGCAAAGAAAATACTGTGTTATGTTATTA
Source organism: Salticus scenicus (assembly GCA_963930645.1). Classification (NCBI taxonomy): domain Eukaryota; kingdom Metazoa; phylum Arthropoda; class Arachnida; order Araneae; family Salticidae; genus Salticus; species Salticus scenicus. The sequence goes on from OZ005650.1 coordinate 316,778,939, forward strand.
TAAAAATTAAAACTTGAAAAAATATACGACAACCAAAAATATTAAAATAAAAATTATGTTTATGTGTTTTTAAGACATATCTAACTAATTCCCCTTCTGTATAAGTGTTTATATATGATTATTTAAGCGTGCTAAGTAAGTATAATAAAAAAAAAACACTGACCCTTGTGTTCAAGACTAACACATTTGCTAGATTTATATGAAAGTCAATGTATTTAATATCCGAAAAAAAAATGAGAAAAGAAATATGTAAATTTGGAAAATTGTGTGTTAAATTTAGGACACTTGCATGCAACAAGATACGGCCAATACATTCATAAAATACTATTATGTACTGGATTTACGTAATTGCAGGAATACAAAATAGTTTAAAAAAAGAAAATTGTTGGAGAAATAACTAATTGATTAATATTTATGCTCAATATTTTATTTTATTTATTTATTCTGTCAATGTGTCCGTGAGTATGCACCAATGCGTTGTGAGAAATATCTTTTTATAGAAACAATATTAGTAAACAATGATAAAAAAAAAAAAAAAAAAAAAAAAAAAAAAAAATACTCTAAATACAAGCAATTCTAATCGATTCTGTAAAATATGTAAATATGTTAAATTTTATGTAAATTTAAATAGTAAAAAAAATGTAAGTTAATTATAGTCATACTCAAATTAAATGAAGTTTAATGCAAAATCATGCAAACAAAGACTATCAATGCAGGTCCCCTCACCAAGAAAAATTTGACCAGCAAATTCAAGAAAAAGGAAAGCAGCACTGAATGTCAACAACACAAGTTAGCAGCGCTACTAATGCACATTGTGGCACAAAATTACATAAACTTAAATCCTAACATATTAATTGTGCCTCTTTTAATTCAAGGACTTAAATTAAATGTATAAACCTAAATTATTTTATTTGTTTAATTATTTTTAAATGAAAGGATAAATAATGGTATTTAGACAAAAAGTGTAGTGTGTTGAGAGTTAGTATTTGAAACACAGTGTTGCATGAGATTATACAGCCCCAATCTTTAAGAAACCAATTGTAAAAAAGAAACTTGATTTGACATAACCATGATAAGAATAATAAACCCATCATCTTTAAAATAAAAAAAAATGAATATCAATAATGTATGCAAAAGGTGTGAAAATTATAAATTGTAAAACATTAAAAAAAATGTGAGAAAAGAACAAAAATCAATGAAATTTTCTAAATTTTGTTTCAAAATAGTACCTTAAAAAGTAATGAAAACATAAGTTTATGAAACAAAAGTATGGGAATACCTGGAATTATCACTCTATTTATTCTATTTATTTATTAATTTGTTATGCACTGGCAGTTCCAAGCAGGTTAAAATCAGTGAACAAAAAAAATATATGTGTGTAAAAAGAGGAGAAATAGGTGTCTAGATACCGACTGATATCAAAGCAAAATTTTGCGACACATCTCCCAGAAGTATATAAAAAAAATATGTGTATTTCCAACCTGCCCGGAAAACGCCAAAATAATAACTTCAAATTTAGTTCTTAATTTAGAAAATTAATTAAATTCAATTAACAAACAGAGTAACAATTATTTTGCAATAAAATATATATATATAAAACATACAATTAATAATCAATAACGAATTTTATTAAGCACTTGATTAAAAAACAAGAAATTTACTTCATGTAAAATTCAACACCTTAAACACAATAAATATTGCGATATTAATGAATTAAAAAAATAATAAAGCTTCGTTAAAATTCTGCAAATAGCACATAACTCCATATATTCATTTCATTCCCCTTTTTATTTATTTATTTATTTTATTTTATTTTTTTTTAATAAAAACGAAAAATCAAGAAATCTATGCAATGAGAAAAAAAAAAAACACAACATTTTTCCCTTTTTTAAATCTATCATCAATTATTATGTACTAATTTATAAAATAACTTCCATATAAATGAGAAAAAATTATTTAGAAAAAGAATGTATAAAGTAACCATGAATATACTATTGAAAGTCATAAAATTATTGTAATACACGAAAAAAGCAGTCATAATATATTTATTATTATTTCTTTGTAAAAATTTCAATTTTCATCAATAAAATATAAAAACATTCTACTTATGTTATTCTGCTAAACTGCGAAACGAAAAAAAATATTAAAAAAAAAAAAAAAATACTTTATATGCATTTTATTTTTTTCACACGTGAAGTTCTATTTGAAGTCTCATACAGTCTAGAATACATTATTTAATTCCAATATTCCAATTTAGCTGCATGTAAATGATATTTCATATACGTTCTTTATTCAAGTATACCAATATTCATACTCAAACAACTGTTCCTACACGAAAAATCCCTGTTCTTCTATATGCAAGTTGTAATGTCATAGCTGGATTTCAACACAATTTGTTTCAGATCATAATATAAAAATTAAAAAATATATCTGTAAGATAAATGTATATTGTAACATGACCGATATCCACAGTGCAGCCCTTCTCCTGTAAGTGCATAAATGCATATCACCCACACACGACATATCTACTGTAGAAAACATATATCACTCATAGTAAGCTTTGTAACACTTTATTTGCGTAGACAGCTGGCGTAAAATCCGAGCACCAAAACAAAAAAACATGGCTTTTCCACTGATCAAGCACTTCACTCAAATCCAACATGAGGTAAGAACTAGTGCTTCGAGGTACGCACATATTAAAAAAATCTCCGGTACAGATCGTCTCACCGAATGAATGTAGAGGGGAAAAATCACATTGTAGACACGCCGTACATCTGACCTATGTCATCGAGCAGATCAGAAGAAAAGGGTCGCTCGCTGACCTTTCATCCCAGCCGGTGAGGAATCTCGTCGAATTGACCCAAGAACCGCAGACATTTCTCGGCGCAATATTTCGACCATTGACGTTTATATATATGATCCGATGATGAGTCACTCAAACATTTCTTTAGTTAAATTAATTAAACAATAAACATCTTCTTTTGGCCTTTGGACATTTTCTGTGCTAAAAGTGCAGATAGTTATTTCAATCCTACCAAAATCCAAGCACCATTCTAGTCTCTGAAAGTTTTTCAAAACCAAAAGCGTGATTTTGAAGCTTTTCCATAATAAGTTTAAGCAGCAACTTGCGAAAAAAAGAAAAATTTAACGAAATATATATAAGAATACATACAGCCCCTCTCTCTCTTTTTATCTCGTAACCACTCTGAAGAGGTCTGGCACCAAATATATATAAGACAGATTCTGATTAACTTGAGCTATAGGATAAGAGTCGCAATAAAACTCCATGAACAATAAACTTTAGGCCGTGAGGAAATAAGAATCAATAATTTCGCAGCAATCATCTTTATTTAATCAGCATGAAAATCAAGAAAGTCTTTAATAAAAATATTTCAAAATGTCTATTATAAAGTTCAACAGACATACAGAGGGTTAGATGAGAGAGAGAGGGCCTCGCGAATTACGTTCTTTTTACACCAGTAGTTAACGAGAGAATCTTAAGTTGACCGAGTCGCAATCAAGACCGGACTGATGTATTACGCCAAAATTATTAAAACAGTGCCAAACTTTCCAGCCAAAGCTAATCCTTTGTTTGTAGAATAATTTAATATAAATATTTTGAATTTAGTAAGTTCGTTACAGCAGTTTATGCCAATGCTTGTGCCAAATTTATCGCCAGACGACCGTTGAATAAGCGAGACCAGAAGTCTGCAAATGATTGCATATCCTGTGATAAAAAAAATCTAAATTACCCTTTAATGATTTTCGAACATAAACACATTGCCTAATTTATTTATAACAAAGTGAACTCGCGCAATTTAAAAGAAATAAAATGTAATTATGTATCCAACGGTTTATAAACTGAAAATAATAATAATAATATTATTTTTTTTTAAATTTATTAAATGATTTAGAAGAGCTTATAATTCTGAGAGATGTCATTTAAAAGGAATATGTTTTTGTTCTCAAAAGATTTACTAATAGCATAAGGGATAAAGTATTATTAGAATTAAGATATCTATTATAGACAAAAGCGAATAAATAAAAATAATTTAGAATTTCGTTATCTATTTTTATTAGCCATTTAATTTATTGAAAATATAATAATTACTTATTGCCTTTATTTAAAGTTATAATTAAAACGCATATATGTTAAGGAACGACTTCACATGGTCATTTTTTGCGAAAAAATTTATGCGCCTGGTTGGGGGCACACATAAAATTACGCTAAAAATGAGATATAATAAGAAAAATCACCATAAATACAAAAAATTACACAATTCATTCATTTTGTAAGGATTTTGTAGTCAACTTTATAACAGAAAACGGCATTTTTCAAATTTTATTCGTCATCTTTTTCGTTCTCTAAATCAGAAGTGCAAGGCTCACAAATAATTCGCATGCATATTAGCACACTTCAAATGCACCATACGATCACACTCGTTGTATTTGATTTAGTTAGATCTTGTTAGGCATGGCGGAAAGTGCTCCAAACAAATGCAGAAGTCGACATCATTATCGGATTGTAGATGCTCTTATTTTCTGCGCGCTTGGCCGGCAGTTTGGAAGGTGAAGTTGCTTTACTTTTTCCAGGCTTCTTCTGGAGGGACACAGTTGCTGAGAGGAAGTCCATATTCTCGGGCAGTCGATTTTATGGATTTCTTATCTACTAAGCAATCCTAAATGGCTCCAACCAGCGCATTAAAAATCATTTCTTTTGGATCGGTTGACTTTTCTCAGATTGGCATGGCTAACAATGCCTAAACATACATAAAAAACACTAATAAAACGTGTTATGTTGACATAAATGACCGTATTTGACAATTTGTAAGTTAAACACACGCTTTAAATGAAAAAAAAAAAAAAAGTATGCCCACAACCTAAAATGGCAGACCTTTTTTATAATGACAGAAAAAGAAATTTTTCGGTCCCCATTTTGGGGGAATTCGATATTGTATCAAAAAATGTAGTAAATATACTGCATGAATATACATTGCACTTACATTTTTGAATTAAATCACTTCAATTTATTGCATTCTGGAACTGTACACAAATTACTTTGGTGTTGCTTTCGTTTCTGATTTTTGTTTTTTTAGATGCTTGCACTTACTAAGCAAATTCGTATATTCACTTCCGTGTTAGCACAAAATTTGCGTACTATCCCAATACAAGTTTGACAGTATTAAAATTCACCATATTTGCTTTCTGTTAAAAGATATGGTGGGGGGTCTATAACAGGAGACATTCCCCTCTATATTTTAGTAGAAATATTCATAATAATTTTCTACGACTAAACAAAGTAAAATTTATTATAGAAATTTTCTGTGCTTGGTTCTCCCGCCTAAATACGAAACTTCGCAACTATGTATTTACTAATTATCGTTCGGTTTGCAATGCTGTATAATAATCATTATCCTATTTAATCACGACAAATTTCTCTAAAAGTAAGATAGAGATTTCTGCATGAAAATAGTCGCTACAAAAAATGAGAATTATTCTACTCCTTAAAAATACTCTGACATAAAGAGAGTGGAGTACGATTCTGTACATATCACCTCATTCTCTAATTTTAAATGAGAAAGGCATGATAAGCTACTATTCCACGATTACTGCTTTCAGTTTATGCACGTTTAAGAACATATTTTGGTGATAAAATGTCTTATCATGCACTAAGAAAGACAATTTCAGAAAAAAAGAAAAAGAAAATGATTGTGAAACTTTGTTCTTTTATTTTATTCTTACATGTATTTTAGTAAAATAAAACACAGAAGATGTAGCAAACTATCTTACCACGCTTTCTTCATATAAATATTGATAATTTTTGGTGGAAGAATATTTGCCTGTCAAAGAATTGATGTGGAATTTGAGAGAATCTCATTTATATATAAATAAAAAACCTGTCACTGCCGAAATCTGCAGCACATTTTTTAACAAAAATTTCTATTTATTCGTAAGTTCTTTTTTTTTTCTCTAACTATTAAATGTATTTTATGTAAAATACATTGCATACATTTTAATTAGAATGTATACAATATCAACAGCTTGAATTTCGAATATCGGTATCTTTTTACAGAAAATTTTTCTAACCTTCGGTACAGTTTTCTGTGATTAAATAACATGCAAATTTCTATAAATAGCGCCGCTATCGAAATTACGGAATGCTTATCAGCAATGCACATCCAAACATTTAATAGTTGACAATATTTTTCAGAAGAGGTCTAACTAGAAAAACTGTAGTATAGTACATTTTTTAACAAACCAAACTAATATTTATTCATATTATTAGCACAAACTTTAAATTAAATTATTAAATTTAAAATTGTGAATTAGGGCAAACTACCATATAGACGTTTATAAACTATTTGATTTGTTTTATAATTCGAAACGAATTTACTTAAATTCAAGTTTACAGTTTTAATTTTCTGTTCTTAAGCATTGTATACAAGGGCCGTGCTCACCGCCTTTTTTTCAGGACACTTTTAGGAATGAGCAATTTTCGCCATTTTTGCAACCCCAAATTTTATGCAAAAACTTTCTTAATGTTTTAAAAGTAATGCAATGCAATTAAATAGGATAGATTTTATTGTATAAAGGTAGTTGTAGCAATAAAGTCGGAAAATCTCCATCCTTGAGCGTGTCTGAAAAAAACTAGTTGGCATACGTGGACTGTGCTCAGTCAGTTCCCATCATTTATATGTTCTCATAAATTTTTAGTCCAGGACATATTATAATCATTTTAAGATAAATGAATTTGTCCAAATGCTTTACATAGTGAGATAATGATATCTAGAGCTGACAACATAATCCGGTAAATTTTAGTACCGCCCTTTTTTTCTACACCAATTAATTTTTAGAGTAATTCTTTTCAAATGAGTTTATAATGAATTAAGAAGAAAAATACTCTAAAACAATAAAGGTGTACAAAAAAGATGGTACAAACTTCCGGAACAATCCTCCGGAATAGGTTGGCAGCTCTGGAAATCCCCGCCTAATAGGCTATCCAACGTTGACTTCGATATATTTATTTTATTCTTATCTATTAATTTATTTTTTTATGGTCAATTTCGTAGGTTAGTTTTCATGCTATAATTTCCAATCCAACAATCCTCAAAATGCATATTTATATCGAAAATTTGAGATTTTGCTATGCTGATAAAATCTTCAATTACGAATAACTTACGAAATTTTCCTATTAGAATATTTGTACTCAATCATGGTCAAACAAGTATCATAAATGTTATTTTGAAGTTGTCTGATGTATTTATGATCCTCAAATTTGACGTTTATGCTCAATTTTGCCTTATTCTGCCATGTTAAGTAAGTCGTAAATTCCAAATAACATATGATTTTTTTTTTTAAATTGGAAAATTCCTGCCAGTATCCTAAATAACATTTCAAAATTGATCTCACATATTTACGATGAAAATATCCCTCAAGATTGACCTTTATGTGAAATTTTGCCCTATTCTGCCATATTAAGAATTTCGTAAATTATTGGAAATTTACGAAATTTTTATTTACGAACTTACTAAATTTTTATATTGGAAAATTCATAGTCAATGATATTCATGCCTGTATCCTAAATAATATTTCAAAAGTGATCTGATATCTTTATGATGAAAATAACCCTCAAAATTGGCGTTGAAGGGAAATTTTGCCCTATCCTGTCATGTTAAGAAATTCGTAAATTTTCAATAACTTGCGAAATTTTCATGTCTATAGTTAATGATGATCATTTCGGCATCAAAACTGATATTTTAAAGCTGGTCTGATATTTTTGCAGTAAAAATTTTTACTTAATGCACGTTTAAGGCAAATTTAGCCCTTTCGCATATTTTAAGAAATTCGTAAATTTCTAATAACTTACGAAGTTTTTTAATTCGAATTTTGCAAATGAATTGGGTTCTTGCGAGTGACGAAAGTAATATTTAAAAAATGATCTGACTTTTCTTCGACTATTTGTTCTTGAACTATCGTGTACACAGTCTAACAAACTAACTAACGGGCTAACACACTAACAAATTATTACCCTACAGACGGACGTCATACAAATTTTGTCATTTTCGGATACCTCACACCTGAAAACGTGTAAAAAAATAAAAAAAGACGAGGTCTAAAATTTTCACGATTACCTAATTGGTTGGTAAAGATTATTGGTGAAGATTTTTTCTCTGAGCTATGTTTGGTCGGCAAAAGCTGAAATTAACAGTGTTGTAACTGGTTCCCAAACTGTTATTTCTGTTGACAATAAGCACATAGAATAGAATTTATGTGTTTGTAAAGATATGCATGAAAATAAGTATAGTTTTTCATGGAAATTTGTAATTTGCTCACTAATAGCCCCTCTATCAACGAAAAATTTAACTACTTCTTTTTCCTTTACCAATATATATATATATATATATAAGTTAAGACACCAGTGCTCGTCACCCTTAAAATCTGCACCAATGTTTGTCACCTTCACAAAAGACATGTTAAAATAACCATTAATTGATATCTAAGGATTGCAATCCGTTCCAGCTAAACTCTCTGGTTTTAGGGAATTTAGTAACGGTGGTTTCAAATTCATAGATGTTATTAAACGCTTATTTTAACATGTCTTTTTTGAGGGATACGAGCACTGGTGCCTTTACCTTAAATAACCCTTAATGAGAATAACTTTTTCGCAAACCCCGATCAAATCTACCATTTCCTTCAATTTTTATAAATTTCTAAAATGTCTACAAACTTATAGGACACCCGGTGCATATATGTATAATTAAAAAAAAAAACACTTATTCCAAACATTTTCAAAGCTGAATACAATAAATATCACATGACCATCCATGTGATATGAAAAGTTTAAATTTTTTTGTACTGAGATGCGAAAGACGTAGGTGGAGGTGTTATTATTCCACATTATTTATGTGAGTGAAATAATTTTTTCTCATTGCAAAAGTAAAAAGAAAAAAAACTGTGGAAACGATTTTTCTTAGACGTTGTTAAATGGGAAATTTGTGATAAACTTTTAAACTGTGAGGTTTAGTAAAAGTGCATTGTGAAAGAGTTAAGGTCTCTTTTTATTAATTCCTTTTAAATTATCTGTAAAAAATTCATTCATTATACCACAAAAGAAAGTACTCAAATCGAGCGTCATAAAGTCTGAAAGTGACGCTCAAGAGCAATTTCTTAAAAAATAATTCTTTGAAAAAAAAAGAAAAAAACAAACTTCGATTTTTAAATTTTAATAAGGTCTCCCATGGTAACTCAATGCGTTATTCCTATATATATATATATATATATATATATATATTTATGAAATGTAAAATTTATTATTAATGTTCATGTAAAATATATTTGTAACATAATTTGTAGTCTGTTTAGACCTTTTTTATATGATATTTATATATAAATGTATATAAAAAAATTTTGGTAAAGCAAGCTACATTATTATTGATAGCTTTGATCCAAAAAATATTTTTATATAAGAAGCGATTATTGTACATTACTTGATTAAAAAAAAAAAAAAAAAAAAAAAAAAAAAACTTTTTTTTTTTGTATAGTTTGAATGGATTCCTTAAATATATCGTTCCTCGAAATAACTTTTTTCTATAAAAGTCAAATTAAAGGTTTCTTTATAGTCATTAGCAAAACAAAAGTATAACATTTGCTTAAAAAAAATATTAATCCGGCAATTAAGAACAATTGCTTCTCTAAGTGATACTAATATTTTTCTGATATTGCACCTTTTAATGGTAATTTTCGCAAAGAAATCTATTGATGAAAACTTTTGCCAAAGTTTTTGCAAAAAAAAAAAAAAAAAAAAAAAAAAAAAGACAAATGACTTGTTTTACGAAAGCGTAAGATATTTATTGTAATGATGTTTTTTTTTATTTTAATGAGTTAGAGATTAATTACCACTTTTAACCTTATTTAAAAATATTTTTCTATTTAGTTTATTAAAGTTTGTAAATAAAAACAAAAAGCTCCATAGATTTGGTGGATATACATGTAAATAAATATTTGTTTAAAATTTAAATGTATGTAAGCGTTTTTATATTGCATTTTTTGACATATAATCAGCAGGTCTAATAAATTAGTTTTGTGCAATATATTTTGGTTAAAAGATAAAACTATACTTAAACGAAGTATTGTTTCGTACGTACTTTGTCAATTAAACTCTCTGGTGTAAAAAAGAATAATCTGATATGCGTATTGTACTTAGAAAAAAAAGTTAATTTGCTAAAAATGAGAAATGAGCTTTGCCATTTTTACTAATTCGTTTCGAAGAATTTTTGGTACACTTCTTACTTCCTTATACAAAGTACAAGGAAGTATTCTAATCCCGATTTGCGAAATGGATTTTGTACACGAGCTCCCACTTTAGAAATATCTCCGATTTTACACGATTTTTCATGACATCTGTATGTACGAGTGTGTGTGTGTGTGTGTATCTCGAATAACTTAAAAATGGTTAGATTTATAAATACTGTAAATTCGTATATGAGTATTTTTAAACCATCTGATTGCACACTTTCTTTTTTGGTTTTTCTGTGACTTTCCGTTTTCGAGATATTTACGAAAGTTATATTCATAATGTCCGAAAATTCGAAGGTTTTGACCGATATATATATGACCTGCTATCATAGAGATTTTAAAAGAAGCTAATGATAGAGCTCGTAATGATGTTATTATGAAAAATGCCGACATTAATGCGTGTAGAAATTAGTTTGTAAAAATATAAGAAGGTTCTACTCAACGAATGCTCTTTATTTAATAAATAGTCTAGAAACAATTGATTAAAACTGTACCAAAAAAATCAATAATAAACAAATATTCTCATAACAATCCAATAAAACAGTCCTTCGTTCTACAAAAGTTAGGTAAACACGGTTAAATACACTGCAAAATAGAAAGTTCGCCAATTCAGGAACAATGTGGAATAGCACAGTTCGAAGCCAATACAGTATGAATTCATCGGGAGTCTTCTCAATGATTTATATAATTTTCTGTTAAATCTGGGCTAGAAACCAATGAATTATTCTGTTAAATTTCAGAACTCGCCTTCTATTGATGTTATAGTTTCCAAAATTTGGAAACTCTAAACAACCACTTTTTGCCAAATTATGATACAATATCTTAATTTGAAAATAAGTCAACATACTCCTTCGTGCAAATGAAAAAAATTGCTATATGTTTCCAATTTTACTGTAATAAATACGCACAGAAAGACGGGTGGTGTCACAGTTCCGACCGGGGTTAACATCGAAGCACTTGCGACCGTTTTGGTTTGAGGGTTGCACGTCCGACCGGATATATCCGAAAGCAGGTGCAACACAGGACATGTGTTTATGAGTAACGGGGGAGGGGGAGGGGGAGGGGGAGGAAGGAAGCTTCACTGATTAAATTCGTTAAAAAGAGTTAATAAAACTGAATTTATTTACTAAATCCAAACGCGTACAAAAGTCAATTAATTTTTAAAAAAAGTTTTTTTTTATGATATGCAATTATTGTTATGTAATTCTGGTGCGTAGCTTGAGGTGGGAGGGAGTGCTAGTATGCGCTAGTATTTTTGTTCTTTTCCCTACTTTAATAATCTAGTGTGGCACTCACACGGCTTTCTCTTATCTTGTAATTCAATTTTATAAAAACAAACTACAGAACAAGGGATGAGATAACAAGTATTAACTGTATATAAACCTACGTTAAAAAGAATTCAAACCAGGTTAAGAAACAATTTTATTTGACAAATAATTCCTTATATGTGTGTGTGTGTGTGTTGGGGTACCTCAAGTCGTGTTTGAACATTGCACCTACATTTATGTAGAATAGAGTAGGCGCACGTGACGTCACTGCAATGAACATTGACAGATGATTCCGCACTGCTTTAAAATGTAGGCAAAAGGTGGGATAAAGCACCATTGCTTAACATTAGAGGCTTGGCTATATATAATTCCATTTCTCTTATATTTTCAGCATGTTTTATATTCTGCTAAGATATAGCCATTGTTATTACTTAGTATATAAATGAATCAATGTATAAGAATGATTTTAATTGAAAATTCCGTATTAAAATACTTTTAATAATAATAATAATAATATAAAAAAAAATCTATGGGAGATTATACAAAAAAATAATTAAAGAATTATTTAATATAAAAATATAATTAAAAAAGATTGCACTGATAAAAACTCAAAAATGTTTAGCATTTGTTTAATATAACTCTTTGAGCTTTTAATTGAAAAAAATATTTCTAAATATTATAAATACTGTATAATATTGCTTTTTCCCCTGTAAATAATTAAAGATTAAAATAAATAAATAAATATAAATAAAAATATAAATAAAAAATTTAGAAAATTAATTTAACTTATATATATATATATATATATATATATATATATATAGAGAGAGAGAGAGAGAGAGAGAGAGAGAGAGAGAATTAGAGGGAGAGAGAGAGTTTAGTATTATTGTTTCGGCTTTTAATAGAGAAATCGTTATTAAAATATTTTTAATATTAAAAGATATTTTTTTCTAAGAATGAAAAAAATAATAATAATTATAATAATAGTAATAATAAAAGCTAGCTTAAAAAAATAATTCAATAAAATTTTCTAATTAAAAAATAAAAATTTATTTATTAAAAACATAATTTTTTATAATTAGTTCAAATTACTTTATACTATTTTTTGTACTTTTAATTAAAAGGCCTATCTCAGTAGCAGAACGGTTCTGCTCTCCAAGTTGATAGATTGGTGTTAGTGTTTGGGAAAAAGGTCGATTGACTACTCCATGGTCCTAGACCTGATAGGAGGTGCCTTCCATGGAGGTCTTTCTAAGGGTTCCTAGCCAGTATTTACACATGTTTCTGAAAAAAAAAAAAAACACGGAAAATTCCGAACGGCTAGGACGACGAGCGTGACCTGGGATCGAACCCGGCACCTCACGTCTCTCAGCTTTGAGCGCAGAACCGCCCAGCCACTGGCGGGCTCTAATTCTCTTATTTTGCCGTATTCGATCCAAGGTCCCACATTTAAACCTAGACATTTAGAATTTTCCATGGTTTTCTCTGAAACTCGCGTATATACAGACCAGGGCTCATTAGAAAGAACTCTCATGAAAGGTATTTCATCCAGGCTTAGGACCTGTATGTCGTCAATAAGCTTTAACGCTTTAACGTTTAAACTATAACCACCAAAATATTTTGAAATAAAATTTTTTTATTATTATTATTATTAATTGATTATATATTAAAAATAATAATTAAAAAATAATTTAATAATACATATAAATTAAAAATAATTTAACTACAAAAAATGTAAAATTTTAATAATTAAATTAATTGAAATTGCTTAGTACATAGCTGCCAAGTTTTTTAATTTATTCCAGAATGTTCTTAGCCCCGTACATTTTTTCACACTGTAATCTTTGTAGAAAAAAATTCTTCGATATATAATTACGATTAAATATTAAGAAAATCACTCTAAATACATTACGGTGTGAAAAAGCGGCGGGACTAACAACATTCCGGAATAAATTAAAAACTTTGCAGCTTTGTAATACTATTGTTCGAGCTTTAAAATGAAATATCTAATTCAAAATGCTCTTAAACATAAAAATATCTTTTTTCTATAACTGATTGTAGAAATAAGGATCTAATTAAAATTGTTTTATTTAAAAAAAAAAAAAAAGAAAAAGAAAACTTTCAAAGAAAGAGTAAATTAATTATCTAAGGACTAATTGAATTAAGAAAATTATTAAAAGATTTTATTTTCTGTAAATAATTATGAAAAAAAGCTAGTTGAGGGTCTAATTAAAATTATTATATTTAAAACATCTAATATAAGACTAAAGTAATTATCTAAAAACTAAATAAATTATCAAAAATATAAATTTCAATAATTAATTTAGCTGAGATTGCTTAATACAACTGTTTCTGCTTTTAATAGAAAAATTTATTTTAAACACTTTTAAGATAAAAAGATTTTATTTTCTATGAATAATTATTAAAAAAAAAAAAAAAAAAAAAAAAAAAAGCTTGTTAAAAATTTATTTAATGAAATATTCAATTAAAAATCTAATTTAGTTATAAAAAAAAATAATTTTTTATAATTAAGATAGATGAAATCGCTGAATACATTTATTTGGACTTTTATAATCAATAAGCCCAGCAGTTCTGCTGTCCACGTTGGTACACAGGAAGTGTCGGGTTCGATCCCATGTCATGGTTGTCGACCCTCATGTTCTCAGTCGGAGTTAACACCTAAACTACCACCACCAAATTATTTTTAATATAAAAAAACTATTTTAATCAGTAATTATAGAAAAATTAATTAATAATATATTCTAATTAAAAACTTATTTAATTATCAAAAATATTTTTTAAATAGTGAATTTAGATCAGAGTACTTAATATTACTGTTTTTGCTTGTAACAGAAAAACAATTTCAAAATACTTTATAATATAAACTAGTATGTTATGGCCACCACAAGACATTCTTCTATATTTACCTATACATATTCAATCAGTAACAATATTTAAAAAAAAAAAAAAAAAAAAAAAAAAAAAGGTACGATTTTTTTTCTAAGTTTTTTTTTTTTTTTTTTTTTTGTTAAAAGTAAAAAAAATTGATAACTTTGTTTTAAATTATCACAGATTTATAGTTCAACCATTCGTTTTAAAGGTATTGACGAGACCTTTCGAAAGATACCTATCTTGAAAATTTATCCCCCCTGGGGGGGGATAAATGCGATGCCCCCCACGCAGAAATTTTTTTTCCTAGTTACATACTACTATTATCAATAATTCATATTAATTTTACAATCACAAGTTTAAAACAACTCTTATTATGCACATTTATACGAATTTTTGTCCTATGCTGCCATGTTAAAAATTTAGATAAAATGCTATCACAGCGCCACCTGTTGAGCTATTGATCCCCAAACATAATCAGCACCAGTTAATGTCGGGGACAAACTAAATACCAAGTTTGGTTAAATTTCGTTTAAAAAAAAAAAAAAAAAATTGCGATTTTTTTTCTAAGTTTTGTTTTGTTAAAACTAAAAAAAATCGATAACTTTGGTTTAAATTATCACAGATTTATCGTTCAACCATTCGTTTTAAAGGTATTAACGAGATCTTTCGAAAGATATCCATCTTGAAACTTTGCCCCCCCCCGGGTGGGAATTTCCCCCCCCCCCCCGGTGGGGGGGGAACCGATGCCCCCACATGCACAAAAATTTTTTCCCAGTTAACTATTACTATTTTCAACGAGTCCTTTCGAAAGATACCCATCTTGAAAATTTACTTCCCCGGGGGGTACTTCCCCCCAGGGGGTTAAAACCGATGCCCCCACATGCACAATTTTTTTTTCCTAGCTAACTACTACTATTATCAATAATTCATATTAATTGTACAATCACAAGTTTAAAACAACTCTAATTATGCACATTTATACGAATTTTTGTCCTATGCTGCCATGTTAAAAATTTAGATAAAATGCTATCACAGCGCCACCTGTTGAGCTATTGATCCCCAAACATAATCAGCACCAGTTTATGTCGGGGACCAACTAAATACCAAGTTTGGTTAAATTTCGTTAAAAAAAAAAAAAAAAATGCGATTTTTTTGTAAGTTTTTTTATGTTAAAAGTAAAAAAAAATCGATAACTTTGTTTTAAATTATCACATATTTATGGTTCAACCATTCGTTTTTTAAAAGTATTGACGAGACCTTTCGAAAGATAACCATCTTGAAACTTTGCCCCCCCGGGTGGGTATTTCCCCCCCGGTGTGGGGGGGAACCGATGCCCCCACATGCACAAAATTTTTTTCCCAGTTAACTATTACTATTTTCAACGAGTCCTTTCGAAAGATACCCATCTTGAAAATTTACTTCCCCGGGGGGTACTTCCCCCCAGGGGGTTAAAACCGATGCCCCCACATGCACAATTTTTTTTTCCTAGCTAACTACTACTATTATCAATAATTCATATTAATTTTACAATCACAAGTGTAAAATAACTCTCTTTATGCCCATTTATACGGAATTTTGTCCTATGCTGCCATATTAAAAATTTGCATAACATGCGATCACAACGCCACCTATTGAGCGATTGATCCCAAAATCTAATCAGCACCAGTTTATGTCAGGGTGCAACTAAATACCAAGTTTGGTTAAATTTCATTCATTGGTTCGTGAGATACAGCGTCCACAAAAAAATGATACAGACAGACAGACAGACGGACAGACATACAGACAGACAGACAGACATTTTCTAAAAACTATTAATTCGTGTTCTCCACATCCCAAAACATGTAAATCCATCAAAAAGTGGACTCCAATCGAATCCAATACTTTCTCTATATTACATATAGAAGAAAGTAAAAGGTATCTTTTGTCATGATTATAGAACAAAGAATTAATTAAAATTATATTATTTAAATTATATATTAAATTTCAGTGCCTCAAATTTATTTTTAAATTTATTTTCGTATAAAATATACTGACATTTCACATGGAGAAAAGCTATTTTACCTACATTCGCAGAAGTTGCGCAGAAGATCAGAATAGCGCTTCTTGTTCATAAACATGGGGCTGCTCTATTCAAAGCTGTTATTAACCCATTCATGGTCACGCCATTTTTAATTTTTTCGTTTCGAAGCCATTTTAGTGGGATGTGTTTTAAATATTTTTAAGTCATTAAGTACTAATAATATTACAAATTTATCAGGAATACTGAGAAACTGATTGTTTTCTATTTAGCAAATTCGTAGCAATGAATAAATGATTCAGAAGTAAAAAACTCTGACCGTGTATACACATTCATTTAAATTCAAAAGTTTATTCCAAATTATTTAGGTAACTTTCACTCACACCACTCCTTGAAACGTCAATTACCCGACCCATACCCGACAAGTGAATTTTATTCGACGAGAAAACCGACCCTATCCCGCACTAAAGAATTTTCGGCAACCCACACCCGACCCGAAGCCGATTTCTTTATACCCGCACCTGACCGGAAACCCGATTGGATTGGATTTGAGAATAGGGCCGATTGGTTGCTGCAAGTCCTAGGCCTGAGGGGGAGTGCACACCGTGCGGTCTTTCTAAGGAGTCCTAGCCCGTATTTATTCTTGGCCTACCAGCGGACAAGCATTTCTGCGCTCAAAGCTGGTAGACGTGAGATGCCGGGTTCGATCCCAGGTAGCGCTCGTCGGCCTAGCCGTTCCGAGTTTTCTGCGGTTTCCTTCGAAACTTGCGTATATACGAGCTAATACCCCTTAGAATGACCCCCATGGAGGGCACTCCCCTTCAGGCCTAGGACCTATAACAGTGAATCGACCATATTCAAAAAATTAAAATTGAAATTCCATATTTACGCAAGTTTCGGAGAAAACCACGGAAAACTCCGAACGGCTGTGCCAACGAGCGTGACCTGGGATCGAACCTGGTACCTCATGTCTAAACATTTTTGAGCGTAGAACCCTTCGGCCGCAACAAAACCTGAATCTAAATGAAAATTAATAATTCCTCTAAAAATCATGGGAAATATTTTTAACTTATAAAATAAAGTAAATTTAACTGTCACATTGTAAATTTAATTGTGTGTGTGTACATGGTAAACCATTTTAAAAAGATTTAAAAGTGTAATTACTAATACTGAGTTATAACTAAATTAAAAGTTTAAAAATCTGGAAAATGGATTAATAATATTAACTATTTATGTGTGTTGTGAAGTTCAAGTGTACAAGAATGGATTTCAAACTTAATGTTTGTAGTTTTACTGTTTAATTCTTATCACACACAGAATAATATGAAAATAATACAACATTAAAGGCACCAACTAAACGTCCATCAAACTCATCATAAATCTACATTCCTATAACTAAAACATCTGCAAGGGAAACTAGTATGATGTGGCCACCACATGACTTTCTTCTATATAGATTTACACAAAATTTATTCAATACAAATTATTTATTAAATTATCAAATTATTTTCCATTATAAATGCAGACGTTTTTTATCTGCCAGCATTATATCACTAAATGCCGAAAGAAAGTTATTTATTTATTTATTTATTTATTTATTTTTTGCAATTATGAGAAGAAAGCAATTTTTTTTTCTAAGTTTTTTTCAATAAAAGTAAAAAAAAAAATCGATAACTTTGTTTTAAATTATCACAGATCTATAGTTCAATCATTCGTTTTAAAGGTATTGATGATACCTTTCGAAAGATACCCATATTGAAAATTTACTCCCCCGGGGGAAGGGGGAGGAGCAAACGATGCTCCTACATATACATTTTTTTTCCTAGTTTATTACTACTCTTATCAATAATTCATATTAATTTTACGGGCACACGTTAAAAATAACTCATTATGTACATTTATATGAAATTTTGTCCTTTACTGCCACGTTAAAAATTTTGAGAAAATGGGATCACAGCGTCACTTGTTGAGCGATTGATCCTCAAATCTAATAAGCACCAGTCAGGGTCTGACTAAATACCAATGAATAAATTTCTTTCATTGGTATTTCATAGATACTTATCATCATTTATTTTTATTTTTATTTATTTATTTTATTTTTATTTATTTATTTATTTATTTTATTTTTATTTATGTATGTATTTTTATTTATTTATTTAATTATTTATTTATTGAAGATTAATGAAATTTTTCATTAACTCAAATATAGGTACTTTTGTAAAAGTTATAATTTTATTAATAATAATCTGAATATCCTCCGTATTCGATGATTTTAATAGTTTATTATAATGATTGTAAAAATGATTGTGCGCAATCATTAAATTTAAGTAATTATTAATAGAAATTTGGTTATGTTATTATACTCTAACATATTTTAAAGGGTTTTTGCATAGTAAAATTTTTAATTTTTTTAGCGAGAAAAATTCAACAACAAATACATTGTTTTTAAATAATGTTCATTAAATCTAATGTGCATTGCTAAGGGAATTAGGATGATCTTTTGCGGGATATATCCATTGACGCAGCGATTGCCATGCTTTTAATTATAGCGGTCGGAAAAGCTACCTTTCGATGAACAGGTGTGCATAGATTTAAGAATTCGGTCACAAGTGCTACGATTTTAACCCCGGTAATCGAAAGAAGCACGTAATCGAAACGTATTTCGACGTAATCGAAAGAAGCACGTAAAGAAGTAGGCAAGTTTTAGTCTACAATCATCCGTAATGATTCTACTTTTTGCATAATCTTGTTAGTCATTTATAGAATTTTCGAAGAAGTTAGTTCTGCGGTAGGAAGCAACTAATCTTTCTGAAAAATTCTAGAAATCTCTTGTTATTGAAGTAAGAGCTTCCAAACTTTTCAAACCTAGACTATAAATTTTTGCAAAGTTTGGTCACCAACTCGCCAGAATCGACGCTAAACCCAAAATCTGAAATGGCGAAAAACTTCGTGACATAGCGAGATTAGCGACCAAATTTGGCGAAAAATATTTCGATGTAGCCAAAATAATTAAACTCTTTCTAAATTTTAACGGAGATAATTATTTTATACTAGCAGGCTTTGCCCGCTTCGCTGGTCATTATATTGAAATGAATCCCCAAAACAGCATATCATTGATAATAATAAAATATCTTAAAAAAAAAAAAAAAAAAAATATTGAAATCCGTCAAAATCTTATTTTAAGTTGCCCAATGCCTTCGGCAATCCCTTACCTGCTTTTTACTCCCCCTCCCTCGCGGTTACAGTTGAAAGTTTTACAAAATCTCATCAAAGTGCATATTTCGCACACTTAATTAACATCCACACACCAAAATTCGCCATTCTTAGGTAATTTGGACGGATTTAAGCTTCAAAATGTGGTTTTTGCCCCGCCCGCCCCAAGAGGAAGGAGGGGGGGGGGGTAAATTTCCAAAATTACTTTATATTTCATGTTGCATACACATACCTGACCGACACATCAAAAAATTGAGATCATGAAATTATTTAAAGCTGAGCTATGCTTTAAAACTTTTTTTTTTTTTTTAATCTCTCCTCCCGTTCTTAAAGGAGGGAAGGAGGAGTGAATTTCGCAAAATCTCTTCATACTATGAGTTAGATACATATAATCGTCCCTTACATAAAAAATGTCCAACCTTAGATAATTTAGTGCAGCGTTACGCATGAATACATGTTTTTGCCCCCCCATTCTCCAAAGGGCGGTAGGGTGGAATTTCATAAAATCCCTTTGTTGTGTGTGTTCAGTTCGATTTCCTCGTGTGTTGAGTACCCTTTTTCCAAAATCTTTTCCCTTCCCTCCCCCCTTAAAAATCCAAAATTCCAAAATCGCAGAAAATAATTTTTTTGTACTGAAGTCTGGTCTTTCCATCTGCAATTTCTTCACCGTTAAGTAATTTGGAGCCGAGTTAAGCCTTCTGCCCCCCAAGGAGACGGGGGGGGGGGTATTTTGCAAAATTCCGTCTTAGTTGGGGGTCAGGCTCCGAAATCCAACCTGGTCACTAAAATTTGTGACCCTCTTTCCCACAGAATCGTCATGGCAGTGTTGAGTCAGTGAATCATTGAGTTTACTCTTTTATTTGTACAGATTTGTTTATATTTTTTATGGACTACTTGGTTTAAGGTTGTTGTCACAAAAATAGAGTCCTTGGCGAAAAATGTCCTATCTACTTCAGTATTAAAATTAAAAATATACCCAGGATTATCAACTAATAAAGCTCTTTAATACAGATCTGAATTAGCTTTCATTTTCTTATTATTTAATTTTGATAATGACGTTATGTTGTCATGTGCCTAAGCAAATTTAATATGTATTATTTTTTTTATTATTATTCGCGTGAAATATTCTTTGGCAACAATTAAAAATTAAAATAAATTATTTTAAAATTTTATTATAGAAGAAATATTTATATTATACAGAAGATTAATTAAAAATTTACATTTTTTCCGGTATAAATAGTTGCCTATGTCTTATTCCAGACTATTACCTACCTCTATACAAAATTTCATCCAGATCCGTTTAGCCGTTGTGGTGTGATTGAGTAACAAATATCCATCCAAACTTTCGCATTTATAATATTAGTATAGATTATAGTTATCATGTGCATGTGTTAGATTGAGTTATTTTGCTATCAAATTGACAACATTTTAATTTTAAATTTCAAAACTCTATCGTTCTTGGCGCTTATTGTATTTGGTGATCAAAAACGTAATACGAAAATATGTATGCCAGATGTATATTTTCGTAATATGCATTGTACGAAATATTGTTTCATATTATTCATTACTCTCTTAATATAAGTTGTTAAAATAACCATGATTTTTGAAAGGAATTAAATTATGTTCGCCAAATAATTTGTCGATTTTTTTTTTTTTTTTTTTTTTCTGCTAAGGATGACCGATATCAAATCTATTCCGCTGCAATATCGTATCTTATATCAGATACTTTATTTAGACATTTGGAAAGAAATTTGACTTCAAATTATGATAGAATATTTATCATTTTCCTTTTAATTAGTGTATTAGTTGGATATTTATTGTGTAAATATCATCCTTTGAAATGAAATGTTTGTGTTTTCAATCGAATATAGAAGTTTGCCATTTTTTTTCCCTAGAGTTTTGATATTAAAAATTCAAATTTTGTCAATTTTACAACAAAAATAACTTAATCTGACGCATGGACATGATAACTAATACATATCTATACCTAAATATGGGGATTAAAATCGGGAAATAATTTTCCTTGATTTTTAATAATTTTTTACAAAAAATCCAATGGGCGTTTAACATAGGACATATTTTTCTTGAATCCAGAAACGGCCAGTGACGTCATCACTTCGCTTGCGTATTAGCACTTTATCAATGTGTAAAAGAAATTTTTAATTAAAAATGACGTCAATTTTTGTGAGATGCATAATTTTTTTTTTATAATTTTTTATCGTTCACTTTTAGATAAATGTATTTATTTTCCTGTTGAAATAAATAAATAAATTCGTTTTTTTTTTTTTTTTTTTTTTTGGCAACAATTAAATTATGGATAAATTTAAATGGCTAATTTTTTGCTATTATTAGCTTACAAAATTGCTATTTTATGCATAAAAATCGCAAAAACAAATTTTTTTTTGGAATAAAAGGTAGCCAACTTTTTAAGTTAGGGTATAAGCTATCTCCATTACAAATTTCATCGAAATCCATCCACACCTAAACTTTATTGAATAGCAATAAAGTTCAAATTGACTCTAGAAAACGTTTGTATGGGAAATAGAAAAGGGCTGTTTTTAGGGTTTTCCCGGAAATTATTCGATTTTTTCTCGCCTTTTAAACCTTCCCTAGACCTCCACGAACATTTCAAGACTAAGATAAGATAAATCCGTTCAGCCGTTCTCGAGTTTTAGTGAGACTAACGAACAGCAATTCATTTTTATATATATAGATAATGTATCATTTATCGCAATTAAGTTTCGTCAAAGAGAACAAAAGTAGAGTTGACACTCGAGTGAAATCTATCGAACTCTAAGCTGTGTATTTGTCATAAGGGTTTAATCTGTCAAATATTATTCCAGAATGTAAGCAATGTATATTATCTGCGATGTATGGACTCCTATTATCGTGACTTTTGTGATAGGAGTAATATTTTTCTTAGCATATATTTAGGAGTGTTTGTGGAGTGTAATCAACCTGTTTATTTACGAACCTATCTATAATCGTACCCAAAAATTCCAGTGTTTTTGTAACAATATGCATATTTTAATGGGTGTACAAAGATGTCATGTGGTGTCTACATTAGCTTTTTTAATACTGTTATAACAAATTATTATTATATTATTAAATATATTTGCTAATTTTAGATTATCTTGTCTAATAATTTAATCGTGCAATAAGGAATTCAGAGATTTGTTTCAATGTGTTCTAATTGCTTCGTATTATTTCTTTTCATTTATTACATCTAATATATATATATGTATAATACATGGATATAATGCGGGGGAAAAAGCAATGTAACACTGATTACGTTGCAGGGACGTCACACTTCTCCATAAACAAAATACAGATTCTGTACAAATGAGGTAATGCTCTCTGTTTGGTACTTGATATGCAACATAACATATAAGTTTCATTTTAAGAATAATAAAAAGTATGTATATGTATGCTAACTTTTTTTTCTTTACTTTTTTAAGATCATTTGATTCTTTTTATTATTATTTATTCTTAACGTTTTTTGGTATCAATATTCAAATACACTGAAATTTTTTATTTGAAAAGATTACTTGTATTTAAAGTTTATGATACATTTTAAGAACTGTATAAAAAATAAACAATCATCGTGTATATATATATATAATATATATATATATACTAGCAGGCTTTGCCCGCTTCGCTGGTCACTATATTTAAAGGAAACTCTTTTCTATATAGTTTTATGAAAAAAAGAGAAAATAATAATACTGAAATCGCTCAAAAGTTCGCTTTGGGTTCCCGCTACCTTCGGCAGCGCCTTGTTCGTCCTCGCATTCTGCGATACCTGT
This sequence comes from Salticus scenicus, assembly GCA_963930645.1. Lineage (NCBI taxonomy): Eukaryota > Metazoa > Arthropoda > Arachnida > Araneae > Salticidae > Salticus > Salticus scenicus. Next base: position 316,802,431 of record OZ005650.1, read on the forward strand.
CCCTATTGCGTGCGACAATGACTTACCCGTGGGCTTCCATTTAGGTGCTTATCATATATGACAATTTCGATACGGACAGTATCGAAAATTTTGAAGTAGCCCTTTATATTTGAATCCTAGTTATATATGAGCAACATTATACGTGATGTACATAATATTTGCTTTCAAGTTATTCTCTATATTTATTTGATTTAATCGATCAACCATAGAATGACAGCAATTTCAAGCCAAATATAATATTACAATATGCTATGATCGGCTACTTCTATCGCATGAGACAATTATTATTATTTTGTGTTTATATATACTTCATGCTTAGTTAATAGTAGTTGGTATATAGAAAAATAAATAAATTAATATGTAAACTTGATCATGGTACAGCCTTAATGCCCTTGGCGACTTTTAAATTTTTGTTGCCGTTTTAGACCAAAATATAATTTACGCGATTATTGTTCCTATACGCAAGCGAAATGTGACGTCATTGACCATCCGTGGATGCAAGAAAATGATTTCCTATGTTAATCGCCCATTGGATTTTTTGTAAAAAATGATTAAAAATCGAAGAAAATTATTTCCCGATTTTAATCCCCATATTTGGGTACATATATGTATTAGTTATCATGTGCATGTGTTAGATTGAGTTATTTTGCTGTCAAATTAACAAAATTTTAATTTTAAATTTCAAAACTCTGTCGTTCTTGGCGCTTATTGTATTTGGTGATCAAAAACGTAATACGAAAATATACATGCCAGATGTATATTTTCGTAATATGCATTGTACGAAATATTGTTTCATATTATTCATTACTATGTCTTAAAATAAGTTGTTAAAATAACCATGATTTTTGAAAGGAATTAAATTATGGTCGCCAAATAATTTGGCGATATTTTATTTTTTTACCAAGGATGACCGATATCAAATCTATTCCGTTACAGCATGTTAGTATCTTATATTAGATACTTTATTTAGACATTTGAAAACAAATTTGACTTCAAATTATGATAGAATATTTATCATTTCCCTTTTAATCAGTATATTAGTTGGATATTGTGTAAATATCATCCTTTGAAATGAAATGTTTGTGTTTTAAATCGAATATGGAAGTTTGGCATTTTTTTTTTTCTAGAGTTTTGAAATTAAAATTTCAAATTTTGTCAATTTTACAACAAAAATAAGTTAATCTAATGCATGGACATGATAACTAATACATATCTATACCTAAATACGGGGATTAAAATCGGGAAATATTTTTCCTCGATTTTTAATGATTTTTTACAAAAAATCCAATGGGCGTTTAACATAGGAAATATTTTTCTTATATCCACGAACGGCCAGTGACGTCATCACTTCGCTTGCGTATTTCTTTCTATCTTTTCCTTGGCGAAAAATGTCCGATCTACTTCAGCATCAAAATTATAAAAAATTGTCAAGAATTATCAATAAGAAAATACCTTTAATATATTGCTGAATTAGCGTTTATGCCAAGCGTGTTTCATCCGCCATAAAAAAAAAGAAAAAAAAAATCTGAAGTTAAGGTATATAAAAAAATGCTGTGAAATAAAATTCAGAAGAAATATGTTAGATTTGTAATATTACTATTTTATTTTAAAATTATAAATTGTCATTTTCTCATCGACCAATTTAACATTTAGTAATTTCTTATTTTTCGCGTGAAAGCATATTTCATTTTATGCTGAAAACAATAAATAAATATATCTCGTAAACTTTTTTTGGCAACAATTAAAAATTTAAATGGCTTATATTAAGTCACGGAGTAATATTAATAGGAGTTGAAGGTCCAATGGGAGAAAGCTACGAAACTGTGATCTAAATTTTTGGTAAATATTGAGGGCGCCACTTGTCATTCCTCCCTAGTTCGGCGCGGATATACTGTTGTTTTCAATAGAATTTTGCTGAAGTACATTTAAATTTTTTTATTTTAAGCAATTTAATTTCTTTGTAAGTTCTTAAAACTGCATAATTGAGATGTTTCAAATAAATGCTTCGTTCCTAGTTGTAAAACAGGCTATGATAGTGATAAGAAAAACAAAAAAAAGCCCTAGGAGAAAAATAAAGTCCGAGTTCGTGTTTTCTGCACCTAAAGTAAGTTTATTTTTTTTCTTTACAAAATTTCATCCATTCTCCTTCCTCCCAATTGTCTGTTTTAGCTAGCTTCGGTTCATAAGAATCGTCATTTTTAAAAAGCTTTCTTTCAAAGTAAAATTAGTATAAAATGGCTCTTAAAAAAAACATGTTGGTTAGAATACTCTATTTAATGAAATTTGCTTTCAATCGAAATTTTTTCAGCTTGATATTATTTTAAAAAAAATAATTAAAACGAGACATTTCCCCATTGAATAACATTGCGGAAGCTGGAGAGAAGGAAGGATTGCACGCTGGCGCCATCTGTAAACATTAGAAAACAACATCACAAAATTTCAGCGTTACCTTCTTCTCCTGTCTTTTTACTCCGTGTATTAAGTCAATATAAGTCAATAAGTTTATTACTTTCATATTTTAATTAATTTTAAAGATTTTTTCAATTTTTTTTTTCCTAAACCATCCCTGACCTATAAGGAAAAAAACAAAAAAAGAATGATCGAAATCGGTCAAGCCGTTTACGATTTTATAAATAACATACAGACAAACATTCATTTTTAACACGCTTATATTAGCTTCACCTGTATGTATGTATGTTTGTAACTTCTCTGGGAGCAAAACGTGATTGCACAAAATCCTTCATATCTCAAACAAAAAACCATTGTGTATGGTTTCCAGAGCTTTTTAAGAAAACGGCTGATGGCTGAGCTACAAAAATTTGCATGGTGGTTCGTAATGACCTCTCCTGATGCACCTCGAAGCCCGATTTTCGAATTTTGTTTTAGTTTTCTTTTAATTAATTAAAATGTTAAAATAAAAACCTTCTAATTACTGATAAATTGGCCATTTAATTTTAATCCTTAATTTAATTGTTGCCAAAAAAAATTATCATTATTTTTTGGACAGAAAAAAAAAAAAAAAAAAAAATGTGAACAATAAAAATTACATTTATTTAAAATATTTAATATTATTCCTTAATTTAATTGTTGCCAAAAAAATTATCATTATTTTTTCGACAGAAAAAAAAAAAAAAAAAAAAAAAAAACGTGAACAATAAAAATTACATTTATTTAAAATAAGGAAAGTAAATTAAAGCGTGTTCTTTAATTTTTTAAAACTATAATATTATTATATATATAGATATATACTATCCGCGATTGTAATGAAATGCTCGCCCTCTGGTGGGCTAAGGTGAAATTATCACACCACTGCATATCCTCATATTATGCAATCGACTTTCCATGATGAAATGGCGGAGAAAGAATAATAATTACACGTGGCTGTTATATTTACTAACAACTGCAGTGTTCAGAGAGCGCCATCTATCGATCATTACAAACGAGGATACATATGTATGTATGTATAAACTTAAAAAAAAATAGTTTTACCCTCTCATTGAAAAACAATCTGTTTAGTGAGAGGGTAAAACTATTATTTTTTTTAATTATTTTCCCTACGACATTTTGTAAAACAGATGTCATAATAAATGCCTTTGATATTAATTAAAAGAGAAAAAAAAAATTAATGTGCCTAAATATATTTTTATGGAGATAATTATATCCATTTATTTTTTACATGTAAACGGAAAAATTAATATTTTTTATGTTTGAAACAAAATATTGTGTGGTATGTTATGTGTATCCTTGAAACATCAGTAGCGATTATATATTGATGTCAGATATGATTACTTTGAAGCAGTTAATGACATTCAATTATCTGACGCATAACATAAGTTACACATGCTTGCATGTATGGAATAACATTCTCTGAGGGAATGAACTTCAATTGTTGTCACACACAAATGATATAGTTTTGAAATGTCTGTAATGATGTTAACAATGTGTAACTTTTTTGTACTACTCATAGCGCCGTATAAGTTTAAATTAAAGAGTTAAAAACATTAAATTCGTAAATATTATTACGATATTTTAAAAATGTATAAATATAATATCATTTTAGATTTTTTAAATTTAACTGAAATTTATTTAATAAGTGAAAATCCGAAAATATTATTTATGTTTATTCTCAGCGAACATACAGTGCCGAAAAAAAAAAAAAAACACTTAAGCGGAAAAAAGAAAAAAAAAAAATATATATATATATATATATCAACTGCCGTTCTCGCCAGAAAAATGTGCCGAATGTTGACATGTGGTGTTAGTCGATCACAGACGACCTTTCTCTACCCTGTCAACACCCAGCTCGCATCGTAGAGACATTTAGAGTAAAGCTGCATTATCTTTGCTCCTGCAATCGAGTATTTTGTTCATTTGTTAAAATTTTGAGAACTTACATCGGTAACCTTACTCTATACAATAGGTCGGATTAAGTCTATAATGGAAGATAAATCTCATGCATTTACTCTGCTGGAGAAGGTAATCTCTGTGATTGATGTAGCCAGGGATCTGGTAGATCATTCTAGATGTAGCTAGTTGTAGCAATCTAGCAAATGTAGCCAGAGGTCCGTTCCTAAACGGCTGCTGTTGTTAATAAATGTAAAGATGAGACGACAAAATACTGACTGTAATGTGATATTTACGATAAACGACTAGAATGTTAAGATTTTGTCTTAAATGTTTACATTTTACTGACCTTGTAAAGATTTTCTACATCTGGCTACATTTAGAATGGTCTGCCAGATCTCTAACTACATCAATCACAGAGATTCTTTTCCCTAGCAGAGTCAAAGCGTGAGATTTTTCTTCCATTTTAAGCTTTTTCTGGCCCATTGTGTGGAGTGGGAATACCGATATAGGTTCTCAAACGATTGATAAATAAACGAACTATCAGCGGGTGGGAGCAAATAGCTTATAATCTAATTGTAAAACACCAAAAGACGAACTGAGTGTTGTTAGTATAGGGAAAGGTCGCCTGTGAACGACTAACACCACGTGTTATCACTGGGGTTCGACACATTTTTATATCGGGAATGACAATTGACATGTAAAGTTCTTTTTTTTTTTTTTTTTTTTTTTTTGCCAGAACTGTAGAGAATTTGATGTGCGATTGAGCGATAGCCATTCGCAGTCAACTTGGCATCGATAAGATATCGCCTGCCGATATCACTTCCATATACATTTTGTCCGGATTGCCGACTGATGGTCGGATACATTTCGGCGGATCGATTGGATCGATTTCGTTGGATCGATTTCGGCGACCGAATGTATTTCAGGTAAAATGTCGTGCCAAACTTTGCTGAAAACTGCCCTATGATATGAACAGACAAATCATTTTTCATCATCAAGAACTCTTCCAGTAATATTTTTATACAATATATTGCCTTTTAAGTTTTTTTTTTTTTTTTTTTTTTTTTTTTTTTCATATCAAAAACTGTTATATAATGTTAGTAGTGCAGAAAAATCAAGAAAATTCAATGAACATAAGTACTATTCTGGGATCATACGAGCCAATAAATCGGATTTAAATTATATGGAAGTCGAAGTTAAATTGTTATACGACTCAAACAATATTTTAGGTATGAAAAAAAGAAAATTTCTAACCAGAATTATTAAAATGGCAACAATCAGTTACAAAAAATATATTTTTAAATCTAAAAGCGAAATATATATAAATTCTAAAATTTACTTTTTATCTTTTACTATAGAATTATAAAATATTCCGAAAACATGTTGAAAATAGAGTGCAAATTATTATTCACAGAATGATTGAAAGTAGTCAAGAATAGGTGGTTGTGTTCGATAAACCATATCAAGCTGCAAATTTTTGTAACGTATATTCAAACAAAGCAATAGTAAAAATAATAATTTTATTTATATATTATTTACTATTACATATTTCTTGTTAAATAAGCTTGACATATATATTAATATACTTTTGATGCATTCATAATTACTAATGAGAAAAGTTAGTGAAAATAGTTTATATTAAAATTAATGATTTTATAAAAATAATAAATGTCAAATTATAGCAAGCCATTTTAACTGAAAGAATTTTTACTAACAGTATTTTAACTAACAGAAAATATTATATTTCTACCAAAAATTTCCTCAGACACACAAATGTAACTTCGTCAATTCATTCGTTTGCTCAGGACTGATATTTCTGACCTGCGGATTATACACCGGAAATTACGTTTATTGTAAAACTAAAATTATTTTATATTGGATATGTCTATTTATGCATATACGATAATGCTGCATAAAATAACGTGAACACTTTCGCTTTTTTACATTTTGCCGAATATCTTGAAAAATATTTAACGTATTGTTCTTGAATTTTGGAAATAAGGAAAACCTGTCTTTCCTCATATTTTTCAGCAAAGATTTTGACACGAAGGCTGTAACGGGACGAACAACATATTCAATAAAGTAAAAAGTATTAGTTATAACCCTGTATATGGAAAAGTTTCGATTGACCTGCAAATTTTAGTTATGGTTATAAATATTATATTTTATACATGTGTAGAGTTTTGTGAGGGTATCTTAAATATTTAAGGATTTACTTTTTATTAAAAAATGCAAAAACATTTCGCAAGTTTTTACTTTATGATTGTAAAGGTTTTGCTTCAAATTTCACGAAACTTTCGTGAAATATGACAACATATATTTAAACCATTATAATATAGTTTAAAACAAATATATTTAATATTCAAAGAGATATGGACAGTTGTAGTAAATAATTTATTACTGCACATGCGAGGACTATAGTAAAAAAAAAAAAAAATGACATAGTTTGGTAATCAACTGTATAAAGAATCTTATTAAAAACATCTAGTTGAATATGACAAAAACTCATAGAGGTATCGGTGATTAAATAAGCTGTATTTCAGTTGTTTTCTAAAAAGGTCTTTACTATAAGGGGTCATTTACAAATGAAAGTTTTGTATCAGAAAAAAACTATGTTACTTTTTAATTTATACATAATATGAAAATATGTCATATTAGGATATTTTTATGTCTTATCGTGTATTTATACGGCTAATTTAACACTTTTTCGAGTAACATTAGCATTGTATTGGAAATTGTATAGCTATTTTAAAATTTAAAAAATAGAGTGCATTTGAAGCTAAACATAATTATACATTACATTTAATTTAAATTCTCTGGAGAATATACGCATAACATAATATTATTATTTTTAAAATGTAGAAATTTAACTTTATTTTGATATATCTCTTAGAGCATTTTACGTTATTCAAATTTTACAAATATTTATTTATGTTTTCTCTAATATTTACTTACTTCAATCGTCAGGAAAATAGTGCATTGTAAATATTTGCATTAAACTTCATCAATCGTAGATTTAGTTCAAAACATCTCAGAAATGTATTCTGGAATAACAAATCGGTATTTATCTACATTTCTACAAGAATTGTATTTGTTATATGAAAGATAGATAAAAAGTTTTGTCAAATATACCATTTCTAATCTTAATCATAAATGATCATTTTATATTTTTAGCTGCATGAGAAAAAAAAATGCAACTAAATACCGGAAATATTTGTAAAAAATATTTAGACAATATAATGAAAAAGCGAAAATTAAAAATTGAAAACAAAACACAAACAAAATATATTTAATTAAAAATTGAGAAACGAATATAATTAATTTTAAAATCTGATGAATTAAATTTTAATGCCATAAGTTTTAAAACGAGGTATTATATATTTATTTCATACATTATTAAAGAATTAAAAAAAAATAGTTTTAGTTAATCGAATTATATTTGATACCCAAAAGCGTAGAAATTTTTGAGATTTTTTAAAAAGATAAAATTCTTTATACAGAACTTGCATCATTGAAATTTAAATTAATATATCTATGTGTATATCTATGTATGTATCTGTTTATCTATCTATAGTAGGTGAAATAGGGGTGTGGAATACATCTAGACATTTTTCTGTGAGTGTAAACATTGACAAAGTAATTAATGTATATCCGAAATATTTGCTAAAAATTGTTATTTTTGACTTAGACTGTCAAATATCATCATTTACTATACATTGATGTTAAATGTTACATAAAAGTATTTTACTCTGCTTGTTGTCGTTCTAGATTTAATTTACCCGGGTAAAAGCATCATCATACCAGGATAGGCGAATTTTGAAAGTGGGCTAGCACTATTTTGCTTGCTCCTCTCCTGTGACATTATGTCAAAGAATTAGAATGATTATTATGAAGTTACGAGAACTCTTTTTTGGGGAATTGGTGTCTTTCCAAATTTGAGAAGGTATTTTTTTTTTTTTTTTAAGTCGTTTAACATGATTACATTTCAGATAGTTTCTTTGAATTATTTTGAACTGTGAAGAATTTTTGTTTTCGATGCTACTAAAAATTGAGTTATTCATCGTATATTTATTTATTTACTTTTCCAAACTTCATGTTTTGTTTTCGTCCAATTCAAGCTTGAATTATGTGAATTAAAATGATTGTACTAGAATTATTCGGTAGCAAAACTGAATTTTGTGTGTTACCTGTTTTTTCAGATTCAGGCTTGTATTCTGTGAATTAAAATGATTGTCCTAGAATTATTCGGTGACAAAACTGAATTTTGTTTCCTGATTTATCCGATTCCATACACACATAGGTGATTTGTTTTCATCTGTCACTATTCAGAGTCACTGAATTAACAACAACTGAATTTATACCAAATTTGGTATGCATACTAATGATGACATGGTACGTAGAATTCCGCTACAAAAAAAAATTAAAATAATCGCTTTAGGGCTAATATTGTTGCTTTTGTACCAAACCGAGAATTAGTAATATAAAGCACGGGTATCAACTCAAAATTCAAATTTATATTTTATAGGAGACAACAGCGTCAGTAATTTAGGCTATAAAAACTTGTAGACAGCTCCAAAACGCGCATTGCTGGTAATACTGTGTTATTTCAACCAGTGCAAATAATTAACAGATCTTCCTCAGTTTAAAACCCGAAAAAAGGGAACCTTAGGGTTTTATCGCTTACTGCTTTAAAAAAAATGATTAAGAAGTTAGAGAAAACAGTCAATTCACGTAGACAGAGGACTGAAATCTGAAGCAAAAAAGTTGGTAACAGATGTTGTAACTGCAATCATCGACGGATCACAGAAAACCATTGATGGTAGTAGCAGCGTCCGGGGTGTAGCGCCACAATTGTATATGGATTTATTTGACGGAATGGGAAGTCTTGTGGCGAGTTCTCCTCTACTATCCATACAAAACCAATCACTTGCAGGAACTCAAACAATGTTTCTGATAAACGACAAACATTTGCTCTGTCCTTTCATGCCAGGATGGAGGCAGACGTAATTTTCCATGACAAATTCTTTGGAGAGATCAAGCCGATTTTTTTTCAACGTATCTGTTAAATACAAGGAATTTCCGAATTTCAAAGGGTTCCAGGCCGTGAAAAATATTTCTTTGTATGTACTAAAAGTCACCGTTTGGGCTTCACAGCCCAAATCACCATTGGTCCATTTTTTTATGAGAAAGTCATTCAGACGTGACCAGTAACCTGTACCATTACTGCAAAAAATATCACAACATTCTGACTAAGTTTGTGTTCCTACACCTTCATCAAAGGAAATATCTCAATTAAACAATCTGTATGCAGAATAGTTCTACATCACACATTTGTTTTCAGGTACACCAGCTGTTCACTTAACTGATGAAAGAGTCATCAATTGCAGTATTAGACTTGCATGACCGATTTGGTCGTAGGTCTTTTGGTTTGTAAAATCAAAAGGTTATGTTTATTGAGCCACAATCTTGAGTATATTAAAGGATAACATATAACGGACAGTGTGGAATATTCCTTATCACGTACAACCGTAGAAAATGTTGTGCAAAGAATACATGGATCAGTCTCTGAGAACGATCTTACTCTTTTGCTGAAAATGAGTCGTCAACGTTATATTTCTGAAACAGCCAAATCGCGTATTGTATCTATATTTAAAACTGGGAAAAAGCAACAATTTATCCCGGATCAAATGAATGTTTCACATTCTACGGTTTCGAAGATTTCGAAGGAATACAGTAAAATATCAGCCCTCTAGGGTAATGTCAATCTGTGCCGAATTGATAAAAAAAATCCTAGTACCTATATTAAGATTTTCCTGATAATTCGGCACGGGTTAACATTATCCCTGAGAGATGATATTTTGCTAAAAAGGTATTTAGGTTAAAATAGAAAAAAAAAAAGAACTTATGTGAGTATATGTATGCTTATGGTTTCAAATTAAGTTTCATTTATTAATGACTAAGTTTACAGGCTTGAACAAAATCGTAAGTATATTCCACAGTGTGTAGTACTTCTATGGGAAAAATCTACCATAATCCATTTCATTGCAATTCAACACTAAAGCAACACTGGAAATTGTCAGTTAGATTGGAAATATTAATAAATTAGTGATCTGCCAGGACTTGAACTAGATATCTACTAGTTATGGACCAGGCACTTAACACAAATGTCATAGGTTCGAATTTAGGCCCACTCTTATAAATATTAATTCAGATAATTCACCACACATTTTACGAATAAATGATAATATTTCCTATTATTTAAATATCTTATATGGTTAAAAACAAACATATTTAAATATAGTACTGGTTTTGAATTAGTTATTAATATGATACATTTGATTAGATATAGAGCAGTTTTCCAATATAAATTTGATTCTGCTTTTATAACGAAAGTATTTATATAAAGAAGTGTCATTCATAAACATGAAATATGTATATAGACATAAAATTAACAGGGCGACAAAAATATCATCGATCAGCTCATTTTCTTAAACCTTAAAGATTTATTTGCAATTTTTTACCAATGTAAACACAATTTCCCAAAGGGAAATTTTCAGAGAAATTTTACGCGCTAAAATAGCATTTTTAAGCTATTGTATAGCTTTTATCGAGGGCTTTGAGCGCGGCGACCGAATCGAAAAATTCCGTAACGAAAAAAAAACCTAACACAGTTCGGTAGACTTCGGCTGTACGAAGCTCGCACAGATCGAGACGAGCTGCTCCGAAATCGGACGAATACATAAGCAGCTGTTTGTGAGAAAGTATATAGGTATATAGGTATCTATCATCTATGTACAATAGTTAATAGCTGTACGCGTAAAATTTGTGTATAAAGTAGATCAGATAAAACTTGAATATCTCCATTCGACTTGCAGGCCTTTAAAACCTATTAAATACCTTTTCTCTATTAAAATTTGTTTTCTTATCATTATTGTTATCTTATTCATTAAAATCAAAGAAAAACCTTGAATATCCCCATTCGACTTGCAGGCCTTTAAAACCTATTAAATACCTTTTCTCTATTAAAATTTGTTATCTTATCATTATTGTTATCTTATTCATTAATATCAAAGAAAAAACTTGAATATCCCCATTCGACTTGCAGGCCTTTAAAACCTATTAAATACCCTTTCTCTATTAAAATTTGTTTTCTTATCGGTCACCACGCTCAAAAAGTGCAACTTGAATTAATATCAAAGAAAAAACTTGAAAATCCCCATTCGACTTGCAGGCCTTTAAAACCTATTAAATACCTTTTCTGTATTAAAATTCGTTTTCTTATCGGTCACCGCGCTCAAAAAGTGTAACTTGAATTAATATCAAAGAAAAAACTTGAATATCCCCATTCGACTTGCAGGCCTTTAAAACCTATTAAAATACCTTTTCTCTATTAAAATTTGTTTTCTTATCATTATTGTTATCTTATAATTATTGTTATATTATTCATTAATATCAAAGAAAAAACTTGAATATCCCCATTCGACTTGCAGGCCTTTAAAACCTATTAAATACGTTTTCTCTATTAAAATTTGTTTTCTTATCGGTCACCACGCTCAAAAAGTGTAACTTGAATTAATATCTAAGAAAAAACTTTAATATCCCCATTCGACTTGCAGGCCTTTAAAACCTATTAAATACCTTTTCTCTATTAAAATTTGTTTTCTTATCGGTCACCACGCTCAAAAAGTGTAAATTGAATTAATATCAAAGAAAAAAATTGAATATCCCCATTCGACTTGCAGCCCTTTAAAACCTATCAAAATACCTTTTCTCTATTAAAATTTGTTTTCTTATCATTAATGTTACCTTATCATTATTGTTATCTTATTCATTAATATCAAAGAAAAACCTTGAATATCCCCATTCGACTTGCAGGCCTTTAAAACCTATTAAATACCTTTTCTCTATTAAAATTTGTTTTATATCGGTCACCACGCTCAAAAAGTATAACTTGAATTAATATCAAAGAAAAAACTTGAATATCCCCATTCGACTTGCACACCTTTAAAACCTGTTAAATACCTTTTCTCTATTAAAATTTGTTTTCTTATCGGTCACCACGCTCAAAAAGTGCAACTTGAATTAATATCAAAGAAAACCTTGAATATCCCCATTCGACTTGCAGGCATTTAAAACCTATTAAATACCTTTTCTCTATTAAAATTTGTTTTCTTATCGGTCACCACGCTCAAAAAGTGTAACTTGAATTAATATCAAAGAAAAAAATTGAATATCCCTATTCGACTTGCAGGCCTTTAAAACCTATTAAAATAACTTTTCTCTATTAAAATTTGTTTACTTATCATTATTGTTATCTTATCATTATTGTTATCTTATTCATTAATATCAAAGAAAAAACTTAAATGGCCCCATTCGACTTGCAGGCCTTTAAAACCTATTAAATACCTTTTCTCTGTTAAAATTTGTTTTATATCGGTCACCACGCTCAAAAAGTGTAGCTTGAATTAATATCAAAGAAAAAACTTGAATATCCCCATTCGACTTGCAGGCCTTTAAAACCTATTAAAATACCTTTTCTCTATTAAAATTTGTTTTCTTATCATTATTGTTATCTTATCATTATTGTTATCTTATTCATTAATATCAAAGAATAAACTTGAATGTCCCCATTCGACTTGCAGGCCTTTAAAACCTATTAAATACCTTTTCTCTATTAAAACTTGCTTTCTTATCGGTCACCACGCTCAAAAAGTGTAACTTGAATTAATATCAAAGAAAAAACTTGAATATCCCCATTCGACTTGCAGGCCTTTAAAGCCTATTAAATACCTTTTCTCTATTAAAATTTGTTTTCTTATCGGTCTTCACGCTCAAAAAGTGTAACTTGAAATTATATCAAAGAAAAAACTTGAATATCCCCTTTCGACTTGCAGGCCTTTAAAAACCTATTAAAATACCTTTTTTCAAAAAATAGAGTTAGATCATTGAAATTTGGTACATCGAGGTTTTCGATACCTACAAATCGATTGCGGATATTTTTGATATATTCTCATTGCGGATATATTCTCATTTATTCAATAAAAGAAAAAAAAAATGTTTTCTTATCGTCACCACGCTCAAAAGTGTAACTTGAATTAATATCAAAGAAAAAACTTGAATATCCCCATTCGACTTGCAGGCCTTTAAACCCTATTAAATACCTTTTCTCTATTAAAGTTTGTTTTATATCGGTCACCACGCTCAAAAAGTGTAACATGAATTAATATCAACGAAAAAACTTGAATATCCCCATTCGACTTGCACACCTTTAAAACCAGTTAAATACCTTTTCTCTATTAAAATTTGTTTTCTTATCGGTCACCACGCTCAAAAAGTGTAACTTGAATTAATATCAAAGAAAAACCTTGAATATCCCCATTCGACTTGCAGGCCTTTAAAACCTATTAAAATACCTTTTCTCTATTAAAATTTGTTTTCTTATCATTATTGTTATCTTATCATTATTGTTATCTTATTCATTAATATCAAAGAAAAAACTTAAATGGCCCCATTCGACTTGCAGGCCTTTAAAACCTATTAAATACCTTTTCTCTATTAAAATTTGTTTTATATCGGTCACCTCGCTCAAAAAGTGTAGCTTGAATTAATATAAAAAAAAAAAAAAAAACTTGAATATCCCCATTCGACTTGCAGGCCTTTAAAACCTATTAAAATACCTTTTCTCTATTAAAATTTGTTTTCTTATCATTATTGTTATCTTATCATTATTGTTATCTTATTCATTAATATCAAAGAAAAAACTTGAATGTCCCCATTCGACTTGCAGGCCTTTAAAACCTATTAAATACCTTTTCTCTATTAAAATTTGCTTTCTTATCGGTCACCACGCTCAAAAAGTGTAACTTAAATTAATATCAAAGAAAAAACTTGAATATCCCCATTCGACTTGCAGGCCTTTAAAGCCTATTAAATACCTTTTCTCTATTAAAATTTGTTTTCTTATCGGTCACCACGCTCAGAAAGTGTAACTTGAATTAATATCAAAGAAAAAACTTGAATATCCCCATTCGACTTGCAGGCCTTTAAAACCTATTAAAATACCTTTTCTCTATTAAAATTTGTTTTCTTATTATTGTTATCTTATTCATTAATATCAAAGAAAAAACTTGAATATCCCCATTCGACTTGCAGGCCTTTAAAACCTATTAAATACCTTTTCTCTATTAAAATTTGTTTTATATCGGTCACCACGCTCAAAAAGTGTAACTTGAATTAATATCAAAGAAAAAACTTGAATATCCCCATTCGACTTGCAGGCCTTTAAAACCTATTAAATACCTTTTCTCTATTAAAATTTGTTTTCTTATCGGTCACCACGCTCAAAAAGTGTAACTTGAAATTATATCAAAGAAAAAACTTGAATATCCCCATTCGACTTGCAGGCCTTTAAAAACCTATTAAAATTCCTTTTCTCAAAAAATAGAGTTAGATCATTCAAATTTGGTACATCGAGGTTTTCGATACCTACAAATCGATTGCGGATATTTTTGATATATTCTCATTGCGGATATATTCTCATTTATTCAATAAAAGAAAAAAAAAAATGTTTTCTTATTGGTCACCACGCTCAAAAAGTGTAACTTGAATTAATATCAAAGAATAAACTTGAATTAATATCAAAGAAAAAAAAATACTGCATAAATAAAATAAATAAATAATTATAATTGCATAAGTTGATAAAAAATGCTATGCAATAGCTTTACCGCGGCAGTCCTCGAGTGCCACACGTATTTTTTTTTTTTTTTACTTTTGTAATATATATTAAATATTATGTTTAAAAATGTGAAACTTTTTTCAAATCGTTTTTTCAAACCAGAACTATTTTTTACTAATTAGAAGTTTTTGTATACTGGTCATTATAAAAAGCTATTTTTCCAATTTTTAAAAGAAACGGCCCCTTACAAATTATATAGCATAGGAAGTAGCTGTACATCATTAGAATTTTTTCTTTTGTAATTAAAGTTTAAGGTTAATGTCATTTTTTTAAATGTCAGTCCTCTGCTTAAGTAATTGGAAACAAATGATTAATCACATAATCAAGGGATTATTCATAGCTGACAAAATTTTTAATTTATTTCCAAGTATTGCTAGTATACTCCCATTTTTCACACCACATTTAATTCTACAACATATAATTACGATTAAAAAAACAAGAAAGCTGAAAAAAAAGAATATTATATGAAATTATAAATATATGTATATAAAATAAGTTTATTTTATTAAATCATTAATATTAAAATTTTGAAAAGTGTTTATTTTTATTACATTCTTAGCACAGTTTTCATGCCCTATCAGCCATCTAATATCTTTCATATTAACATATAGGCATAAATTAGTTTTAGACAGTTTATTAAAATTGATCAAAATTCTAATGTTTTATTAATCGTTTTCAAATACTTCCAAAATAGTTACATATTTCAATTCTTATTTTCCGTTTATGCTTAGGATTTTTCTTTGACTTATTTCCAATATCGAATTATCGATCTAAAATACATTTCTCCGAGAACAATAACAGCATTGCTTTTTGATTTTGGTACAATACACATGGGAGATAGCTAAAGGCATTCTGTTTTTGCAAGAGTGATTACTTTTTGAAATTTGTCTCAGATAAAAATTTTATAGAATAATGATAATAAAAAATGTAATTATCAATGAATAATTCGAAAAATATTAAAATAACACAGGTTAAAGTATACCGCTGAGAAATCGTTAGATATTTTTAGTTTTTTAAACATTTCATTAATAGTTTTTCAGAATGAAATATTCTTTATACATTTCAGAGTAGTACTTAACATATTAATTTTGATTTACTTGTTTGTTTTTCAGCATATAAGAGATTACTACTATCTTATTCGAATAATATCTGTTTTCTGAAGCACGATTTAAAGAAGGTAATTTCTCTCGTATACATACTTATATAATGAAGAATTTAAAAGAACCTGGAAGATAAATTCAATTTATTCCTAACCTCTGATAGTAAAACGGATAGAAAAAACTTAACAATGTTTAGGAAAAAATCTAAAATTCGGAATAGTTAAAAGAAAAATTAAATAAATGAGAATATGGCGGAAGAGTTCCTGTGTGTCGAACCAATTGGGTGAGAGGATAGAACATATGAGACTGTGCCATCAGTACAAAAGAGGTATTTTCGGATTGATTCAAGGTAGATTTAAAGCAATATTGGAGAATAAATTGAGAATTTTAAATAACTGATTAAAAAAAAAAAAAGAAAAAAAAGAAAAAAAAGAAAAGAATTGCGGAAAAGAATGAACAAACGTGACTGTCAGTACTAAACGTAGGTAGAATAAGATATAATTAAATTTAATAAAATTTAATAAAATTTATAAATGCTGGAAAAAAGGTATATCAAGTGCTGTCATCTGCAAATTTGTGAGTGCGTTAAATAAAATTAAATTCAACATAAAAACGAGAAACAAGAGAACCAATACCTCAGGGTATAGTGTAAATAGGGATTTACTATATTACTAAGGTTTAAATTATTGCAATCTATGACAAAGAGATTTCTTTTTCTTTTCTTGAATTGAAGTTATTGGAGAAAATTTCAAAAATACTGAATTTTTTTTATTTATTTTTATTTTTATTTTTTTTTTTATAAGTTTAAATCTTTTTTTCTCTAGGTTATTAGAATGCGAGTAGGAAATAAAATCTTTAGCGTTTGAAGAATTTGATGTAGAAGATTTATTAATTGGGAGGGTGTTGGATTTGAGTTGCTCATTGAAGTTGTGTGTTAAGTAGTCATTTATAGTTTTAAGGGATTTTTATTGTTAGAGAGATTACATTTTAGGTTTTATAAATTTATTTCACAGTCGCCATAATTAGCGGTGGGATTCTTAACACAGTTAGTACAATTAATATCAAATATTTCAAAAATAGCACAGGATTTAGTGAGGCGACTGCTGGCACATTTTATACAAACAAGAGAGAATGCGATAGAGTATAAACAGCAGACAAATCTAAATACTGTTGATATTTGAAAAATTGCGTGGTATTTTTTTTCTATGTGGTACAGCTTTAATATTGAAACGAGATAATTTGGTAATTTTAAAAATTATTGAAATGAAAACTTTTTTAGGCGCGTTGAGTACTTTTGGGTGAACAAAAATCCTGAAACTCGCGTCATCGTCAGCGAAGGCTTTCCATGAGAACAAACATCCTTTTTACCAATTTATATTATCGAAAGTGGAATTCGAGATTCACCTGATTTACACGTTTTGAGAAGTCCTGAATGGAGTTTCTTTTGTATCTCAGCTACTAATTAAAATAATTTCATCAGTAATACATCATTTGAAAGCTTTGTTGAGTTGGAATCGAACATTAGATTACAGAAATTTCTACCGCTAGATGGCGCTGTAATATTTTAAAATTTCAATATTTCAAAGTTTAATTATATTAAATTATTTTTATACATCATTCGAAAGATATTTTAAAGTTCTTTTATATTATTGAAAGTGGAATTCGAGATTTCACCTGATTTACACGTTTTGAGGTGTCCTGAATTGGTTTTCTTTTGTATCTCAGCTCCTAATTAAAATAATTGCATAAGTAATCAATATTTTTACCTAATATAAGGCTTAGTTCATTTAATATGGGTAGCTACAAATATTAAATCAGAAGCGAAAATCTGATATCTGATCTCTCATCAGAAATATTAAATATTAAATCATGACAATTACGGAGAGACATACGCTTGAGATATCGATCGTCAAATTTTGTGGTTACCCTCTTTCGGCCTGATCCTGACCTCCTTTCAACATTACCAGTTTCACACTGCAACGTAATCACTCTCGAGACTGTCGATTGATTGCAGCCAATTTTTTTAGCCATAAATACGTGTCGAATATCTTCCTTTGGCTAAAGCAAGTGCCACACATTTTTTCTCTTTCGTCAATTGAACATAAGGTGCCATCCTTTCACCACTTACAAAAATGAGATAAATAACCCTAACCGCACAAAATGTTGCATAAACGTAACAATCATATGACATCGAACCATTGTAAATCTTACAGAAACTTTTCAAAACGTTCAGTTTGCTTTCTGATTAGTTTCAAAAACGTAGAAATGTCCGCGATCGTAACTAAAAATCGGACACGTAACAGAAATGTTTCGAACATTTAACAGGTAGAACATCGAAAAGGGCGAATGTTGCAGAATGGTATCAGAGAGAATACTTAAATGTGTCACGTTTTTGAAAGATTGTAAGCTTTTAAAACATAACTGAAACATTAAGTGCTGTATGGGAACCATTGTCCCCTTTTGGCATGCTATTTATAGATGTAGGATGATGTAATACTTCAGAAGAGTTGTATGATGCAATATGACGTCATATTTTGATTTCCAGCAACTAAGATGATTTTATGTAAACAAAAATAATGCATTACATAATATATATATATATATATATATATTAGGTGATGTAGTTTTTTTGTCCGCCACTGTATATTAAATTAAAATAATGATAGAGTAATAACAGGAGACTTGGCGTTGGAATATTAAAACTCGAATAAACTACTACGTCAGAAAAGCCAAAGAAAAATATTTGAGATGCATACAGATGTTTCGGTAGCCTTAAGCGTACCGTCTTCAGTGCAAAATGAATAATGCATCTCAAATATTTTTCTTTGGCGTTTCTGACGTAGTAGTTTATTCGAGTTTTAATGATAGAGTGTTTAAAATTCGGAATGCAATGATTTTATAACTTTAAAATCACTGTAATGTTTGAAGCATATTTTTTAATGATTATGCAAATTGCAAATTTAAAATATGTATTATTATTTATATAATAGTAATAATAAATAAATTCCTAACTCGCAGCATGAAACGTTTCCATATAAATTTTATAGGAATAAACAATCTGAATGTACTTCATTTATCTCAAACAAGATATGATATTAATAAAATAGAAAACGAAGGTAATAGCAATATATCTATGTATGCACTTTAATAATACTAATTTCTAACAGCAGTCTAATTAAACGATGATGTCAGGAAGGACTTGTTGACGTTCTTTAACGACAAGAAATATATTCAAATGTAATACAGGATATGTTGCTTGTCAGATATGTTTTCTAAATTTTAAAGCTTCTTTTCAGAGCTTGTTGTTTTACGTGTTCATTTTACTGCGCTAAAATGTTTACGCAGTTTAATATGGCATTAAACTGACTTGTTCTATTTGCTGCATACTATGATAGCTTTCATTATAGACAGTGCGCGTTTTGAATATCTTCTGAATATCTTCATAATTTATTCTCATTTCTTACTCAGAAAAAAAAAAAAAAAAAGTCATATATATGTGTTTTTTATGCGATTTTTTAATCTTGCTTTATTTTGCTAACAAAGTGATGCATTTGTCTATTAAAAGGTGTATTTAAAAATAAATTTTCTGGTGTGTCAGTCACACTACTTTCTCTTACCCTGAAATTTAATACTATAAATACAGGTTGGAAATAAGGGGTGAGATAACGAGTACTTTTATGTGAACCTATGCTAAACAATTAAAATTAGGCTTCAGAAGAGTTTTATTTAATACTTAGTTCTGTGTGAGGGGTCTACCGCACCCCTTAACCTCCCGTTTCATTAATGCACATATTTATATCCTCCCCCCCCTCAGGGGGGACGCGTGACATCTACATGCACATTTTGTTTTTTCCCAGTTGACTCTCTCTATAATACAAAATATAAATTCGTTTCATTTGGTTTAGTGCAGTCTATAGATGTTAAAATCTACTTACCTGCAATTTCCCCCATAAACGTAATGCATTTGAATAATTTTGAGTGTCGCTGTACACGAACCTATATAATAGCAGCATCCCTATATGATACACATTTAGAATACCGAGTTTGGAATTTCTGCTACTATTTGTTCTTGAGATATGCTGATAACAGACACACAGACAGCCAGACAGTCACACAGACAGACAGGCACACAGACACACACACAGACCATTCGCTAAAAACATGATTTTCGTATTCAGGGGACCTCAGAACATACAAATATCAAAACTCACGTTCGAAAATTTGACCCTAAAACAATACTTCCTCGACCGTATGGGTAAGAGAAAGTAAAAACAGTAGAAAATTTTAATATTTTACTTTATATTTTTATGCACGACATATATATTAATATATCATTATGTAAAATGTGTAGTGAAAAAGAATAAAAAGAAACTGTTGGTAAAAATGTGAATAAATTTGCCTTTTAATTTGTCATTTCTAATGACTTAAAGAAGTATTAAAAATAAATTTGGAATATTTTCATTAAATCAGGTATTCACAAACTTAGTCATTTAAATACGTTTTAATTATTCGGCAACTCTAAAAATTGTTTAATTTCTGTTTAATAATAATCTTTGTTTCTAACCTGTTGAAATAAATTTCATGTAATTCTTTAATTCATTGAAATTACACTTTTTAAAGTAATTTAAATTAAAATTAGTAAATGATATCATTTATCCTGGTCATGCTTCTGCGTAGTTCGCTAATATTATTTAACAATTTGGATTATGTTTGAAAATAAAAGATAAATATTTCCCATTTGTTTTAAGTTACAGGAGACGTTTATTTTAAGTAAATACATGTATGCTTCCTGTCTTACGTACAGTCTATCCAATATAAACAGCTATCAGAAGTAAACAAACGAGTTAAAGGTATTGTATTTTTGTGCCTTTTCTTTTGAAATGACAACTTGGTAATCAATAATAAAAATGTGTTAAGAGTGACCCTCTTAGACAGGTTTCCACTCTAAACAAAGAACAGTCCGTTGAAAGACAAAAACCACCACACCACCACACCACCCTCTTCTTTATGTTTTGACGCATATGACATGACAGTATCTTGTACTTTAAAAAATTTAGCACACTGAAACAACGATAAAAGTAAGAGAAAGTCATTGAGCTAACAAAGAGGAGGTGAGAAAATGCTAAGAAACAAAGGAGAAATAATGAGGCATTATCTCTGGCACCAACAATAATGGGAACATTATCCATGTCGCAAAAAGACATGCTATTTTGGTTATTTTCGGCATCAGTTTCAGATATGCACATTACAGTTGAGTATCAACTTTATGGTCTGAGTAAAAATTATTGCACAGATACACAGGGGGGCATTATAAAAAGAAACTACAGGAATGAAAAAAAAAAAGTTAGATTATATAATTATAGGAAGTTGAAAAATTAAATTAAAAGTAAGTATTTTTAAACAATTTTAATGACTAAATAGATATTTATTAAATTATGCTAGAGTTGTATGGTAGATAAAAAAAAAATCCAACTAATATATTTTGTTTCTAGAAAATTATGTAGCAAATGAAACATATACATATATATAAGCATTTATGTATCCATATACTTTAATATATCATAAAAAAAAAAAAAAAAGATTTTTTTTTTTTTTTTTTTTTTTTTTTATATATATATATATAAATAAATATATTCAAAAATGAAATATCATTAGCACATTTTAAAATATATTTAAACGTTTTAGTAACGCCCGATTTTGGAAATATAGCTGGAAGGTATTAAAGCTTTCATGTATAAACAAAAATAAATACTCTCTTCATAAAACTAAAAAAAATGGCACTTTGTAATTAATAGAAACATGGACAATAGAGGTTTTTATCTGATATTTTTATGGCCTTAGGGACTAATTAGAGATGCTTTTAGTATATTATTTATGAGCCACTTAAGTATTTGTATATATATATAATATTCTAAATTAAGTGTTTACAAATAAAATAAAAATGCTAAGGACTTTCCATTATTAAAATGAAACAATTTCTTTATCAAAATATTGTTATATAATTTTTACTGATTAGTCGCTTAATTATATATTTTTTATAAATTAATATTTTTTAGTTTTTGTCTATATGCATGGGATATTTTTTTCTTTATTTACATAAATTTAAATGTGTATTTTTAAAAATACTCAATCAAGAAATAAAATATTTTTTAAAAAAGTACAGAGAATAAACTAGTTGTACACAGACTTTTTCTTAAGATTTTTTGTATTATATCACAAAAATAATTAAAATGCTTACATTTTTCAACAAATTCAGCTTTATTCTTTTCCAAATACGAATTTTTATTGCTCCACGAATACTAAAGAAACTTGTTTGGGTCTTACGTTTACTTTGGTAGTGAAAGAACACATTTTTATTCCATTGTAAACTTCATTTCCCGAAATGTTATCACGTTTCTTCATTTTATAAGACATACATATAAAGAAATTAAATTTTAATGATTTATATACCCACTTTCCATTATTAAAATGAAATTTATTTTACTCTTTTTTATTATTTACTCTTATATTTTACATTTGCATTTACTCTTACATTTCATTTTACTCTTTATATTACTCTTTTAATCTATACGAAAAAACACAATTTCAAAGAACAGAGTGTATGCAATAATCATATTGTTTAACTTTCTATTTGGCTAGGAAAGAATTTTTGATGATGCCCAATATCAGCTTTTAAAATTAATCAGAAAACTAAATTTAAGCAATGGTTAACTCCTGCTTACCCTGAATGAGATTTAATAAATAATCGTAATATTTTGACGGTAAAAGCTCATAATTCGATATTATACGTATAGTGCGTCCATGTTTGACACACCCAGCCTAGAGAGCGATTTCAAATTCTTGGAAAGGTGTAAAATTATCCAAAAGTTTGGAATTTTATAAACGTTCGATTATTTTGCGTTTTCTTATTGCTGATATTTTTCTGTACCAAAAAGGTTATCACCAGGTTTCTGACGAGTGATTTTGAGTATCAATATTTTTATATAGTACTTTTAGATTTGACTAATCGCCGATATCCATATAAAAAATTACTATATAAAAAATCTGACACTTAAAATTCTCTTTGTGAGAACACTAGTTATCATTCTTATATTAATACTGGAATCGTTGAGTCAGTTGAAGCATAGAGGCTCCGATAGTCACAAGAAACGTGGTCAAACTGTATTATAATGAATGATTTCCACGTACAAATAAATTTAAATAGGAAAAGTATTCTGATATTAAGCAAAAAGAAGAGAGTGTATTTCACACTGTGCCATCTGAGAGTTTAACAGATCGTTAAAAATATTATTCAAAGGATAATTTTGATACTCCTTATGTGGAGTCTCTGATTAGCCTAGAATTTCTGTCTTCTTTTTTAATTTTATTTCCATTCTTTCTCCTTGAATGGTAAATGGCAAAAACAGATTTATGAGCACAATTCGGCGTAAAATAATTTCAAGGTGAAGGATTTGTACATGAGGAGACTAGACATAAATAAAAAAAAGAAAAAAAATAGAGATTTGAAATTTTAGATTTTTAAGTGGGAAAAGGAAGAAATATCGATTAAATTTTGGAAAACCCAGACTTTCAAGTGAATCTATACTAAAGAGCTACAAAGAGCTTAAAAACGGCCGTTTGTTTTCTTGAGAATATTTCCATCTTTTTTTTTTGCGGTTTTTGATTTTGCGGGGTGTTACGAGGTAGGGCGAATTCGAGAGACCATTTCTGCCTTAAATTTGTCTTGGGAAATGTATGTGAGCTGCGTACACGGATTTTGGTGTGTTGGTTTGTCATATGCATCAAACAACCACTGTGACCAGATTTCGCGTAATCTTCCTTTGCTCCCTTCGGGGTAAGAACACGTTTCGAAGCGTTACTCTGTTCCAAATCATCTTAGAAATTCGATTTTTTAAGTGTGGGTTTCTTGTGCATACTTAACACTCACTATGAAGTGATATTGTGAAATTCCATCTCTGTTCCACCTTTAAGGGAAGAGGGGAGAAAAATGCATTTCTAAGTGTAACACTCTGCTCCAGTTTGTTTTAGAAAAAAAAAAATATGTGGGTTTCATATGCATACCAAACATGCACTATAAAAGGATTTAGCAAAATTTCCGCCTTTCTCTCTTTTTGAGGAGGAGAAAGTACAAAAGTACGTTCCCATTCGTAACTCTATTTCCCGCTATCTCAGGAAAACAATTTTTTGAAATGGCGCTTGATTATCTGTACGCAACTCGCATTAAAAAACGATTTTACGAAAATTATCATTTCAACCCCTAATAGGGAGTAACAACTCTCTAAAATATGAAGAGTGAGATCTCACTCTAAAAGAGTGGTATATCACTCTTTTAACATGCCAAAATGGAGCCAACCTCTAAAGAGTGAAAAGTCTCTTTTCGAAAGAGTGAGATTTCTCACTCTTTATTAAGAGTGAGATTATTCGCAGCAATTTAAAGAATATGACTGATTATTTTTCTTTAAAATATTGCGTACACTAGACGATATCGTTTCATTTCGCCTTGCGAATGAACTCTAGTTCAACGGTGGAAATAATGCAGTTTGGATTCGTCGGGAATCGAACCCAGGCCGTCCTCGTAGCAAGCGAGTGTCTTACCACTGAACCACTCAGCACATACACTTGTTGCTTATTTTACATTATTAAATCATTCTTATACGTGATCTATCATATTTTATTTTTTACTTCATTTATCAACAGTATAAAATTACAGAATTCTAATGGATATTTTAAAATTATAATTATTTTGAAATTGCTAAAATTAGAATTATTTTAAAAGAAAATGTGCACTTGAAAACAAGTTTCCTAATACAAGCATTCATTTAAAGTAGCTTATAAGGAAAAGAAGTTACTCAAGTGTACATATTAAAAAAAAAAAAAAAAAAAAAAAAAAAAAAATTCGCATACAAATCTATAGAGTTTCCTGAAAAGCTTTTCCGTTCAGTAGTATAAAACTCGCTGTTGATTTTAAATATTCGTAAAGAATTATACCCATTTCTTTTAATATTTCACATATGTTAGCTGTCAATGAATATAATAAAAATATGAGTAATTATAGATTTTAAGGCGTTAAATAAAGTGCATTAAATATTTGCACTGATATTTTCTCGTATACTTTATATATTTCTGAATAAAACTATTTACTTTCCAATACGAGTTTCGATATGTTTCTTGAGATTTTCGATTCTTCACTAATAATATTACTTCGATTTTGTCAATCACAAAGAAGAAAAAATATTTATCGAATTATCTTTTAACATAATTATTTTCCTTTTTTTTTTTTTTTTTTTTTAAATTCATCAGAAATTTAGTTATAAGGAATAAGTCTAGGAATAAGTTCTGTTAAAAAAATGCATGCAACAGATCGTTCAGAAATTGTCCATTTTTCATTCGAATTATGATTAACAGATGGCGGCAGCTATTTCTCACTCCACAAAAGTTTGATCTTGCAATACATGATGACCTCACTCTTTGTGGCAAAGTGACTATACGTCACCCTTTCACACAAAGTGAGAAATGTCACATTTTCAAGAGTGATAATAGTGTTTTCTCACCTTTATTGGTGTCAAAATAGGGGTCACTTTTTTAAGGAGAGAGATTCTCACTCCAGAAATTTTAGAGAGAATCGCTCTCTTTAATTTTAACTCTGCTTCAGAACATCTTTGGACGGGGATTTTTGGCGTGTAGTTGTTGATTAAGTGGTACAATTTGATGGGATTTAGAGAAATTTAAAACATCACCCGTGGAAGGAAGGGGGAGGGTTGAAAGAAACAAAATTTTAAGCATAACACATTTCCAAATTATCCCTCAATTCCGATTTTTGGTGTATGGATTAGTTTTCGGTTAGGAAGACACTTACTTTCATAGTAGAGAAATTAAAATGAGTAGATATGATAAAACTCAATTAAGGTGTTTTAACTGATTTCTGCTTTTTTTTCTTTTGAGATTTTTTACACTAATTATGATATGGAATTTTGAGAATTTGTTTAAATATAATGGCCGGCAAAGAGGGCAAAGCCTGCTAGTCTATACATATATATATATATATATATATATTAATACGAAATACCAGTGATGTACTTATTTCTCGATCAACGTCGTTTCTATATTGCTAAATCTAAAACATACCATTTAGACAGTAGGTACTTTTCATGACGTAGGGGCTCACTATAAATGGATTTATCCTTTGCACCATATATTTGCAGTGGTTCCCAATGGGATTTCAGATGTATTCTCTTACACCTTAATTAAAATTAAAAATGAGAATCTTCCGGAATTCAATTTTAAATGGGTGAAAGGGGGCATCTAACAGTTTTACCAGTTCTTTGCAGTGTTTTCTAATAAAAGCTTTAATTTTCGTAAACTGCCCTTTTTTTATGTCATAATTATTGTTAAAGATTACCAAAATATAACCCTCTAGATTGTGAAAGGAGGTATCTAGCATTTTTATTCCTTCTTTGCATGGGAAATCGGAATGGTTTTCTGCAGAAGTTTGAATTTTAGAAAAATGTGTCGTCTTAGGTCCTAATTAAGGTAAAATGTGAGAAACTTCTGAAATTTAACACTTAAAGTGTTAAGAATAAGTGTCTAGCATTTCTAACTATTCTTCACACGTGAAAATGTGCTGTGGTTTTGAATAGGATTTTTCAAACTTGGACTTCATCAAACTTGGTTTTCATCAGAACTCAGAAGAAACTATTTCGTCCCAAAATGTCCATCTAATTGACTTTGATTTTTTTTTTTTTTCATTTTTTTTCCCGTGTGAAGAGGGGATGGAACTTCTAGTTTTATATAAATGTAAAAGTAACCTTGATATGATACAAAGTATTGATAGCGCTGCTACTATTTTAACAATTATAGTTGTATTTAATTAATCGTACTTATATTTATTTATTTATTTATTTTTTTATTATTTCAATTAAAATATCATAATAATTGTACGATTACCTTTTTTAGTCGATTTTAGTCTCGAAATTGTTTTCTGTTAAAAATTTATGCATTTTAAAAATTTATAATATGAAATATTTGTTTCTCATACGAAAGTAAAAACTTAAAAGGAAGCCAAGATCTTTAGAAATTTCTATACAGTGTTCAAAAGCATTTAGTTTTCGCACTACAAAATTTTTAAGAGCAGTTTTTGTCATAAAATATGTCAACTAATTAAAAATGAAGCTTATTGCTAGAAAACAGCGTTGAAAAATTATTTAGTAAGAGACAATCTGTGAACACTGCATTTATGCACGTATAATTTCAAAATATTTCCGTTTGCAGTTTTTTTTTCTTTTTTTTTTTTTTCTGAGAAGACGTAAAAAAAAAAAAAAAAAAAAAAAAAAAAAACTACATCCATACAGCATTTAAAGCTATGTCCAAAATATCTTTTCTCACACCACCCTTTGATACTGACCGATCCTAATCAAATTTTTCAAGGATATTTCTTATGTGACCTTGAAAATACGAAATTTGAACATCTTTAATATATCTGATTTTTAAATATACGGAAAAAAGGAATTAATGCTTAATTTTTGTATTAAAGAGACTAATGCGTAGTTATGAAAAAAAAATAAATAAATAAAAATAAATAAATAAATAAAAGAAGAAGAGAAAAAAAAGAAATTGAATTACTCCAAAGAAATAATTTATCTACAGTCAAAGTATGTGAAAGGGATTATCATTCCTAAGCAATTTTCCTGCAGATAGTATAATTTGTTAAACACTTTTATAAATTACATCCAATATAAATAAAGAAATATGAGCTTATTTTTGTTTTATAAGTAACAGATTTAAAATTCTCTACAAAATAAAATTTACTTTATGAAGAGAGAACTTTGATTTTAGCCTATTCTTCCATATAAAGACATGCGTTAACTGTAGTATGTTCTTTAGCAATGGCCGCAACAATTCCTTTTTGGAATTTCTTTCGCACATTTTCTGTTAGCTTAATCTGCAATATATATTTTAACTCGATGCAACATGAAAAGAAAACGAATAAATTGAGTCTATGTAAATATGCAAAAAGCGTAAATAACCGTAACAAAAAAAAAAAAAAAAATCTGAACTTTAAAAAATGAAATTTTGTTTGTGAGCAACGTTATAATATGCATTTCTTAAAATTACTTTTAAAAAAAATTTATGTATTTTATTTTTAATATATTTTTAATTTTGTTTTTAATACCTTTTCAACTTTCTCTTTCAATCCAAAAAAAGTTTTTATTTGGTCTGATTTGTATGAAGGCATTTGTCTGCATTTGCTTTTTTAGTTTTGTATACTATATATGAGTTGTATACGCACCAGATTAGAGTATTTAAATTTAATACAGTAAGAAAAATGCATAACACAGAAGTTACTTAAAATGCAATTCGAACAACATCCTGATATAGTTCATGATAAACCCGAATTCTATTGTCAAGCCCTGTAAACATATGGTAAATTCATTTCACACAATATTGTATGTGAAACATGCTTTTATGACTATCAAATATATTTTAATGTCATTTTGTTTAGTGCGGTCTAATGATGTTAGAATATGTTCAGAAGAAATTTTGTCTATGGACATAATGTATTTCAATGTTTTTGAGTGTCTCTCTGCGCGAAGGATTTGTCCTTTAATCCAAGAAAGCCAAGTATCTGTAACAAGTGACCGATATGGCATAATGAATTTGGACTTCTGACTGATAGCTGTTTTTTAGCATACTAATACCAATTATACACCCACATGCATATGAACCCACACGCATGCAGACCAGCCACGGTAATCCTTTTAACTACGTGTAAATTATAAACAACTAAAACGCAAAAAAAAAAAAAAAAAAAAAAAATTACCGACCTTTATCCATTTTTAAAGGGGAATTCTACGATTTTTACTTTGTAAGTAATTCCATGTAAAATGTAGTGTAATTCACACAGGAGGATACTTCACCTTCCATCACTATTTTCTAACAATAACCACTATCGTATTTAACCCCAAATATCTGCTGTAATCTCTATTGCAATGAAAATTTTTACAACAACTTTAAAAGGCAGGGTTTTCTGTTTAAATCAGGATAATAAACGGACCTTAAAATGTTATTTACCTTTTCCAGGGCAGATGCAGATTCAGGAATATATAAATTTCGTCTTGTGCATACTTCACCTTAAAACAGCCTTTTAAGTTTTATTCATTTAGTTTGTTTATTCATTATGATGAAGGTATCATTCGTTAAAGTTTCTACAAAAAATTATACATATATTTTAATACTGAAACATAAAATTTATTATTGAGAACATAAATATTTTACAAATCATTCCAGGTACATTTATTTACAATATTATAAAACTAGCAGGCTACGCCCGCTTCGCTGGTCACTATATTCCAATGAATTTTCGAAAGAATTGAATTAATATTTATTTTTTTACACCACGTTATAGAAAAAAACTTAAAAAAAAAAAAAAAAAAAAAGAAACTGAAATTGCTTCAAACCTTGCTTTGGGTACCCGCTGTGTATGGCAGCTCTTTTCCTGCCCGCACTGCCTCAGGTCTAGGTTTCCCATGCCTGCAGAAAGATCTTTCCCGGGCACTTCAATCTGGATATTTATCGACGACAGGGGGATCTGCTACTATTTAAGAACTACGATTATTAAGATGCCTGTATCTCAGCATCTATTAAATATTTTAGTTTTGAACCATGTATTTTATACCCCATGCTATTTACACTATCCGCGTTTGTAATGATCGATAGACGGCGCTTTGTGAACACTGCAGTTGTTAGTAAACATTAGCCACGTGTGTTCCAATAGTGTTCTTGTTATTCTACTTAATATTCGTACTATAATTTCTCCGCCATTACATTATGGAAAATTGATTGCTTTTGGAAAAAATACTTCAGTTTATTCAAAGTTCGATCGGAAGTAGATTTTTAACTGAAGTTGAACAAATGTTAATTTCAAATCATCTGATTAATTCTTTACTTCCATTAGCCGAAGCAACTGAAATTTTAAATTCGTCATTTGGAAATAAATGGAAGCTCAATTCTGGATTTCTTGATGCTTTGGATTTACACTGTGGCACACAAAAGTATGTGTTATCTTTTTTACCGTATTTATTCATTTTTATTCAATAAATATATGTGAAACTA
The DNA here is from genome assembly GCA_963930645.1 of Salticus scenicus. Lineage (NCBI taxonomy): Eukaryota > Metazoa > Arthropoda > Arachnida > Araneae > Salticidae > Salticus > Salticus scenicus. The sequence continues at coordinate 316,832,722 of OZ005650.1, forward strand.
AACATCGGCTAGCAATGGCGGCTATATGGAATTCGAATTAAACCATGTTTATTGTAATTTCACCGTAGCCCACCAGAGGGCGAGCATTTCATTACAATCGCGGATATTACGATTTGATTCCGACCAATGTAATAAAATAAAATAAAATAAAAAGTAGATTAATCAATATATATATAAACAAATAAATTTTAATCCTTTTTACTATGTATATACAACCATTTTTCCCGATAAATACTGCAAAAAAAAAATAAATAAATAAATAAATAAATAAATAAAATAATGAATAATTTTTTTTTTCTTTTAAAGGAAATAATTAATGAAAAATAGGAAGTTGTTCTACTATAATACGTTTTATAATTTAGAACTAATTTTACTTAATTTTTCTACTGCATTACGATTTTATTTTCAATAAATATAACAAATTAAGAAAAAAAAAAAATTCGCCTTCAAATGAATGTATTAAATAAAAATAAGTTGCGTAATAACCGTTGCTAAGATACGCAGACGATTGAAGAAAAAGAATAAATCTATGAAAAATAAAACAAAGAAGCCAATATTTAAAATCAGAAAAACATTAATTTAAAAAATTCAAATTTGAAATTCGAAAACATCTCGATGAGGTGAACACCTGCAGGGTCCCAGGTACCTATATGCCAAAATCTAAAATGTTTAATTTTTTCTACTGTATGTGTATAACTATTTGATTTCAATAAATATAATAAAAATAATTTCTTCCTCAAATGAATTTAAATAAATAAATAGTTTAATAGCCGTTGCTAAGATAAACCGTTGTTAAGACTTTTGAAACAAAATAAATTTATGAAAAATTAAACATTGAAGCCAATATTTAAAATCGAAAAAACATTAATTTAAAAAATTCAAATTCGAAATTTGAAAAAATCTCGATGAGGTGCACACTTGCACGGTCCCAGGTACCTATACGCCAAATTTGGAGGCTCTGCGATTAGTAGTGTGAGCACCAGAGCGCAGACAGATACACACACAGACACACAGACACTTCTCTTTATTTATATACTAGCAGGCTACGCCCGCTTCGCTGGTCACTATATTTAAATGAATTTTCGAAAGAATTGAATTAATATTTATTCTTTTACACCACATTATAGACAAAAACTATATAAAAAAAAAAAAAAAAAGGAAAAAAAAAAAGAAACTGAAATTGCTCGAAACCTTGCTTCGGGTACCCGCTGTCTACGGCAGCTCTTTTCCCGCCCGCACTGCATCAGGTCTAGGTTTCCCATGCCTGCAGAAAGATCTTTTTCGGGCACTTCAATCTGGATATTTATCGACGACAGGGGGGGGGGTCTGCTACTATTTAAGAACTACGATTTTAAATATGACTGTATCTCAGCATCTATTAAATATTTTAGTTTTGAACCATGTATTTTATAGCCCATGCTATTTACACTATGTTACGATTTGATTCCGACCAATGTAATAAAATAAAATAAAATAAAAAGTAGATTCATATATATATAAACAAATAAATTTTAATCATTTTAATCCTTTTTACTATGCATATACTACCATTTTTTCCCGATAGATACTGTAAATAAAAAATAAAAAATATCTGGTGTGACTCCACTCGACTTTCCGAACATTGGGTAATTAACAATTTTGTAGATAAAGTAAAGAAAGAGGAGTTGTTAAACAAACAAAAGAGAGAAAACCATAATAGAGTGTTTCAGTATTTTTCTCCATGTATTACACGATGTTTTATTTAACGTTACTGAACTTTGATCCCATAGATCATAATGATAAAGAATTATTCTTTGTGTCCCGGTAAAAAAACTGTAAATGGGAGATTCACCAAAATGTATACAGTTGGTGCAACTGTGACCTATAACATGTGTACAAATTTTTTGTTCAGATTAATAAGGCGTTTAGACGCTATCACACTTTTAAAAATTTCGCCCCATAAGCCATAATGATAAAGAATTTTTCTTTGTGTCCCTGTAAAAATACTATAAGCGCTAGATTCTCCAAAATCTATACAGATTGGGTATCTGTGACCTATAATATGTGTATAAATTTTTTGCTCAATTGAATAAGGTGTTTAGATGCTATCGCACTTTTAAGATTTTGGTCCCAAAGGCCATAAAGATAAAGAATTTTTCTTTGTGTCCCTGTAAAAAAACTATAACTGCTAGATTCACCAAATTCAAAAGGGTTCGTATAATGTTGACTTACAATATATGTACCAACTTTCAGCTTGATTGAACAAAGTGTTTAGACGCCAGCGTGTTCACTCACAGACATACACACATACATACATACATCATCGCAAAAATAGTGAAAACGGATTCAGGAGACCTCGAAACGGTTAGAAACATCAAAATCTCAAATTCGGATTTTTGAGATGATTACAATACTTTCCTCACTATAGTGTTCGGAAAGTAAAAATTAATGAATAAATGTTTTTTCTTTTAAAGAAATTAACTAAAAAATGAAAAATAAGAAGTTGTTCCACTATAAAAAAATAAACATAACTGTTATAAATACGTTTTTAAATTTAAAACTACTTATACTTAATTTTTTCTACTGCATTACGATTTTATTTTCAATAAATATAACAAAAAAAAAATCTGGAGTGACTCCACTCGACTTTCCGAACATTGAGTAACTAACAGTTTTGTAGATAAAATAAAGAAAGAGGAATTGCTAAACAAACAAAAGAGAGAAAACCATAATAGAGTGTTTTTTTCTCCATATATCACACGAGGTTTTATTTAACGCTACTGAACTTTGAGCCCTTAGATCATAATGATAAAGAATTTTTCGTTTTGTCCCTGTAAAAATCTATAGATGCTAGATTCACCAAAATGCTTATAGTTAGTGCAACAGTGATTTATAATATTCATACAAATTTTCAGCTCAATTGAATAAGGCGTTTAGATGCTATCGCACTTTTAAAAATTTGGTCTCATAGGCCATAATGATAAAGAATTTTTCTTTGTGTCCCTGTAAAAAAACTGTAGTGCTAGATTCACCAAAATCTATACAGTTGGTGCAAATGCGACCTATAACATGTGTACAATTTTTTTGCTCAGATTAATAAGGCGTTTAGACGCTATCACACTTTTAAAATTTGGCCCCATTGGCCTTAATGATAAAGAATTTTTCTTTGTGTCCCTGTAAAAAAACTATAAGTGCTAGATTCTCCAAAATCTATACAGATTGAGTATCTGTGACCTATAATATGGATATAAAATTTTTGCTCAATTGAATATGGCGTTTAGATGCTATCGCACTTTTAAGATTTTGGTCCCATAGGCCATAATGATAAAGAATTTTTCTTTGTGTCCCTGTAAAAAAACTATAAGTGCTAGATTCACCAAAATCTATAGGGTTCGTACTATGGTGACTTACAATATACGTACCAACTTTCAGGTTAATCGAACAAAGCCTTTAGACGCTAGCGTGTTCACAAACATACACACATACACACATACACACATACACACACACATACATACATCATCGTAAAAATAGTGAAAACGGACTCAGGGGACCTCAAAACGTATAGAAACATCAAAATCTCGAATTCGGATTTTTGACATGATTACAATACTTTCCTCACTATAGTGTTCGGAAAGTAAAAAAAAATCGCCTTCAAATGAATGTATTAAATAAAAATATGTTGCGTAATAGCCGTTGCTAAGATACGCAGACGATTGAAGCAAAAGAATAAATCTATGAAAAATGAAAAAAAGAAGTCAATATTTAAAATCGGAAAAACATTAATTTAAAAAATTCAAATTTGAAATTCGAAAAAATCTCGATGAGGTGCCCACCTGCAGGGTCCCAGATACCTATATGCCAAAATCTAAAAAATTAATATGTTTCATTTTTTCTACTGTATGTGGATAACTATTTAATTTCAATAAATATAATAAAAAAGATTTCTTCCTCAAATGAATTTAAATAAATAATTGTTTAATAGCCGTTGCTAAGATACGCAGACTTTTGAAACGAAAGAAATTTGTGAAAAATGAAGCATTAAAGGCAATATTTAAAATCGAAAAAACATTAATTTAAAAAATTCAAATTCGAAATTCGAAAAAATCTCGATGAGGTGCACACATGCATGGTCCCAGGTACCTACATGCCAAATTTGGAAGCTCTGCGATCAATAGTGTGAGCACCAGATCGCAGATACACACACAGACACACAGAAACTTCTCTTTATATATATATATATATATATATATATATATGTAAACAAATAAATTTTAATCCTTTTTACTATGTATATACAACCATTTTTCCCGATAAATACTGCAAAAAATAAATAAATAAAATAATGAATAATTTTTTTTTTTTCTTTTAAAGGAAATAATTAATGAAAAATAGGAAGTTGTTCTACTATAATACGTTTTTTAATTTAGAACTAATTTTACTTAATTTTTCTACTGCATTACGATTTTATTTTCAATAAATATAACAAATTAAGAAAAAAAAAAAAAATTCGCCTTCAAATGAATGTATTAAATAAAAATAAGTTGCGTAATAACCGTTGCTAAGATACGCAGACGATTGAAGCAAATGAATAAATCTATGAAAAATAAAACAAAGAAGCCAATATTTAAAATCAGAAAAACATTAATTTAAAAAATTCAAATTCGAAATTCGAAAACATCTCGATGAGGTGAACACCTGCAGGGTCCCAGGTACCTATATGCCAAAATCTAAAATGTTTAATGTTTTCTACTGTATGTGTATAACTATTTGATTTCAATAAATATAATAAAAATAATTTCTTCTTCAAATGAATTTAAATAAATAAATAGTTTAATAGCCGTTGCTAAGATAAACCGTTGCTAAGACTTTTGAAACGAAAGACATTTCTGAGAAATGAAACATTGAAGCCAATATTTAAAATCGAAAAAACATTAATTTAAAAAATTCAAATTCGAAATTTGAAAAAATCTCGATGAGGTGCACACTTGCACGGTCCCAGGTACCTATACGCCAAATTTGGAGGCTCTGCGATTAGTGTTGTGAGCACCAGAGCGCAGACAGATACACACACAGACACACAGACACACAGACACTTCTCTTTATTTATATAGATTAGATATTTTTTAAACAATGCGCTCTATTTTGTGCACCGAAAACAATTTTTAGAAACATTGGATTTTTTTTTACATTTATATTAATTTTTACTAAATATATAGAAGAAAAATGTTAATATATATATATATATATATATTTCTGTGTGTATATACTTTTCTTTTTACGAAAAAAAAAATTTCTTGTATTTTAAAATATCGTGGTAAATTTTTCAGTTCTATATTGTTAAAATTGAGTTTGTTGATGAATTTTCAATTTGTTTTTTCCAATTGGAAACTTTGGTCTGTAAAAGGTTTCGTTGACGACTTCCGGAATGGAAGCAATCTTGCTAAATTACCTCGAAATTTAATTGAAGTTTTTTTTTTTTTTTTTCTTTTTTAGGTAAGTAATACATTACGTTTTTAGAAGTTAAACTTTACTTTCACTAAAATAATCTTAAAATATTCCAATGAGATTTCCTTTCGGTACTCAAGAAAATGTACAAATATTTTTCTATTAAAAGTTACTTAGAGCAAGCAAACGTTACGTATACAACGGACCTAGTAAATTTTCAATTTTTTTTTTCGCTTAATTCAACATAATAACAAATTAATGTTGTTAAAATATTTCCAATGTTAAATGTCTTTAACTATGTTTCTACTCATCGTTAGAATTTTTGAACAATAATTTTAAAATACCAAGTATTAATGTGCCAACTATATATATATAACAATTTTTTAAAATAAGAATTTTTTTAATTTTAAGTAACGATGAAAACTAAACGATGAACTTTTTATTTGTTATAACTGTGATATCATACATCGAATTAATTATTTCGATGATTACTGCAAACACCATTTTTAAAGAATGTGTTTAATCTTGTACAATATGGGTGATTCCGTTATCAATTGTGTTCATGCTACTTATTTTTTAAATTAATTTTATAAAAGTATGAAAATTAGATTTTCTGATTTTTGATAATAAAGATATCGAATGTAAATATATTTTAAGCCATTAACGTTATAATTTAATATTTTAATCAATATTTTAACAACAATAATTTTTATTATGTTGAATGATGTCAAAGAAGATTTTGAAAGTCTGCTAGATCCGTAATATATCAGTAAACGTAACTTTTGTTATTTCTAAGCCCCTTTAATTGAGCCCTTTGTGTACCAAAAGGAAGTCTCACTGGGATATTTTAATATAATTTTAATAGAAATAAAGTTCTTCACACAAAAAATGGGTAGCCTCAAACATATGATGTAAATGGTAGTTCTTTTTTTCTTCTTCTTCTTCTTTTCAGTATTGTGGTACTACGATTTTCCATTCGACTACTTTATTCGCATGCAAACTGCCGTGATATGTACATTCAATTTTTAAATTAGTACACATATTTTAAGTAATGTACGATTAGAATATAATTTTCCATAGCGTTTTATGTTTGATTTACATTCAAAATATTAGACACTATATCCTTTGTTTTATCATTATCAAACACTAACAATTGTTAGTAGCTCTATACGGTTTCTATTCTTTCACATAGGACTTCTAAATAACATGAGTAAATTTTTTATAATAATAATAATTAAATGAAAACACATAAAAGTTTTGTTCCAAATATTCGGTTCCAAATATGAAAAAAAGAAAAATAATAACGGTTATAAAGTCGCCGAAACTTCTATTTTCGCCATTCATTTTTCAATATCGATTTTGACTTTAATGTGATGGGAAATACGTTTTAATCAAATATTTTAAAGCGATTTAAGATTATAAAAGTTTGAAAGTATAAATTTAAACTATTAACGATATTCTAATGACGCTTAAATGAAACTTAAATTATGCTATATCTGATTTTTTCCAATGCTTAAGATACTTTTAAGTATATGAATATAGACAAGTTGCTTTAAAAGTAGGAAAATTGTAATTTTTTATTTATTAACTGAAATGAACTCATACTTTCAAAATAGCGTTTCATTCTATTTATATCACCGGTAATTAGCTAAGATATTTTTACTATGCTTGCAAGTGAATGAATGAATATTCAAATCGCGTATACACTGGTGGACATAATTATAAGTTCGCATCGAAAATCTTGTAAAGCTATGATTTACGCAAATGCTTTTGTAATAAAATATTTCTCACTTCATTTAAATCTAATTAATTAAGCCTTAAACTTTAAAATCGTGATTTCAAACAAGAAAAATATCAAAGTATAAGTTACACATAAATTTATGAATATATTGAGCGGACATAATTATAAGTTCATTTTTTAAATATCCTCATATGTCACTAAAATTCTACTAAAAATTATATTTAATTAATGAATTTCGAAATACAATTAAAATATATTGTAATAGGCCGATATTGTTTTTCAAAACTAAGCTCAGCATACCAAAGCAAAAACGCTATATGACAGAGGACAAGCTCAGATTAATGCATATATAGCGATGAGATTATCCCATAAATAGAAGAAAATTGGATGTTCCCTATATGTTATTAATAATTATATTAAAAAAAGGAAAAAATATAACACATTAAAATGACCAAGAAGGAAGCCAATCATAACACAGCTGCAAAAAAAAGTTGATTGTGAAAAAAGCAACAAATGAAATGCTAAATTCAAATGAAATACACTGTTCACTACAACTTTCTGTCACTCCAAGACATCTTACAAGGAAACATTCAAAAGATGTCGTCATCAAAAAATATTAAAAAAAATATATGTGATTCTACTCTTCATAAAACACCAGAAAGTGAAAAAATTATCGGCTGAAATAAATTACAGCGACCACAAAAAAAAAAAAAAAAAAAAAAAAAAAAAAAAAAATTAAGCAGTTTCGCGATTTAGCGGTGTTAGGTGATAAGTTCGCTAGAACCGAGATTGCTGTGTACGAACAAAACCGTGTTTTGCTTCTCCGCCAAGTACTCAAAATCAATCGCCTAACAGTGTGAAATCGCCAAGTATGCTTAATTTTGATATTTTTTGTGGTCGCTGTAATTCATTTCAGCCGATATTTTTTCACTTTCTGGTGTTTTATAAAGAGTAGAATCGCATATTTTTTTCAATATTTTTTAAAGTCGACAATTTTTGAACGTATCCTTCTTAGAAGAATTTTGCATAACAAAAGAAATGTAGTATCAAAGAAAAATAATGTTAAACCAATGTTAGAAACTAATCATAAAACAAAGAGATTAGAATTTGTGAAAAAAAGTACATAAATTATGAAGAAGAATGGAAATCAGTGATGTTAACCGATGAATAGAAGGTCAATCTAGATGGTCCTGATGGGGTACATTATTATTGGAAGTATCTAACGAGAGGGAAACAAATTAAATATTCAAGAAACTTTGGTGGAGGAACAATCATGATATGGGGAGGGATTTCATGTAAAAGTGCCTTGCCTCTTGCGTGGATTTCCACAAAAAGGAATTCGGATATACAGTCGAACCTCGTTAACGTGAATTACTTTTAACATATACTGTTTTCACAATCCACATCAAAATGAAGATTAGTTTAGTTGTATGAAGATTGGTTACTGATAGTATGAACTACTGATAACATGAAAAAAATGTTTATTCCCCTTGGGATTCACGTTAACAAAGTTCGAGTTATTCATTAGTTTGAAGGCATTATTCATTTAAATTTCTAAAAAAAAAAAAAAAAAAAAAAAAAAAAGAGCGCATTTTAGAATGTAAAATACATTGGGAAAAATCTAATAACCCATAGAAACACGGGAAAAAACCCCTCAAAATTCCATAGAAAAAAGCATGTGACGAAAACAAAAAATCTCATTATGTCAAGTGTGAAAAAAAAAGGTTAACACCGGAGGGAATAAGGAGACAAAATTGACTAGAAAAAGACATCGAGTAGCGGGCGGGTAGGGCTGGGGCATTTGACCTATCGTCGAGGATTAATACGACTCGCCTAGTATAAGACTCCGCACTTAGAATGTAGTAGCCACCGCACTTTGCAATGTAGAAAACGAGGAAAAAAAGCTATAAACCCACAGAAACACGGGGAAAATGAGTCAAAATGCAATAGAAAAAAGCATGGGACGAAAACAGAGAAAAAAAAAAAAAAAAAAAACCATCACGATGTCAAGTGTGAAAAAAAAAAACAAAAACAAAAGGCTAACACCGGAAGGAATAAAAGGACAAAATTGTCTAGAAAAACACATCGAGGAGCGGGAGGGTAGGTCTAGGGCATTAACCTATTGTCGAAGGTTAATGCGATTCGCCTAATATGAATTTCATTTGGATATATAGAATTGTTAGAAACTGCATTAATCACCCATCCTGAATTAGCTCATTCACTTATGGGGGAGAACATTATTCTACAACAGGACAATACAGCCATTCACCCCTCAAAAGTGACAAAATCGCGGCTTGAAGGTAAATTCATACCATTATTACAGTGGTCAGCTTGCAGCCCAGACCTTAACTCTATAGAACATTTATGGGGAAGGATGGTGTGCAAAGTTTATGCGCATGGAAAAAAATTAAATATGTAGAATAAAGAAAGGAAAAAATTAAAAAAGTAAGGACCGAAATCCCATTAGTTGCTTTGTAAAATATCGCCATATCAATGGCAGAACGCATTTTTAAAGTCATTAAGCACGAAGGAGGCCAAATTAGATTCTAACTTCTTATTACACTTAATTTACTCCGATGAAGCTTTCTCTGAACTTATAATTATGTCCAAATACTTTTTCATTCTTTCCTTTATTTTCCTAAACGAGATATGCTTGTTGTAATATATCAATATTAAAATTTTTTTTAAATTAATTTAAAAATTTCCATTCGGGTTTTCTATTGAATTATATTTCTTTTCTACGACTAAATCGCCAAAGTATAGCTGAACTTATAATTATGTCCACCACCGTAAAATCAAAGAAATATATTTATTAAATGCTTTTGGAAACATTTGTTTGTGTTGCTTTTGTTTCAGTCATATTTACCTATTTATTGTCATTGTCAGTTTTATTTCCTATTATCAGTTATTAAAGCAATCTTTGTGTCCAAAAGAAAATATTTCAATAAAAATAAAATAATATATAAAAATAATGACTTTAAAAACAAAAATTAAGTTTTATTATAATGATTTTTGAGATGTTGTAACCAAACAAATTCGTTTTACTAATTAAAAAAAAATATATTTCTTTCGGTTTATTTATATTTTATTTATTTATTTATTTTGTCATGTATATTAATATTCTATGCCAATATTATCTCAACAACCAACCACTGTAAAGATATTGGACCAGTTTTAATGTATCACTTATGTTATTGACAAAGGCATTTCTTTTCAATGTTCTAATTTAGAAATCTCGTAAAGTATTTGAAATTTGAATTTTATTAACGTGAGATAATAGGTCAAAATTACGCAAAGATGTGCTTGTGACTATTCTTACCTTCGAGAATATTTAAAAATAGCTTTTAAACTAGTATATTTATGATACTGGCAAGAATATAATTTACTATTAACATTTTATTTTGAATGCTTCGTAATTAAATCTAAAGTTAACTCTACTTTAACTAATAACACAGCACATTTTCTCACAAACCTTCATTATGAGGATTTTTTTTTTGAAAGATATATATATATATATATATATATATATATATATATATTGGCATGAGCATTGTTAAATATATATTCTAATTTAAAAGCTTTTGAGTTATTCCAAATAAAAGCTCTTGATAATATGGTAGATTAGGTCAATATTCCACATAAACATGCATTATGTGGATTATTGAATTGAAAAAAAGTATCGAATTGCATGAGAACTAAATATGAAACTCATCCCAATAAAAATTATTAGAAAAGTAAAATAAGTTAAATACATCGAAACGAGGGAGATTGTTCCAGTGGGTGAGGAGTTTCAGTCTGTGACCGGGAAGGGTGTTCTGCCGAGTTTTTTTTGCGCATAAAATGAATATGGTACGCAGGATGCAGTATATGGCAGGATATAACACTTTCAATTCAGAGCTCCGTTTAACCATTTGTATTCCACCGGGACTTTAAAGTACCATCAAAAAAACTTTCTCAATATAGCCTAAATTTACTACAGGATTTCATTGGAACTTCAAAGTCCCCATAGTTTAAGCTTTACCTATAGTTAAATTAAAGTTTAATGTAAATTTAATATGAGATGCTTCTCATGCAGCAAAGAAATACAATAAAAAAGTTTCAAACTATTTTTCCAAAAATAAGGTAATTTGGGATATAAAGGGTTAAGTAAATTAACTGTTTGAAATACTTTTTATTTATCTTATTTATGTTTATAATTTGTATTTTAATTAATTACAATATGTATTTCTTCCAAAATTTCTATATTTTTATTTATTGAAAAGTTATGATTTTTAATGGCATCAGTGGTTATATTAAACATAAATAAACACCTCTCAGTTTAGCTGTATTGATTACTTCTATTACTCTGCTAATTATTATTACTTTAATTTTTACTCTGCTATTACTCCTATTTAATATATATATATATATATATCTTTATATATATTACCTTTGAAATAAATTTATGACTAAATGTAAGATTTATTCTTTTATGGAGGGAAAAAATTGGGAATGAAACGGTTAAACTTTTAATTATGGTAAAGAAAACACACGCAAAAATTACTGATCACAAACTATTATAGACAAACTGGTTAGGGTCATTGATCAGAATTATGTTTTCTGGTTAGAGTTATGTACAGAATAATGTATGAACAGACGAGTTTCAAAATTCATGAGCTAGTGGCGAGTTAATTACGGACAAAGAGAGAGAAATCTGGTAATTTTTTTTTTGTTCATTAGCCACTATATATCAGTTTACGGGTAGACTAACGTAAGTATCGTAATTCTATTAAAGAGCAGTGTGCAAATTATCATATAACACGATTTAGGTATGTGTTTTTAAAAGTATAAAAAACAATTCTTAATTTCTGTGAGGTATGAAGCAGTTTTCGTAGAAAGCTCGCAAAGTAAGAGTGTCAGGTATAGCAAAGTGCTACGGTTAAAATTCGCACTTTAAGAGTAACACATGAATACGAAGGTTTTAGGATTCAACTGAGTAATAGAGTTAGTTCTCATCCTAAGCTAAAATTGTAATTGACATCTTTCCATTATTAAAATGAAATTTATTTTACTCTTTTTTATTATTTACTCTTATATTTTACATTTGCATTTACTCTTATATTTCATTTTACTCTTTATATTACTCTTTTAATCTATACGAAAAAACACAATTTCAAAGAACAGAGTGTATGCAATAATCATATTGTTTAACTTTCTATTTGGCTAGGAAAGAATTTTTGATGATGCCCAATATCACCTTTTAAAATTAATCAGAAAACTAAATTTAAGCAATGGTTAACTCCTGCTTACTCTGAATGAGATTTAATAAATAATCGTAATATTTTGACGGTAAAAGCTCATAATTAATTATACGTATAGTGCGACCATGTTTGTTCTCTGTAGACTTTTGTAGTTATTCGGTTATTATATCGGGTTATATTTACATCAAGATAGTTCAACTGGTTATCAACTTCTTCTTCTAGGATAAATTTAATATTAGGACCCATAAAATTAAAGTTGTTTAACAATTCAAATATAGACCCGACAGAATTTTTAAACAACCTTAATGTTATGTATCCTAATATTAAATCACGGTCCAAAATTACGGTCCGAAAATCACAAACCAAAAACACACTTTCCTAATTTTCGAAGTTTATTTTTATTAAGTAACTAGCCGCCTTCGGCGACCAGCTGGTTCGCGATCCCTGAAAAATCTGACTTTACAAAACTCCTGCTCGGTGACGCATGCGGCGCCTTCTTCCCGTTTCAGGTCTAATAACAGCTTATTGATATATCGTGAAAATAGCTTATTGAAATCGCAGTAAATCCGTGCGGTAGCGCCTTCGGCGCCCTCTTTCCTTTTCAATATCTGAAACAGCCTGTTCGCTCACCATGTTATGATGTTTCAAATTCCTCACTTTAGTTAAGTCCCGCTCGATGGCGCCTTATCCTCGTTTTAGAACATACAACACCTTCCTCGCTCATTAGAATTTAAAATATTACAGCACCATCTGGCGGTAGAAATTTCTGTAATCTACTGTTCAATTCTAAATCAACCAACCTTTTAAATGATGTATTACTTATGAAAATATTTTAATTAGTAGCTGAGGTAGCGACTGGTAAACCTATCCTATCCAACCTAGCAATCCACATCTGCACAATTTCGAGCACCTGAATACGAAACAGATTGAGTAAGGCTTCACATCTTTACCTTGTTTTGCTTCTGAGTTTTAAATCTCTATTGAAAGAATTTATACTCCATTACATTTTGAATAGTAAATAAACAGATATTTAGTTTCCTGATTCCGGTATTATTACGACCAGATTCAAGCATCTTAGTGATTCCGAATAACCTTTCAGCAGTAGGTCCTGGAATAATTCTGTACTGATAAGTATAAAGGATTTAAGTCCATATTCTTGATTTTTCAGGAGACGAAAAATAAAGTTAAACTAACTAAAAACTAATCAGAAGAATCGATTAGGAAAAGGGATTATGTTGATTTATACCCTTTATACCGTTCAATGATTGACAATCTTCCTTTAATATAGCGAAAAAATTGAATTAAATACTTTATAGAAAGATTAATGCTAAATTTCTGACTTGAATTTTTTTTACCAATGGATTTTCTCAAAGACTAAATGACATGGATTTAAATCCTTTATACCAATCGATATTTAATTGTTTTCTGGGTCTGACTATGTACTTAACTCAAAATCGACATTTTCGGACTTAAATCCTTTATACTTATCGGTACAGAATTAGCCCTTGTAAGAAAAAAAAATAACATACAGGGACTGCTCAAAACAAAGCAGTAAAATTCATCATGATTCGAAAATAACTCTTTATAAACAATTTTAAATTGACTTTAAATTTTAAATTGACTGAAACAAAATAAACAATAAATGAAAAGATTAAAAATGTATGAATATATATATGAAGAACATATATATATGAAGAACAGCTAACACTGTTATTGAGAGAGAATGTTTAGGTTGAAAACATTTCTATCACTTAAACAAATGCGTTAAGTTTCACAATTATTAAACATTTGTAAAATTAAGCATGTTCGATAGAAGGGCAAATTTCATTGCAACGCAGAATATATATTTACAGCTTTTCAATACACACACACACACATATATATATATATATATATATATACTTGAAAAATTTATCACAATAAGTTTTTTAATTAACAAAAATTAATATGCATATACCATACAAGTTTTAAAAAATCATGATTAGGTATATATATATATATTTTTTTTTACATAACACACTTACGCAAGTACTTCATTTTTACTTTCTTTTTCCCATATATATATGGCTGAGAAAGTATTGTTTTGGGGATTAAACCTCCAAAATTGAGTTTTGTTATATATATCAAATCCGAAAATCCATCAAATCCGAAAAACATGTTTTCAGCAGTTGGTCTGTCTCTCTCTGTGTGTGTGGCTGTTCTCAGCATATTTTAAGAATAAATAATAGAAGAAAGTCCAAACTCAGTATTCTAAATTTGTTCTATATAATGATGCTACAATATTTTTTTTCGTTGAGATCAAGCTAATGGTTCGTTTGCAGAGACATTCAAGAAAATGCAAATATATTACGTCTGTGGGAGAAATTTCTGGTAAGTACAGGGTAACATGTATAGACTGACTTAAACAAAATTGAATAAACAGATTTTTTATATACATAAAAGCATGTTTTGTGTAGATTGTGGAATGGAAATCATTCATCATTTGTTTACAGGACAACAGAAGGTATTTGTATGTGTTGAAGCTATACTTATAAATTGTTGGAAGTTTATTTCATTTTGTGTTAGGTGTTCTTTATATAAAATCAAATTTAAATAGACAATGGGTTGCACATATTGCTTATAGACAGCATACAAGGCTACCTGAAATTAAGTTAAACGTACTTTTATATTGAATATGATTGATTGTAGTGCTTTGCTGCATTTTACTATGTCGGCGAACACTACTCAGGAAGAAAATCAATTTTTTATACCGATACTATAAGTAAAGAATTTTTTGAAGTTATATTTTCAATTTTTTTTTTTTTTTTTTTTTTTTTTTTTGTTGTATAAAATCATATTTTGAGGTGCTCTGAATACAAAAGTCCAATTTTTAGCAGGTGGTCCGTATGTATACATGTTATCAGTATAATTTAAAAACAAATAACTATAGAAAATTCTAATTCGTTATTTTGAAGTCCATATTAGATTGCCACTTAAAAGTTTGATTAAAAGTGACAAGTTTGAAGGCAAGTTAATAACAGACTTGTATATATATATTTTTTTAATATGAATGTAGGCACTCTAATTGAACGAGTGTGAGGTTGAAGGAGGCGGTAGCCACCTCTCGCAGAATGATATGTCAAATAAAACTGTTCCTAAATCTATTTTAGGTTATTTTTTATGTAGATTGATCTTTATTCTCTTACCTTATTGGTCTTACGAATTTATCTACATTCTATCTTTATAGTATTGAAATGGAGAGTAAAAGAAAGTCCTGTGAGTGGCACACTAGATTATTTTTATTGTACAGAATAAAATGTATGCAGACAGTTTACTCTGGAATGTTTGCTTAATTTATGGAAAATCAATATTTCTTCAAAAAATTAGTATTGAAAACTTTTTTCTTTTCAAAGGCTATTTTTCTTTTCATTGCAAATACTGGTAAGCGATAAAATTAAATGATCTCAAAATGAAACAATAATTTAAAAATTAATTAATATCATAAAGAAAATTGTATACTATACTTATAATTGCACGTATTAAAAATACTTTAAATGTATTCATTAAAATTAATTTTTATTACATTTTAATAGTTTTTACTCTTATATAATAGTTATTTTACGTACCATAGAATTTTATTGCATTTTTTTTTGTTATCATTAGGCAAGTAAATATGCCTTTTTGGATCTTTTCATGTTTTTCCCTTTTTGATTGCAAAGATCTTTTTTATATACAGGGGGATTATTAAATCATTTGTCGCCCCATTAGTTCAGAACGGCGAAAGCCAAAGCCATAAAAACTTTCTCTAAATATGGTACCATGCGCAACCAGATGCGACCACGTATAAAGTCACCTGGTGGAAAATGGTAGAGTTAGCTTTCCTATCTGGAAAACGGTACGAGATAAAGGGGGGGAAGTGAATTACAAAGTTGTAAGGTGTCTTCGATTTAATACAATAAGCCACCTTGCAGGCATGAATCTTTCAAACATAAACGCTTAAAACGTGTATTTGTTTGGTCACGATTTCTACGGTGTGATTCAAGAATAGATCTTAGATAAAGGACTAGCCATCACAAGATATTGTCATTTTCGATGTTCAGGCACCTGCCTGTTGGCTTCAATGCGCATTCTAACCCTTATTTGAGGGTTATAAAGTTAATATGGTGACAAAGGACTTTCGCGGGCGCACTGTATGCGTGTGTGTGAAATTAAAGGATCTTACATTGGTTTGAAAATACTGCATAGTATAGACGAAACATGCTCTAAATCTTTTTTAGTTTTAATGAAGAAACCTTTATATCATATAATCTTAAATAATTATTCTACTGATGATTGTATAATCTTTTAACCCAATATTAAGCACAACCTGTAATATCATGTACAAAAAAAAAAAAAAAAAAAAAAAAAAAAAAAAAAAGAAATTAAAAAATTAAAAAATTAAAAAAGCATTATAAACCACCACTAAAATATATAATATGATATTAAAGCTATGATACTAAACTTACTATACTTTTCATAATCAAATAAATAAGAAAAAAATATATATTATACTAAAATTAAATATACACTCATTAAAAGTTAATTTTAAAACTATTTTCTTCAGTGAAGAAAATATTTCAATTACTCCCTTCAGACTTAATTTGGCAAGCATACACATATTTTACTGAAACTTTTTCGTGTATATCTTCTGTATATGTGTATTTATTCCGGGATGGATTTAAATAGCTAAATAATCTTCAGAATGTATAATCGAAAAATATTCGATAACATTATTTTCATACGTAGATAATTGAGTAGAAAATTGTTTGTTTTAATCCAATATTATTATAAAATTTATATTCTGGATCTTTGATAGTCTAGATATTGTATGTTTTTTATTTTATTTACCTGTGGAATTTATTTATTTATTTATTTTTTACAAAGTGCTTATTCTATGTATCTTAAAAAAAATAATAATAATAAAAATAATAATAAAAATTAAATAAATCAAAATTAATTAAATTGTCATTTTTTCCGTAAATAAAAATTAATATGTTAAATTAATATGTTTAAATTTTTCATGCCGTATTGATTAATTTGGAACTTGTGATAAGCATCAAACGTCAATCATATCTGTGTATTAAATTTAACTGATGAACTGAAACCGGCAAAATTTCTTAATTTGATTTAATGTTTGCTGATCTTTCCAAATGCTAAAAATAGCTTTCTTCTTATAGAATAGACACAGTGTCGCTTGTGAATTTCATGAAATAAAAAATAAATGTACGGTACAGGATAAAATGTATGAAAGAGCTCGTTCGACTTTGTTACAGAAATAAATCTTGAATTAATTTTTGAGGCTTCTAAAACGGAAATGAATATTTAGGCGTAGGATGTACTTTTGTATATAAGGAAACGATATACCTTCTATGGTCCCATATCTCACGAACCCATCTTTCAGGCTTTCAAAGCATACTTCTATTGGTAAGTGTAATTTCTTATTTAGGAATTTTTTAAAGAAAATAATTATGTAGAAAATAATTTTCAAATAATCTTTAATCACCCTAAAATATAGTTAGAAAAATTAATATCACAGAAATCTAAAAAATCAATAATATGCCGGTATGTTAAATACAAGTAAAATTGCATTTTGTGTGCCAATTTCAGAGATTCTAATTTGAAAAAGAGGTAAAATTATTTCAGAATGCTACAATTAAATACATCTAACATTAATTTTCTTCATTATTTAGTCAAATTTGCTTACTTTCACCTCACATTAACTTTTCTTTATTATTTAGTCGAAATTGCTCTTAATTATTTTAAAGCAGAAACAACTTTTGTACTTATTACTTGAGAATAATTTTGAATTATACAATTGTATTTTATATACTGAATTGCTGCATGCATCCATCTCTTTCTTTCCATTTTGTTTTATACTTTTCATGAAGTTTTTTATCTGTTAAAAAATATATAATTTTATACATATATTTTATACATACACTTTTATTACGTATATATTTTATTAATTGTAAGATAAAAATTAAACTTCATATTTAAAACTTTTCTAACACACACACACACACCAAAAAAAAAGTAAATAATTTTAGTCAATAGTTTTCAGTTCAACAGTTTTTATCTTCGTAGTTAAAATTAAGTGCAAACATTTTTCTTGTAGACAACATTTTTCTAACTTATTTAGCAGTGTGGTAGCATACAAAAAAAAAAAAAAATAATAATAATAATAATAAAAATAAATAAATAAAAAAAGCCTTAAATTATTAATTTTTTATATAAAAATTATATAGTACAACTTTTCTATTATTATAAACTGCGGAATTGGGGGAAAATGTATTTTTATTTTATGTCTTTTTTTATTTTTATTTATTTATTTATTTATTAATGTTGCTTGTTTAACTTATAACAAAAAATTTACTTCTTCTCTTATAGTCACCATGTTCAGACAGTTATTGTTCACTGTTTACCTTTCCGTCTTTGGAGCTTCTGCAATGAGAATGCAGGAACTTAGTGCCAATCTTGGAAATGAGGGTGATTTTCAGGAAACAGAGTCATCAATTGTAAGTCCTATATTGACGTATTTTATGATAATTTCTATTTTTCTTTAATAAATTACGTTACGTATATATGTAAAAATTAAAAGTTCTAATTTCCTATTAAGAGATTAAATTACGGCAAAAAATACCAGGAAAAAATGAAAAATCTTATGGATTTTTCAAAATAGAAATTACAGTCTAAAAAGTTGTCTAAACTGAAATGTTCTCCATATTTTTACAGTATTTTTTGTAATAAAATAAGATAGTGATTATCGTTCGAAAATAATGTACAAAACTTCCTTATGTCAATAATTTTCTTATATTTAAAACGTAATATGAATTAAAAAACTAGGTGATCCTTTAATATTTAATAAAATTATTTTCTCAAAATATTTATTTAATTCTATCGTTTTTCAATAGCATGTGTTTTAATAATTTCCCATGAGCAATTTAAACAAAAATGCAGTCTGCATATTCTATATACATATGTAATTATATAAATAATTACATGTATGTTATTCCAGATATTATATTTAATACTGCTTATTAAATTGATCCATGCCATCGAGGCTGAGATATAGCAATGACAGAAACTGTCATGAATCCTACAAATAAAATTATTTGTTGGACGATTCACACTAATATTCGACCAATGATTTTTTTTTAATAAACAAACATTTAATTTAATATATATATTCATATAATGTAAGTTATATAATCTATAAAATAACTTATCATAACAGTACTATTGATAATGATAGTACGTAAAAATTTTTTACTAGCCATTTTGTATCAATATGATCTCAATTATTAATCGAAATATAAAAATAAAAATAAAAATTGAATTTAAATCTAAATTTATACATCTTTTTTAAAGAAAAATAAGTTTGAAAACCTGTCGATCAATCCATCTAGCAAATAAATTTTAAAAATTATTTATTGTATTTGGAACATCATTAAACATAAATTTAGTCGAAAACAGAAAAATAATTATATTCATATATAAAATACTATCGTCTTACTGTATCAATAGAAACTAAATATTAAATCAGTTCACAACATCCAATATTTAAATTGACTGCTTTATACATATTAACTTAATGTTTATAAAAACTGGTTGCCTCAATTTACGCGCAGCCAATCAATGGGCATTTTTATTTATGGAACATCATTTTACGATTATAGACAAAAAATTCTTCTGAATACTAAATGCGACTTGTAAATCGTTTTTAATTTATGGATTTAATAATTTCATGTTCGTAAATTTTAACACGAAAAACTAAAAGAAGTATTTCAGTCATACATTTGTTTCTTTTATAATACCTTCTTCAAAGGATAAAGGATTTCGAATTGAAGATTATTTATATGATTGTAATAAATAACTTTCATTTAATAATTTAAGGAATTCCTTTAATACCTAACATGAAAGAGTAGTAATATTCATCTTTATTTAAATGTAGTATTACCACTTCAGAACATTAAAACTTCTATAAATATAATGCTAGAATATACTTTTTTATCACTTTTAAGTAATTAAGAAAAGTCAAACTAAAGCAGTAGAAAAATTGAGTCGAATAAAAAAACCCTGCAGCGGAACCGGTTGAAATTATAAACTTAATTTAAAACTTAAAAATTTAAAACTTAAAAAATTATAAACTTAATTTAAAAATTCTATTATGATATAATTTAAGCACTAAATATGAATTAAGCATAAACAATCTTTAATTTCTGCCTGATGTTTGGAAATTTTCAGCATCATTTAAAAACAATTAAGCTTTGTTTTTTAATAAATATCAAAACCAGTTATTTATTGTTCAGTGAAATGGGATAATATTCAGAATTGTAGTTTTAAAAACTGTACTTAAAATCTATAAATACTTTTATTAAAAAGCTAGGCAAAATATGTTGCATTATAACACTAAGCATACATTAATAATAAAATAAATAATGTTCATTAATTTGCTTCTTTTGAGTAAAAATTTTGTCTGCTATTGATTAAAAGAGAATTTCTAATATTTTGTTCCTTAGAGTAATATTATTTCCATTATATTTACTAGTGAGATGTAGTCAAATTGATCTTTATTTTAGAAAAACAATTTGAAAGAAGAGCTAAAAAATGACCCAGGAGTTTTCATGGGCAACGATTTTGACATAGACAATTACATCTCTCAGAAATCGATCAAACCAATTAAGGTCTCACATGCTGAATGCCATGTTGAGTTCCAAGTAGTAAGTATTTCAAGTTTTATTGAAATTTTCTAAGCTTCATTTCTGTCATTTTGTTAATAATTTTACATTTTAGTATATGAGCTTTTGATATATCTGAATAACGGATATAAATGTCATTTTATAGACTGAAAGGCATCCTGGACGCTGCACCCGTCTTGGCGGAAGCATTCCTGCATGTCAAGCCGAAAAATACATCGGGATGAACTACAATGAATGCAGCTAAACACATCTTTCAAACCTAGAGCTCCGCATAGGACAGATGAACGAAGCTATGATTTACTCTATGCATCCAATCCCCAAAACCTTTTCCTGTTAAAAAAAAAAAAATAAAATAAGTTCTTCTTTGAGAAATTCGTTTTTTCTTTTCATATTTTACGGAAATACTTAACAGCTATTAATGTTATTAATTTTGCAAACTGTATTTGTAAATCAACTATGTACTTGGAAATAAATTTATTGTGAATGCAAAGATATATGCCTGCGTTATTACTTAAAACACCAAAAACGTTTGAAACAATTATCTTAAAGATAATAAACATATTAAGGTAGTGATTACATTTTTTTCTATTTATAGAATTAACTTTAACCTGGAGTATTATAAATACAGAAACAAAATGATAATATGATATCTGAAATATTAGAAAATTCTGAAGTGGATTAAAACCGTACTTGACGTTGTCATGAAACAATGCATTCATAATATTTCTCAAATAATATTTAGATAGCAATTTTTGTATATTCCCATATTAAATTAAGATTTATATATATATATTTTAAATGCGATGCTCTTTTTTTCTTTTATTAAAGGTTTCTTACAACGTAAAAAGAAAAAAAATAACTCATAAACAATAATATTACATTCATGCAATATGTTATTGTTTTTATAATTTCCATATGTAATATGTATTATCATAAATATTACTTGTTATCGTAGATATTATTTAATAGTTATAATATTTTTAAAATACACATGTATTACCGTAAAATATCTAAATCCTATCATAAAATATTTAAATCTTTTATTTTAAGGTTAAAACGCTTTTGAAGTATACCTTAATTTTTAATTATATTACATGATACTATGAAATGAGATTTTTTTTTTTTCAAATTTTATCGCGGTCATTGTCAAAATATATATCAACCAAAAGTTATTAATAAAAATTTTCTATAAAAATTAAGTATATTTTTATTCAAGAATATAAGAGTTTTTCTTTCTTTCTTTTCTTTCTTTTTTCTTTTTTTTTTTTTTTTTTTTTTTTTTTTTTTTAATAGAAGGGGCTGAAAAATGTTTCGGAAAATAAAACTAAATACACAAAAAAAAGAAGACTTTGATAAAAAGTAACGACAAATTCAGTCTCTTTAGAAAGATGAAAAATCTCATTCAATGTTTTTTATATCAGTTTTAGGTTTGAAGATTTGTTTTTTAAAGAACAATAGTAATATTTTGCTATAACGGATTTGTCAAAAGGATAAATTATTTTTAATTATATGCATTTAAATGTGTATGTATTTAAATATATATATAAGATTTAAAATGTAAACTTTGATCAATTTATTTTGAATTTTTAAGTTTAATTATTCTTAAAAAATATGAAATTATCTGGTGGTTCAGTCACACTACTTTTTTTTAACCTGCATTTCAGTACAATAAAGATAGATTGCATATTACGTTTTAAGAACAATAGCTTTAATACTCATCTACTTACCGGGAAAAAAAAGAATTAAATACGAAAGAACATGTAAAAGGAGTTCATATGGTAAAAATTCGTAAAGTTGTTTTTTAAGAAACCTACTTGCGAGACCTAAATTTCATTAATTTATTTAGGACATTTATCGATTTTCCTGAAGTAACCAGCCAATATATGCTAAAAATACTTTAAAAAATAAATAAATAAATAAATAAATAAAATAAATAAATCCGTACAGCTGTTTTTAAAGGAACGTATTGCGAGACCTAAATTTAGCCTGTTTATACAGGATATCTGCCAACTTTTGCGAACTAACCAACTATTACATACTGAAGGAGATCTAATAGGATATTTATATCGTAAATTTGAAGAAAATCGTTAGATCCGTTTTTGTGATACGGACTTACAATCCTACTTCCTGATTCATATGTCCTACTTCTGATTTTCTAATTTTCATCAAATGTTAAACAATTTATGTGTACACCAGACCTAACTCAATTCTGAAGTTACATCATTCTACCTTTATTAGTTTCAGATGTATGATAGTCAGAATATTCCCCCCACACATACTGACCAATTGCCAAAAATCTCATTTTTGGACTTAAGAGGTCTTTAAACATGTAAATCAGTTGAAAATCCGATATAGAATTTTTTGACCGAATATAATACTCCCATTACCTACGGCAGCAGAGTGATGGAAGTAAAAATTAAAGGGAATTAAACCAAAGTTCATAAACAGTCTTTAGAAGACATGGAGAGGTGATTTGCGCAAATAAAATTATTAGTAACAAACTTTGCCAAAAGGAGATATTTTAACTCTTCTGTCACGTACACAATATTTAATGTGCACAGAAACAAGGTACGTTATGTACATTTCGTTGTCCGCACATGCTGGCAGTACCATTTCCTTCTCTTTTAAACAGAAGAACTAGCCTTGTTTTAGCACTTCTTTGATTGATTCTTAATATGTGTTCAATGCGTCAAAAGCGTAATGTTACGGTGGCTTTTGATGAATTTACATAGCGTACTTGTTATACATGGAAAAAAAATCCTGGATTTTATTGAACATGCAGTTCTTTAAATAAATAACTTAAATTAAGTATTGTTTATCAAATCATTCAGAAATTGAGTTTAAAATGTAACATCTTCTTTTGAAATGCTGAAAACCATTCAATAATGTTGGAAAATAAATTTCTGTGGGGATAGTAAATGTTCATTTATGTGGTAATTTGAAGAAAGTGGAGGGCTATAAAACACGTTTTATAGCGATAGCAAAATTAACTATGACATCTAAATTATCTAACTTAGCAACGGTAATATAATCGTTAAAGTGAATACTAAGAAACAAGCCTAATTTTTACATTGATAATAATTAAGAGTAATTTTTTTTAAACTTGGACACTTTTGATAGTTGACATCCTTAAGTTTTCCGAAACTTTCGGGATATGTTAGTAGTACTGTGATAAGAAAAAGTGAAATTTATTTTTTTCTGGATTTCATTTGTTTGAATTAGGGAGGGGATCGAGGTTTGAGGAGGTAAATAAATGACGTCATTTTAATATCATTTTACTCCTAAAGCCATGAGTGACCCATGACAATATTTTTAAATACGGATACTAATTCATACTAAGTACATTTAACACAAACAGTTTGGTAAGTCACTCATAGCTTTAAAGGCTAAGGTCATTCGAAAATGCAGTTTTCGTTGATTTTTTCCATGTTTTCAGTCTGAATATCTGCTAAGACTGCCCCATAGAAATAATTATGGGGTTAATTGCACACCTTAGTATAGAACTTAAAAATATTTAAAATAGCATGGGTTACTCTTGGCTTTAGTAGTTAAACGGTCTCAAAGTTGAAAATTTTCAAAAAAAGGTCAAATTTGATGGTAAATTACTCTATAAGCCATGAGTGAATAACTACGAGACACAGTTTTAATTATACCCTAGATGGTCTAGTTTTAGACGCAGATTACAAAACTATGGGGCTTGCAAGATATATTTAGATACAGTCTATTTTATATCGCCAATGTGTACCTATTCTATGTAGTACAAAACGCTTGAGACCCAATTGTGTAATACATTAATGCTTGTTTAAAACTTCCCATTTTACATTACAGAGGCCAGCATCAAAATAAATATAAAATAAATATAAAATTAAAATATCCGGAGTGACTCCACTCGACTTTCCGAACATTGAGTAATTAACAGTTTTGTAGATAAAACCTGTAAATGCTAGAATTTTTCTTTGTGTCCCTGAAAAAAAACTGTAAGCGCTAAATTCACTAAATTCTATACAGTTGGTGCAACTGTGACCTATAACATGTGTGGAGAGTCTAGCACTTATAGTTTTTTTTACAGGGACACAAAGAAATTTTTTTTATCATTATGGTCTATGGGACCAAAATCTTAAAAGTGCGATAGCATCTAAACGCCTTCTACAATTGAGCAAAAAATTTATACACATATTATAGGTCACAGATACTCAATCTGTATAGATTTTGGAGAATCTAGCACTTATAGGTTTTTTACAGGGACACAAAGAAAATTTTTTTATCATTATGGCCTATGGGGCCAAATTTTTAAAAGTGTGATAGCGTCTAAACGCCTTATTAATCGGAGCAAAAAAATTGTACACATGTTATAGGTCACAGTTGCACCAACTGTATAGAATTTAGTGAATTTAGCGCTTACAGTTTTTTTTTTTTTTTTTTTCAGGGACACAAAGAAAAATTCTTTATCATTATGGCCTATGGGACCAAATTATTAAAAGTGCGATAGCATCTAAACGCCTTATTCAATTGAGCTGAAAATTTATATTAATATTATAAATCACTGTTGCACTAACTATAAGCATTTTGGTAAATTTAGCATTTACAGGTTTTATCTACAAAACTGTTAATTACTCAATGTTCGGAAAGTCGAGTGGAGTCACTCCGGATTTTTTAATTTTATATTTATTTCATATTTATTTTGATGCTGGCCTCTGTAATGTAAAATGGAAAGTTTTAAACAAGCATTAATGTATTACAAAATTGGGTCTCAAGCGTTTTGTACTACATAGAACAGGTACAGATTGGCGATATAAAATAGACTGTATCTAAATAAATCTTGCAAGCCCCATAGGTTTGTAATCTGGGTCTAAACCTAGACCATCTTGGGTATAATTAAAACTGTGTCTCGTAGTTATTCACTCATGGCTTATAGAGTAATTTACCATCAAATTTGACCTTTTTTTGAAAATTTTCAACTTTGAGAAAGTTTAACTACTAAAGCCAAGAGTAACCCATGCTATTTTAAACATTTTTAAGTTCTATACTAAGGTGTGTAATTAACCCCATAATTATTTCTATGGGGCACCCGTGGCCTTAGCAGATATTCAGACTGTAAACATGGAAAAAATCAACGAAAATTGCATTTTCGAATGACCTTGGCCTTTAAAGCTATGAGTGACCCACCAAACTGTTTATGCTAAAATGTACTTAGTATGAAGTAGTATCCGTATTTAAAAAAAAATGACATGGGTCACTCATGGCTTTAGGAGTAAAATGATATTAAAATGACGCCATTTATTTACGGCCTCAAACTCCGACCCCCTCCCTAGGTCAAACAAATGAAATTCAGAAAAAAATAAATTTCACTTTTTCTTATCACAGTACTACTAACATATCCTGAAAGTTTCGGGAAAGTTTAAAATGTCAACTATCACACCTCCATAGACTTTGTCCAGCTTTAAAAAAAATGGCTTTTAAAAATAAAGCCATATTTATGCAAAATTTATTACTTACATTTAAAGTAAGCAACATTTTTATGATAGATTGTTTTAAAATATTTGTGTTGCAACTATGATATGTATTAAGGATACAAATTTTAAAAAGCAAATTAAAAGAATTTTTAAATTAGTAATTCGAATTAATAATAAAAGTTAATAGAATTTTAAGGAAAATAAAATTAAAATAATATTACTCATTTAATTTATTTGATGATAAATTAGTCGGAAAAATATAAAGTCGTTCCAAGGAGAAGAACTTAACCCGAAAATGTTGAAAGAAAACATGACCCTTCGTCAGGCGAACAAATTAGGAGCGAGTGATGTATTGCCGCTTTGATTGCAGCATTCGTGCCTACTTCGTTCGCCTGACGATGGGTCGTGGTTTTTTTTTTTTTTTACCTGAAACATTTTTTGCTAGTTTATTTCAGTGTATGGTGTTTATTCAATGTTTCGTACCTCTTACTTTAAAACGCCAATACTGCTGTGCTTTCTTATTACCATTTTCTTGTTGTTTGCACTGTAATTTTGTATCGCTTAAATAAATTATCATAAAGATCGATTCCACCCATATGTTTATTATAAGCATGGAATATCTGATAAAAAATGCTCAAGAAAAAGTTGCATCGAATTCAGAATGCAAGTATAATCAAAATCAAAAATGGAGTTTTTTTTTTTTTTTTTTTTTTTTTTTTTTTTGTTTGGTTGGTTGGTTGTGTTGCCAAATGACAAAATGTAAAGAAAAGAACGTGTCGCATTGTTATTGTAAACTCTATTGTCGAAAAGAAGCTAAATATACAAACAATATGCTTTCAACTTTTTTTTTTTTTTTCAAATACTTATTTGTATATTAAACAACTATTTTTTAAAAATGAAATCAGTCGTTGATAATAAAAACTTTTTGATGTATATAATATTTTTTTATGAATGAAAATCTTTTATTTGATTTTTGAAGGCATATCACACTGTATTGTCATGTTGCTACCGAAACTGAATAGTTTAGAGTGAGTCGAAGAACTCGTAGCTAATTGGCAACAGTATGCACTGTATGATTGAACTTTTTATTTGTTATAACTGTGATATCATACATCGAATTAATTATTTCAATGATTACTGCAAAAACCATTTTTAAAGAATGTGTTTAATCTTGTACAATATGGGTGAGTCCGTTATCAATTGTGTTCATGCTACTTATTTTTAAAATTAATTTTATAAAAGTATGAAAATTAGATTTTCTGATTTTTGATAATAAAGATATCGAATGTAAATATATTTTAAGCCATTAACGTTATAATTTAATATTTTAATCAATATTTTAACAATAATAATTTTTATTATGTTGAATGATGTCAAAGAAGATTTTGAAAGTCTGCTAGATCCGTAATATATCAGTAAACGTAACTTTTGTTATTTCTAAGCCCCTTTAATTGATTTTTTTTTTCCTTGTGTACCAAAAGGAAGTCTCACTGGGATATTATAATATAATTTTAATAGAAATAAAGTTCTTCACACAAAAAATGGGTAGCTTCAAACATATGATGTAAATGGTAGTTCTTTTTTTTTCTTTTTCTTCTTTTCAGTA
This sequence comes from Salticus scenicus, assembly GCA_963930645.1. NCBI lineage: Eukaryota > Metazoa > Arthropoda > Arachnida > Araneae > Salticidae > Salticus > Salticus scenicus. The sequence continues at coordinate 316,860,906 of OZ005650.1, forward strand.
TTGTGGTACTACGATTTTCCATTCGACTACTTTATTCGCATGCAAACTGCCGTGATATGTACATTCAGTTTTTAAATTAGTACACATATTTTAAGTAATGTACGATTAGAATATAATTTTTCATAGCGTTTTATGTTTGATTTACATTCAAAATATTAGACAATATATCCTTTGTTTTATCATTATCAAACACGAACAACTGTTAGTATTTCTATAAGGTTTCTATTTTCACATATGATTTCTAAATAGTATGAGTAAAATTTTTATACTAGTGATAATTAAATTAAAACATATAAAAGTTTTGTTCCAAATATTCGATTCCAAATACATAAAAAAGGAAAAAATAACGTTGATAAAGTCGTCGAAACTTCTATTTTCGCCATTAATGTTTCAATATCGATTTTGACTTTAATGTGATGTGAAATACGTTTTAATCAAATATTTTAAAGCGATTTAAGATTAAACAAGTTTGAAAGTATAAATTTAAACTATTAACGATATTCTAATGACTCTTAAATGAAACTTAAATTACGCTATATCTTGCTTTTCCTTTTGCTTAAGATACTTTTAAGAGTGTGCATATAGACAAGTTGCTTTAAAAGTATGAAAATTGTATTTTTTTTTTTTTTTTTTTTTTTTTTTTTTATTAACTGAAATGAACTGTTACTTTGAAAATAGCGTTTCATTTTATTTATATCACCGGTAATTAGCTAAGATATTTTTACCATTCTCGCAAGTGAATGAATGAATATTTAAATCGCGTATACACTGGTAGACATAATTATAAGTTCACATCGAAAATCTTGTAAAGCTATGATTTACGCAGATGCTTTTGTTATAAAATATTTCTCACTTCATTTAAAACTAATTAAATAAGCAATTAACACTAATATCGTGTTTTCAAACAAGGGAAATGTCAAAGTATAAGTTATACATAAATTTATGTATAACTATATATATACCAATTATTGAGTGGATTTAATTATAAGCTCGTTTTTTTAATATCCTCACATGTCACTAAAATTGTACTAAAAATTATATTTAATTAATGAATTTGGAAATATTAATTAAAATATATTGTAATAGGCCGATATTTTTCTTTCAAAACTAAGCTCGGCATACCCAAAGCAAAAACACTATCTGACAGAGGACAAGCTCAGATTGATGCATATATCACGATGAAAATATCCCATAAATAGAAGTAAATTGGACGTTCCCTATATGTTATTAATAATTATATTAAAAAAGAAAAAAATATAACACATTAAAACGGCCAAGAAGGAAACCAATCATAACACAGTGGCAAAAAAAGTTCATTGTGTAAAAAGCAACAAATGAAATGCTAAATTCAAATGAAATACACTGTTCACTACAACTTCCTGTCACTCCAAGACATCTTACAAGGAGACATTCAAAAGATGTCGTCATCAAAAAATATTGAAAAAAATATATGTATGTGATTCTACTCTTCATAAAACACAAGAAAGTGAAAAAATTATCGGCTAAAAGCAATTACAGCGACCACAAAAAAAAAAAAAAAAAAAAAAAAAAAAATCAAAATTAAGCAGTTTTGCTATTTAGCCCTGTTAGGTGATAAATTCGCTAGTGATTGCCGTGTACGAACAATACCATGTTTTGCTTCTCCGCCAAGCCAAGTACTCAAAATCAATCGCCTAACAGTGTGAAATTGCCAAGTATGCATAATTTTGATAATTTTTTGTAGTTGCTGTAATTCATTTCAGCCGATATTTTTTTCACTTTCTGGTGTTTTATAAAGAGTAGAATCGCATATTTTTTTCAATATTTTTTAAATTCGACAATTTTTGAACGTATCCTTCTTAGAAGAATTTTGCATAACAAAAGAAATGTAGTATCAAAGAAAAATAATGTTAAACCAATGTTAGAAACTAATCATAAAACAAAGAGATTAGAATATGTGAAAAAAAGTACATAAATTATGAAGAAGAATGGAAATTAGTGATGTTAACCGATGAATAGAAGGTCAATCTAGATGGTCCTGATGGGGTACATTATTGTTGGAAGTATCTAACGAGAGAGAAACAGATTAAATATTCAAGAAACTTTGGTGGAGAAACAATCATGATATGGGGAGGGATTTCATGTAAAGATGTCTTGCCTCTTGCGTGGATTTCCACAAAAAGGAATTCGGATATACAGTCGAACCTCGATAACGTGAACACTGTTAACATGAATTACTTTTAACATGAACTGTTTTCACAATACCCATCAAAATGAAGATTAGTTTAGTTGTATGAAGATTGGTTACTGATAATATGAACTAATGATAACATGAAAAAAATTTTTATCCCTCTTGGGATTCACGTTCGAGTTATTCATTAGTTTGAAGGCATTATTAATTTAAGTTTCTAAAAAAAAAAAAAAAAAAAAAAAAAAAAAAAACGCATTTTAAAATGTAAAATACATTGGAAACTAGTATGTTGTGGCCACCACAAGACTTTCTTCTATATTTTCCTATACAAATTCATTCAGTAACAATATTAAACAATCAGTAACAATATTTAAAAAAAAATTACGATTTTTTTTCTAAGTTTTTTTTTTGTTGTTGTTGTTGTTAAAAGTAATACATATTCAATCAGTAACAATATAAAAAAAAAAAAAAATCGATAACTTTGTTTTGTAATACTTATCACAGATTTATAGTTCAACCATTCATTTTAAAGGTATTGACGAGATCTTTCGAAAGACACCCATCTTCAAAATTCACCCCCCACGGGGAGAAGCGATGCCCCCACATGCACAGAAATTTTTTCCTAGTTAACTATTACTATTATCAATAAATCATATTAATTTTACAATCACAAGTCAAAAATAACTCTCAATCTGTACATTTATACGAAATTTTGTCCTATACTGCCATGTTAAAAATTTAGAAAACAGGAGATCACAGCGCCACCTGTTGAGCTATTGATCCCCAAATGTATTCAGCACCAGTTTATGTCGGGTACCAACTAAATACCAAGTTTGGTTAAATTTTGTTAAAAAAAAATCGATAACTTTGTTTTAAAATATCACAGATTTATAGTTCAACCATTCATTTTAAAGGTATTGTCGAGATCTTTCGAAAGATATCCATCTTCAAAATTTACCCCCCCCCCCTGGGGGCGTACTTACCCCCCACAGGGGGAAGAGATGCCCCCCCACATGCACAATTTTTTTCCTAGTTAAATACTACTGTTATCAATAATTCATATTAATTTTACAATCACAAGTTTAAAATAACTCTTATTATGCACATTTATACGAATTTTTGTACTATACTGCCATGCTAAAAATTTAGATAAAATGCTATCACAGCGCCACCTGTTGAGCTATTGATCCCCAAATATAATCAGCACCAGTTTATGTCGGGGACCAACTTAATACCAAGTTTGGTTAAATTTCGTTAAAAATAAATAAATAAATAAATATTTTTTTCTAAGTTTTTTTTCGTTAAAAGTAAAAAAAATCGATAACTTCGTTTCAAATTATCACAGATTTATGGTTCAACCATTCGTTTTAAAGGTATTCACGAGACCTTTCGAAAGATACCCATCTTGAAACTTTGCACCCCGGCGTGGGGTATTTTCTCCCCAGTGGGGGGGGGGGGAACCGATGCCCCCACATGCACAAAAATTTTTTCCTAGTTAACTACTGTTATTATCAACGAGTTCTTTCGAAAGATAACCATTGTGAAAATTTACTCCCCCGGGGGGGGGTTCTTTCCCCCAGGGGGGAAGCAATGCCCCCTATGCACAAAATTTTTCTCCTAGTTACCTACTACTATTATCAATAATTCATATTAATTTTACAATCACAAGTTTACAATAACTCTCATTATGCCCATTTATACGAAATTTTGTCCTATGCTGCCATGTTAAGAATTTCCATAAAATGCGATCACAGCGCCATCTGTTGAGCTATTGATCCCCAAATCTAATCAGCAAAAGTTCATGTCAGGGTGCAACTAAATACCAAGTTTGGTTAAATTTCATTCATTGGTTCGTGAGATACGGTGAAAAATACGAAATTTTGCGATCACTGCGCCACCTGCTGGGCGATTGATTCCCAAATTTAATCAGCACCATGCCCCGTCAGGTTCCAACTATATACCAAGTTTGGTTCAATTTCATTCATTGGTTCGTGAGATACGGTGAAAAATACGATATTTTGCCCTATACTGCCATGTTAAAAATTTAGAAAAAATGCGGTCACAGCGCCACCTGCTGGGTGATTGATCCCCAAATCTAATCAGCACAATGCCCCGCCATGGTCCAACTATATACCAAGTTTGGTTGAATTCCATTCATTGGTTTGTGAGATACGGTGAAAAAACGAAACCACAGACAGACAGACAGACATTTTTAAAAAACTATCAATTCGTGTTCAGGACATCCCAAAACGTGTAGATCCGTCAAAAAAACGGAGGTCGAAAATTTTCGCGAATCCAATACTTTCTCTATATTACATATAGAAGAAAGTAAAAAAGCTAAAAACCCATAGAAACACGGGGAAAATGAGTCAAAATTCCATAGAAAAAAGCATGGGACGAAAACAAAAAAACTCACAGTGTCAATTGTGAAAAAAAAGGCTAACACCGGAAGGAATAAGGAGACAAAATCGACTAGAAAAAGACATCGGGTAGCGGGCGGGTAGGGTTGGGGCGTTAGACCTATCGTCGAGGGTTAATACGACTCGCCTAGTATAAGACTCCGCACTCAGAATGTAGTAGCCACCGCACTTTAGAATGTAGAAAACGAGGAAAAAAGCTAAAAACACATAGAGACACGGAAAAAATGAGTCAAAATTCCATAGAAAAAAGCATGCGACCGAAAAAAAAAAATGTCAAGTGTGAAAAAAAAAAAAAAATGTCAAGTGTGGGAAAAAAAAAAAAAAAGGGCTAACACCGGAAGGAATAAAAGGACAAAATTTACTAGAAAAGGACATCGAGGAGCGGGAGGGTAGGTCTGGGACATTAGACCTATTGTCGAAGGTTAATACGATTCGCCTAGTATGGATTTCATTTGGATATATAGAATTATTAGAAACTGCATTAATAGCTCATCCGGAATTAGCTCAGTCACTTTTGGGGGAAAACTTTATTCTACAACAGGACAATGCAGCCATTCACCCCTCAAAAGTGACAAAATCGTGCCTTGAAGATAAACACATACCATTATTAAAGTGGCCAGCTTGCAGTCCAGACCTTAACTCTATAGAAAATTATTGGGGAAGGATGGAGTGCAAAGTTTATGCGCATGGAAAAATTTTAAATCTGTAGAATAAAGAAAAGAAAAAATTAAATAAGTAAGCACCGAAATCCAATTAGTTGCTTTGTAAAATATCGTCATATCAATGGCAGAACGCATTTTTAAAGTCATTAAACACGAAGGAGGCGACATTAGATTCTAACCTCTTATTACACTTAATTTATTCCGATGAAGCTTTCTCTGAACTTATAATTATGACCAGATACTTTTTTATTCTTTCCTTTATATTCCTAAATGAGATATGTTTGTTGTAATATATCGATATTAAAAGTTTTTAAAAATCAATTTAAAAATTTCCATTCGGGTTTTCTGTTGAATTATACTTCTTTTCTACGACTAAATCGCCAAAGTATAGATGGATTTATAATTATGTCCACCACTGTAAAATCAAATAAATATATTTATTAAGTGATTTTGAAAACATTTGTTTGTGTTACTTGTTTCAGTTAAGTTTACCTATTTATTGTCATTGTCAGTTTTATTTCCTATTATCAGTTATTAAAGCAATCTTGGTGTCCAAAAGAAATATATTTCAGTAAAAATAAAATAATATATAAAAATAATGACTTTAAAAACAAAAATTAAGATTTATTATAATGATTTTAGAAATGTTGTAACCAAGCAAATTGGTTTTATTAATTAAATATATATGTATATATTTCTTTCGGTTTATTTATGTTTTATTTATTTATTCATTTTGTCATGTATATTGATCTCTCAACAACCACCCACTGTAAATATATTGGACCAGTTTTAAAGTATCACTTATGTTATTGACAAAGGCATTTCTTTTCAATGTTCTAATTTGGAAATCTCGTAAAGTAGTTGAAATTTGAATTTTCTTAACATGAGGTAATAGGTCAAAATTACGCAAAGATGTGCATGTGGCTATTCTTACCATCGAAAATGTTTAAAAATTGCTTTTAACCTAGTATATTTGTGATACTCGAAATAATATAATTTAATATTGACATTTTACTTTGAAAGCTTCGTAATTAAATCCAAAATTAACTCTTCTTTAACTAAGAAGAACACAGCACATTTTCTCACAAACCTTCATTATTAGGATTTTTTTTTTTTTTTTTTTTTTTTTTTATTGAAAGATTTTTTTTTTCTTTTTTTCTTTTTTTTTAATTTTTTATTGGCATGGGCATTGTTAAATATGAATATTCTAATTTATAAGCTTTTGAGTTATTCCAAATAAAAGCTCTTTATAATATGGTAGATTAGGTCAATATTTCACATAAACATGCATTATGTGGATTACTGAATGGAAAAAAAGCATGGACTTGCATAAAAACTAAATATGAAACTCATTCCAATAAAAATTATTAGAAAAGTAAAATAAGTTAAATACATCGAAACGAGGGAGATTATTCTAGTGGGTGAGGAGTTCCAGTCTGTTACCGGGAAGGTTGTTCTGCCGAGATTTTTTTTGCACATAAAATGAATATGTAACGCAGGATGCAGTATATTGCCGGATATAACACTTTTAATTCAGAGCTCCGTTTAGCCCTTTGTATTGTATCGGGACTTTAAAGTCCCATCAAAAAAATTCCTCAATACAGCCTAAATTTATTATAGGATTTCATTGGAACTTCAAAGTCCCTATGGTTACTCTATAGTTTAAGCTAAATTAAATATGAGATGTTATTCATGCAGGAAAGAAATTTAATAAAAAAAGTTTCAAACCATTTTTCCAAAAATAAGGTAATTTGGGATATAAAGGGTAAATTAACTGTTTGATTTTTTTTTGTTATGTTTATAATTTGTATTGTAATTAATTACAATATGTATTTCTTCCAAAATGATATTTTTATTTATTGGAAAGTTGGGATTTTTAATGGCATCATTGGTTATATTAAACATAAATAAACACCTTTAGTTGCTTTGTTAGCTATATTAATTCGTACTCTGCTATTACTCCTATTAAAAAAAATATATTTAGATATATTATCTTTGAAATAAATTTATGACAAAATATAAGATTTATTGTTTTATGGAGGGAAAAAATTGGGAATGAAAGGGTTGAATTTTTAGTTATGGTAAAGAGAAAACACGGAAAATTACTGGCCACAAACTTTTCTAGACAAACTGACTTAGGGTCATTGGTCAGAATAATGTTTCTGGTTAGAATTATGTTCAGAATTATGAATTAGCTGAAGAGCTTCAATATTCATGAGCTCGTGACAAATTAATTACGGGAAAAAAGAGATAAAACTGGTATATTTTCTTTGCTCATTAGCCACTATATATCAGTTTACGGTCAGACTAAAGTAAGTATCGTAATGCCAGTAAAGAGCAGTGTGCAAATTATCATATAGACGATTTAGTTGTTTATAAAAGTATAAAAAACAATTATTAATTTCTGTGAGGTATGAAGCAGTTTTCGTTGAAAGCTCGCAAAGTAAGAGTTACGAGATCGTCGAGTCAGATCATTGCTTTTATCTGCTTACTAAAGTACTCTACGAAAGCTAGATAGGAGTTGCGAATTTTAAGGAGAAGCTACGTACTTTACGAGAATTGACAAATAATTTAGTTTCAGTGCTAGTTTGTTGAAAAAATGGTTAAAGGAAAAATATAAAGTAGTTAACGTATAAAAGGAATATTGAAATCGTGCTCGGTGTGGTTTATGTTTGTCTAGGTGGCTAAGAAACTTCTGCCTTAACTTATATATTTTGACCACGAATGTTTCCGAGGTAAAGACGTCTACATATATTTAAAAGAACATCACGTTTGTCGTCAGTTTCGTCCTATGGATAATAAACTTTTAATATTGTTTTATGGTCATATTATAAGACCACCTATGTTTATTAAGTTACTAAAAGTATTTAGAATTTATATTTACACGAGGAGCGCAGGATATTTATGTTTCAGAATTCATTAGTAAAAGAAGTCCCCTTCCCCCTTAAATTGAATTTCAGTTAAAGCATATGATTAAGTTTTATGTTTGACTATGTATTTCATTCACTAGGCATCACAAATGAAGAGTAAAGACGGGCGACAATTCCCACACCGGTGTCCGTCTTTACATTTATTATTTTTATCATCTGACTTCCTATTAACCGGATTGTTTAATATGTTACAAAATTAAATTTTCGCGCGCTTATTTTAATATTTTGTTTTTAAATATTTTTATGTTACAAGATTTAGATTATAATTTTTTATCCAGTGAAGTACCAGTTATAGGTTTCTTTCATTTACATTTCTATTTAGTGAATTTACAATTCTTTCCTTTTCGTGAAAAAAAAAAAAAAAAAAAAAAAAAAATGTTTCTTTAATGCAGCGAAAATAACCTTTGAACGTCGTTTTATATATTTTTTATAAATCGCAAATTTCTAACTTAATTGACCGTATTTATGTATTCTGCATTTAGTAAATTTATTAAATTTTGTTATTATTATTATTTTTATATTTTCTTTAATCAAAAAAAATATATATATATATCTAACAAACGTAATTCAGTTTTTAATGCTGTATTTATTACTCACAGATAATCTATTTTTAAGATGATAATTGAATACTTTCCGTGTTCTTATAAAAATAAAAAAAGCAAAATAATTCATTACTCATTAATAAAACTTTTTCAATATTAAGTAAAAAAGTTTCATAATTTATGTTCCAGATAATTCGTTGGTGTCAAAGGTATATTATTTAAAGAAAAATAAGTCACACCTCACCGATAAATTTTGAAACATTTTCTGATTATACAGGATACTTATAATTAAAGTTCAATTTTCAAAAAAAAAACTGTAAGAATGAAAAGCATAACTGTTCAGAATGACCTGAAATTTTAATTGAATGTACTTGAAAAAGGAAAAAAAAATCGCATAAGAAAAAAAAAAAAAATTCAAATTTTTAGCAAAATACCATGTTTTAAATATCACACCGTAAATTAGTTGGCTATATGTTATATTTGAATCGCTATACTATGGTTAAGGCGTGAGTTGAACGTTAAATCAACTGTTCTGTTCAATGTGCATGACTATGTTGAATTTATACTGAAAAAAGGATTTACAAGTAAGTAAACGTTAGTTTAAAGCCCATTCACAGTTACAGGCACGATTGTACCACATTGGATGCAGAAAGATTTCCTTTGTCCTGAAAGCAAACACCGCATAAAAAACAACAACAACAACAACAAAATTTGGTTTTTAATTGTTGTGAAGCCTTTAAAAACTCATAAAAATCAACAAAGATTTCTATTCTTAACTATTCGAAGGATGAAAACCGGTAATTGAAATCTTTGAGGCTATGAGAAATTTCAAGGCCTAATTTGGAATGAAATGGTAGCATAATTAATTTTTTTATTGAGTTTTGACTTAGAATAGATTTATTTAACTTGTTAACGAAATATACAGTCAATGAAATTAACGTTTCAGCTATGATAAACAGTTACGATTTAATACAGTTTAATTACGATTTCAATGAAATTTCTGTGGAGTACATACTTAGAACACGAGTGATATATGTATTAATAGCATATAACTTTTTATTCGGGAAGGGGTTTAAATGAATTAAGATGAGGAGGGAAGTAAACTGGGAAAAGTTTTGAAAAACAGCCGTCTCGAGGGATTTATTTTCGTGAAAAACAAGAACATCTAAGATCGAAAGTGATTAATAGCATTTTCTTTTTCATATGTAAATAGGATATCCTTGTGAAGTAAATTTATAATAAAAACAATATTAGAAAAATATGTTTGATTTTGGTTCAATAAGGCGAAAGATTCGTCGACACAATGTACATAAAATGGGAAATTTAAATAAACATGCTTACAAAATTGTGAATCACGAATCTGAAACAGATCTTTCAGGTGACTTTGAAACCAAAAATTCCAAATTTAGGCTGTGATAACTATCATCATCATTTATTTTGAAAGGTTAGTTTACTATGATCCAGACCAATCCATTAAACGACGCATGCGCAGTTCCATCAGAGTACGTAATCCTATCCCAAATTCCTTATTATTACATTTGTGAGTTTACAAGCTTGTAAGATGTACATACTGATAATTTGTTGTAGTATAGCATAAAACTTTTATATTTACATGTCTTTTTATTTTGAATTATACAACGTTTTTAGCTATTAAATAACTCTAATTCAGTATTTTTTAAAACAAATTTTAATTCCAATTCATTAGGCGTAATCATATTTAACTAATTTAAATTTTGTTATTTGTAATAATATTATTAGAGAACAATATTATCTATATTATTAAGCTCTGTTGAGATCACACTAAAACTGAAAATCATACAATAATAATAATAATAAAAAGAGGTTGGGTGTTTTTAGATAGCTTTAAAGCGTCAGCTCAGAGAGTAAACATGAAGGGGGGGGGGGTACACAGATAGACTTTATAAATATCCTAATTGCAAATTTTGAACATCCTACCTTTAAATATTTTTGAATTATGCAATATAAACAGGCATCTACCTATACGAGCTTTCCGTTAATACATATATTGGACATACAAGTATGAAAAACTCAGTGGAAGATCAGGTAAAAGTAAAATTCAGAGGTGCACAACTAGATACCTTTCCAGTGGTAAATTAAAATTTGTAGCATTCTATGGCCATTTTTGAGTTATGAGAGATAAAATGTTAGTTTCACAAATTGGTTTTACAATACAAACTTTATTTCTTGCAAGGAAATAAATATAATCTCAAAGCTAATATAGCTATTCAAAATGATAACAATTTTATACAATGTCATATTATTATTATTATTATTATTATTATTATTTACGAAAAGTGATCATTGTAACAATTTACCGTTAGATTATCTTATTAAAATAGTTGTCATACTTTTGAATCAGTGAAATATTGAATTTGCTTTTTAATTCAGATAACGTTTACTGTTTTCGGACGCATTTAAATTATTATGCATCTCTTAAAAAAAAAAAAAAAAAAAAAAAAAAAACTTCTAAATTTATACGTCTAGTAGATTATTCTAGCAAAACATGTTTAATATTGGATTACACATTAAGAAAAAATAAATAAAGATGTAAATTCTCGATGACAAGATTAAAAGAAAAAAAAAAAATGTTAAATGTGGATATATATTACATAGATAACGAAAATATATACATCGTCTGTCTTTTCATCAAGAGAAAAATCTTGACGTTTTTGTTAAAAAAAAAAAAAAAATCTTTAACATTATTGAACAAAGATTTGTAGAAGAAATTCTTTAAAAAGCAGATAACTTCATTATTCTGAAGAAAAAAGAAAGCTATTACAATTCTTTACAATTTTCAGATAATTTGATATTGAAATAGTTTATCGATATTATGGGCAAGATAAGAAACATATCTAATAAAAACAGTTTTAAATTTAATTTACAATGTGCTTACGGATATTGAAATATATTAGATTATTTTTATGGAGTTACATTATGTATGCGCTATAATACTTTCCTGCATAACTCAATTTGGAATTCATCCAAATAATTTCAGTAGTTGAAAAATATACTAAAGACAAAAATAAAGATTAATGGCGTGACAATGTAAACTACCGTATTTGAATATTTAAGGTGAATACTTAGGTCTCTTTCAAATTGATTTTTTTTTTTTTTCAATAAACAAGAAGTATATAAAAAGTAAAATAATTTACTTTTTTCAGCTTTTAAAACAAACTGACTGAAATTGATTACTCATAATATTTAATATGCATACATATATGCGCACACACACACACATACGCATATATATATATATATACATATTACATTTAAACATGCACATTATACTTACAAAATAACGTAATCAACTTTCAAGCAAGGACCTTTGTATAATTTATGCGTGATTATTATTACATTTATTACATAAAAAAGCTTATGATAGAATTCGTAAAAATAATTTTGCTTATGCAAAACTTTTTTTTTTTTTCTTTTTACAAGAAGAAAAAAAAAAAAAAAAGAAAGAAAGAAAAAAAAAAAGAACTCTACGTTTTTTTTTTTTTTTTTTTTTTTTTTTTTTTTTTTTTTTTTGGGGGGGGGGGGTATTTTTTTTCTCAATTTCGTGAAATTCTAAAGTTTTTCTTTTCTTTTCTTTTTTTTTTTTAACACTACGATTTTTTTTTTTTTTTTTTTTTTTTTTAGGTTTATTTTTTTTTTCTCAATTTCGTGAAATTCTAAAGTATATATATATATATATGATTTTTTTTACAAAAAATAATGTTTTTAAAACATTTAAATCATTTATATTATATTAAAACATATATGATTTTCTTCTTACAATTATTATAACATATTTTAATGCATAATGCATTGATGACAAATTTCTTTACAAGTGTACGTAGAAAGGAACAGGGGCCATTTACACATTTTTAGAACCATTTATAAAGAAAAATAAAAGCAACTTTTATTGGAACAGACTCTTCTGAATGCAGTTTTTTATTTGAATTGAGAAATACTGTCTTCTACTTTTAAATTTATTCTTCTTTCAAAAAGAGCCATGCTGTTATTTTTTTTTGTGTTTTCCGAAGAGAAAGAAATTAATTCTGTGATATAATATCTTTTTGACAGAACGTTTGAATTAGGGAGTAAACAAAAACTACTGGTGTCATTTGTAGAGTAAAAAAGTAAATATGGAACTTGGCTGGGCAACTTGTCAGGAGAAACGATGTTGGGTGGGTCTCCAAAGTCCTATTTTGGATACAAAGGGAGAAGAAAAGACCAAGGAAGAGTTCCCTGTGTTGTTGGAGAGATGTGTTTGTTCAGTTTAGAAAAGCAGAATGGAGAAGAAATTAAAAAAAATAGGGCAGAATGGATACACTATGGGGAGGCCTTCATTCTGTAGTGGATTGATAATAGCTAAAATTTATTTTTATGTTGATGTTGATGATAAAAGATTTTTTTAAATACATAGTATATTGTATCTGATTGAAAAATAAACAACATTATTAATTAGAAACTGAAAAATTTCAACATTTTTTTTTTCTTTATTGAAGGAAGATTATAAAAGAATACCCGAAACATGGAAATTTCAAAAGCATTTGTAGTGAAATTGCTGGTGACAATTGAAAAGACGCCGTTGCGAAAGTTGAACACAAATTCTTTAAATGCATCTGCACTAAGCATAATGTGGTTATTGTTTCACATTATTGTATTCTTGTATCGCCTGCCTGATGACATCCCCGAGGAGCGGAATGACGATTAGATAGAGAGTTGTGGCGGAAATCTGTTAAAATTTCATGCTCTCCAAAGAGATTGGTAACATCAAACTAAAACCCTATTCAAAATATTTCAAGATAAATGCATTGTGAATTCATAATAAAACAATCTGTTACAGCATTAACATCTTCATATTGATTGATATATATTTAACGACGATTATGTACAGAAATTTAAATGTTTCAAGACTATTCGTTTGTAGTTTCAATTGCATTTTGTTTTTTCATGTACAAAAAGTTCTCGTCTAGAAATTATTAAATGCATCTTTGGGTCATATGTTGTCTCTGTCTACCTACATTAAGTAACACAGTAAACTGGAATTTACAACTGATAAAAGAAGTTTTTCACTAACAATAGAAGTTTTTCACTAACTTTTATGAAGAATGTCGCGTTTTACCGAGCACCTTGCAGAACTTTGAAAATCATTTAGCTGGAAATAAGCCAATAACAGATGACCCTTGATAAAGCATGTTTTTTTTTTTTTCTAAATGGCTGCAACAGATAATTCTATTTACTATTCAAAACAAAGAGAAAAAATATTCTTTAATCACATTTCTTGCGATCATGGCAGTCTCTTGGCAAATGCGTACTCACCGAGTCCAGTTTTAAAATAGGGGTGATGACCCTTTTCGATGAGAGAAAACAAGCGATAAGGGAACTCCGAATGACTGGATATTTACCAAATCCAAACCTTTCGTCCAACATGGCGCCCATTCAAGCCTTTGGACTCGTCCTCACTGCATTAATACCACTATGTCTATAAAGTAATATTTATACTATTCAATCAAAGACAACTACTGCATGTCTGAGATTGAATAATACAAATGTGTCTTCTAGTTGTAAAACAGACCAACTCTTTAAATTTGGAAAATGCGTTTTTTCAGTTTTTTTTTTTTTTTTTTCCTTTCTAAGTAAAAGTTTTCACCATCTGGAAATACGAAACATGCCAAACCCTATCTATTATTGTGTTATTAACGTTTGAAAATCACGACATGCTACAAAACCGGTCAAACTCTAAGGCTGACGAGTTTCAAAACGGTCATCACCATATCTGCTAGATCGCGATTCTGTTCCACCCGAATAAAGTAGCACACTTGTTGATTAGGTTAGTATTATCGTGTTTTGTCTCGCCTGTGACTGCTCTTTCTTGGCGAACACATAGTTTCTAATAATTGAATTTCGTGTTTCCGTCGACTTAGAAGACATTTGTTGAAGAAGTATCTTCTAATCCAGGGGTGGCCAAATCGCGACCCACCGCGTAGTTTCTTGCGGCCGCGAGGAGACTTACGATATTTAAAGTTTGACAACTTTGGTTAACTGATCAAAAATTAATAAATACATTCTGACTTTTCGAAGTGAAAATACCTTTCAACGGTTATGTTAACTAAAAACGTTTGTAATGAAATATTATTAGATCCATTATTCATTCTTTTTATTATAGTTTTAATATATAGTCATAAAATTTTCACGATTCTATTGCTAATTTATGAATGAAAATAATTTTAATTAATGTATTCTGCTCTGAATTTTCACCCTGCCATTCTCCGAAAAAAGTATATACATACATGAATCATATACTCACAAACATATATGCGCATATGCATATGTACAGTCATAAAATTATAATAATAATAATTTCCTTCCCCGACTAAATTTGCCGTAAATTATCCTAGATGGTAGTAGCTGATGCCTAACGATTGGTAATAACATCTAGTTTTTAATGCAATCGAAAAATTTAGAAAAATAGTGGTTTGATAAAAACTGACTACACCTATCCCTGTCATTCTGAAAATGTATCTTTAACTTTCACTCATTAATTAAAAGTCTTCGAAATAGTTCTAAAAGCATGTAAACATCATCTGTATATATCAAAAAATATCCACTGTCCAAAACCAAACCATGTAGAAAATTCTAGCAAAAAATCTTTCAAAAGTAAATAAATTATTTTGATTTTGATTTTTTTTTCTGGTAAAAGGAGTAAAAAAAAAACAATAAAACTGTTTTAAATTTTATAAAAGACAAAATATAAGTTAAGATCTTGTTACTGGTATCTAACTTTATACAGAAATAGAAATTATATAATACTACTGTTTCATTACTAGTAAATTATGAAAATTTCTATAACTTCTCTTACACATTTAATGAATATAATAATTGATAATGAAATACGAACTATTTAGATATACCGAAGTACTATGGGACATTTCGATATGACTATAAATATCCAAACAATCAAACAATATTATTACCTTATAAGCCCCAATTAACCTCATCAAATAAATATTTTGAATTGTATTTAAAGATTAAACAAGCTAATGCAAGTAAATTATAGGAAAACTGATTTAGATTATATTTACATATGTGTAAATGCACGTATCCGTAATTATTAGATTTGAAGATTGCCACATTAGCATTTCCTAACAAGTATTGCCAAACAAGCATTTATATTCTTCATTCTAAATTTAATATATTTTTAATTAAAATAAAATAGTTTGTTGAATGTTATTGGTCATGTAAGTAATTTTTATTTGTTCTTCACATCATGCATTTATAGTTTACACTCATTTTTCCGCTTCCAATTTAAACTTTTACTTAAATAATTTACATTACTGAAAATGGTTTGTTTCACTATATATATATTAGATTTTTAAGTACAGAATTTATTACGTTTAATTTTGCATTTTTTATAAATTTTATATGTATTTGGAATTTAATATAAGTTACAAAGTAACTATCCAAACTAGGATGATATTTTTCATACCAATTCAGTGTGTAATTTATTTATTTATTTATTATTTATTTTTTCATTTTATCTGAAATTTTAACTGATGTTTTGCAAAAAGGATATTTTGAACATTTGTTCTTCATGTTCCCATACTATATTTTTCAACGTATTTTTTAATAATAATTATTCTTTTGCATGAAATTTATATGTAGTTATTTTAAATGCTGAGTTTTAAAATATAAATTCAGAAAATACATAATGATTTATTAAACTTTTAGCAGTATTGTTAAATACCATTTAGAAAAACAAATATTTTATGAAATGCTATCAATACCTTTAAGAAAAAAAATAATTTATATATAAAATAATTATTTTAAATTACTTTATAATGAAAAAGATTTGTTCAATGCAGTTCATTAGATTTTTCAACAATGTAATTTTTCGATATTATATATATATATATATGTATGTATATATATATATATATATATATATATATATATATATATATATATATATAACAAAATAATGGTAGCATTATATTCTCAGGAAAAAAATGTGCGTGTGCATAAAAATAATTCTGCCAATTACAAGAAAAAAAATAACGTAAGTGATACTAATATTTTTCTAATAATGGACCTTTTTATGGTAATTTAGAAGAAAGAAAGCTATTAACGTAAATTTTCTTCCAAGTTTTTAGAAGATAAAACAAATTTACGTAAAAAAAGTTTGTTTAGCTAAATAGTAAATTAATTACTTCAATGATAAGGTTGATGTACCTGCTAGTCTAAGAACATAATTATCTTCTTTAACACTGTTTCACGTTGCATTTTTCTTTTTTAATATATAATTCAGCGTAATATTGTTAGAATATTTTTTTGTTTTTTGTTTAAATAAATATATGCGTACATACTCTATATATGTAGAAAATTGTAGTTGGTGAAAAACAAATTAAATTTCTTATGTATAAATGTACATAGAGACATTTCTTATTTTACGAACTAGCTGGGTGATTTTTTTTTTATTTTGACTTTTAAAGAAAAATTTTATCTACGATAAAACAATAGTGAGTTTGCTTTGAAGAAGAGATTATTTGTGGTAATTTTTGAATAAATCGGAAGATCTAAAAAATATTTAAATGTTGTTAATGTACAAAATATAAAAATGAATAATAATAAAAGGAGATTCAGAAATTTAAAGTTACTTTTTATTTGGGATTTTTATTAAGATGAAAAATACATTTTTTCACAATATCCGTTTTAATGTGTTATCATTTGTTAAATATATTAATGAGACAAATGACAAGTCTTTCATGTCAGGAGCAACTTTATTTATCCAATTATATTATTAGCGTTTAATTTAAAAATAGTGATAGTTTATTGTATTTTATAGGTATATATCTGAGTTATATCCTTTGAAAAATACATGTATATAATTCGACTTTTATTTTCATAAATTTAGTGTAATAACTCTCGCACAAGTAACTTTTTCAATAAAATCATTTTTAAAAAATCTGATGTGGGCACCACATGACTTCCTTATACACTTTAAGAAATATACATAATGTTAAAAAACATTGTCATTGGACCCGAAACAGTTGGCTAAAAATATTTTAAAAAATGAATTATCACCGTGTTCTGAGCTTTTCTGAAAGTTGGTTAAAAACCGATGCAAGATTTGTACTGGTAACGCTGACGAAGGCAGCAGGGACCCGAAAAAATTGACAAAAAGAAATTTTAAAAAAGCATTTTCATCGTGTTCTGAACTATTCTGAAAGTTTCAAATATCTAGCTAGTCGGGAAGTTAGTTAAATAAATTTTCTGTTGAACCATATAAACGCTGTCGAAGGCAGCAGTCACCTGAAACAATTGGCTAAAAATATTTTAAAAATGCATTGTCACCGTGTTCTGAGTTTTTCCAGAAGTTTTAAATGTCTAGCTAGTCGGGAAGTTAGTTAAAAATCGATTGTAAGATTTGTACTGTTAACGCTGCCGAAGACAGCAGGGACCCAAAACAGTTGGCTAAAAGTATTTAAAAAATGCATTTTCACCGTGTTCTGATCTAGTCTGAAAGTTTCAAATGTCTAGCTAGTCGAGAAGTTAGTTAAATAAATTTTCTGTTGAATCACATAAACGCTGCTGAAGACAGCAGGTATTAGAAACAGTTGGCTAAAAATATTTTTAAAAATGCATTGTCAAATGCCTAGCTAGTGGGGAAGTCAGTTAAATTGCAAGATTTGTCCAAACCGTTTTTGAGTTATTACCGTTTTTTGATACATTTTGGCCATTATGAACCTAATTTTCCTAAATATCTCCAAAACGGAAAATCATACCAAGTCCAAAAAGAGAGGTGCACAACTAGATGTTATAACAGACATATGTACCAATTCGCAACTTTCTACGTCCAACCGTTTTTGAGTTATGCGACATACTCACACACACACACACACAGACACACACACATACAGACGTCACGAAAAATCGTGTAAAGTCCCTTATATCTCTAAAACGAGAGCTCGTGTTAAGACGACACTTGCAGGTGTACAACTAAACATCATGACAATCACACGTATAAATTTGTAACATTCAGCGATCATTCGTTTTCGAGCAATGTGAAATGCAAAATCTATTTCGCAAATCGGGATTACTATACTTCCTTATACTTTGTATAAGGAAGTAAAAACCCGCATTTAAAAAAATTTTACTTTGTTATGTTATTTTATTTTATTATGTTAATTGATGTCATATCTACACTGAAGCCTTCACAGATTATTTAGTTATAAAAGTTAGTTAATAAAAATTAGATTTTTTTTTGTGGATTTCGTGGTATTTAAACTTTTGTTATGCTTAATTTTACTATTCCTTTAAAATGCATGTCCTTTTTTCTTTTTTGCGCACAAAGATTTCTGATACAAAACGCGAAGATATGTCCCAAAGTTGTATAGAAATATTGAGAATTTCTGTTATAAATAATTGCAATAAATTTGAGCCCAACACAACTAATCTGTGAATGTAGTAAGAGGTGCTGTTTCGTTCTGGTTAATGTTGTCTGCATCGTGATCAACATTTTGATACTGTTTTCTTTTTCGACATTTAGAAGATTTCGGACTTCAGTTTGAATGATTCAGATTAATTAAAATTTCTGCGAATTTTATGTATTATTTCCATTTTTAGTTAATATTATACAACTGGAATTTTGATAACTTATTTCACACAGAATTTTTAAAAATAACATTGAAAATATTCTCTACAATCTATACTAATATTATAAATGAGAAAGTTTGGATGGATGTTTGTTACTCAATCACGCCACAACGGCTAAACGGATCTGGATGAAACTTGGTACAGAGATAGATAATAGACTGGAATAGGACATATAGGCTACTATTTATGCCGGAAATTTTATTAGATTTTATAATATTAATTAAAATATGAAAATAATAAACTGGTAATTGCCTTAATATAAGCCATTTAAATTTTTAATTGTTGCGAAAAACGTTTACGAGATATTTTTATATATTTAAATATTTATTTTTTTTCAACATAAAATGAAATATTCTTTCACGCGAAAAAATATATATTTATATATATATGTATATATATACCAAATGTTAAATTGAAAATGAGAAAATGACGTCTTTATAACTTTAAAATAAAATAGTAATAATACAAATCTAGCATGTTTCTTCTAAATTTTATTTCATAGCATTTTTTTTCATATACCTCAACTTTAGATTTTTTTTTCTTTTAGCACGGATGAATCACGCTTGGCATAAAAGCTAATTCAGCATTATATTAAAAGTATGTGCTTATTGATAATTCTGGACATTTTTTTAAATTTTTATGCTGAAGTAGATCAGACATTTTTCGCAAAAGACAGCCACTTAAAGCCAAGTAGCGCATCAGAAATATAACTAAATTATAAAATATTGAAAAGAAGAAAGAAAAGAAAAGCTAAAAAGAAATAGGAACAATAATCACATAAATTATATTTTGGTCTAAAACGGCGACAAAAATTCAAACGTCGCCAAGGGGAATAGGACGAGACGTAATATATATTAAGGCTGTACCATGAACAGGTTTACATAATAATTAATTTATTTATTTTTCTATATACCAACTACTATTAATTAAGCATGAAGTATATATAACCAAAAAATAAATTAAAATAATAATAATAATAATAATAATAATAATAATTTTCTCATGCGATAGACGTAGCAGATCATACCATATTGTAATATTATATTTGGCTTGAAATTGCTCTCATTTTATGGTTGATTAATTAAATCAAATTTATATAGGAAATAACTTGAAAGCAAATATTATATACATCACGTATAATGTTGTTCATATGTAACTGGGATTCAAATATAAAAGGGCTACTTCAAAATTTTCGGTACTGTCCGTATCGAAACTGTCATATCTAATATGCACCCAAATGGAAGTTCACAGGTAAGCCATTGTCGCAGGCAATAGGGGCAGGCACCGGAGACTGCGAGGACGAACAAGTCGCTGCCGAAGGTGGTGAGAACCCAAAGCGAGCTTGCTAGCCTTCTATATTTCATAAATATTCAACACTCGAATTAATGCTCGTTGTATCTTGAACAGAAAAAAACATATGTATCATAATAAAATGGCACATGACAATATACTGAAAGCAGTACCTTTCGACAATTACAACCTTTTTCCCACTCTTCGGGAAACAAGTTGATTCCACGATAAAAATTTTCAGGTTCGTGTGAGGAAATATACTTATGAACCAAGTTTTTGATATTATAAAATTTTGTGAAGTTTTGTTCTCGAAGGACATGCATAAAAACAGTTGATCGAATAAATTAAATTTTTGACATTAAAACACCGGAACACTGAATTAAATTTATACAAGTCAATTGTTTTAGCTTCAATATCACTTTGGTATTAAACAAAATCAGTTACAACAAATCATAATGATAATAAAGATGATTGAATTAAGTTAATCTTTCAAAAAGTAAGACAAATTATTGTTGAAATTATTTCCTTTAAATTGATTTTTATGTCTAGAATGACGCTTAAGAGAACTTAGTTATATACATATATCAGAAAGTTTTGTTACTTTTCGTGCCCTTTTAATTATCATAAATAATTGTTCTGATTTTTCCTTGTTAGCAGTTATTTCTTTGTTTTGTTTTATAATGTGTTTGAAGTAATAAAAACTATGCATCCTGTATAAAAAAAAAAAAGAAGAAGAAGAAAAAAATCCTGATTTTTCTTTATTGAAAATTAAATAAATAGGATATATATACTACTTTTTTTCGTGCATGCGGGGGAACTTAGAAACCCTGATTTCAAAATTAAAAATTTAAAAAGAAAAATCGGTAAGAGAATGGAAAAATAAATTATATATTTATTGCGAAATAGATTAACATATATATATATATATATATATATATATGTATATATATTCCAAGTTTTAAAGTTAGCAATAAAAGATTCCAAAACATGGTGCTGTACCCTGAATAGATTGCTATAAATAAATAAACGTTCAATGTAATCCGTGATTTCAACAGCATCTTTTACTATGATAAACTTCTTTCTCATTTTGAGGAGAGATATTTATAGAAACAATGTGTTACATTCACAAAGTTCAACGCCAAATGATGGCACTTTTTGTTACTAGTTTAGAAACATCTGAATAAATGTTTTACACTTTTGCGAAAAAAATATATCGTTTATTTTAATATTCTTTGTAAGTGAACATCTATCTATAATTAAAATTTTGTCTATGAGGTAAAAAGTAGAATTTAAGTGTTATGAATGAAGTAGCTGCGTACTAACAACAAAACATAATTTTTAATGCAAATTAGTGCATTTTAAATTTAAGCGTAATGAATGCAGTAGCTGCGTAGTAACCATAAAGTATAGTTTACTACTTAAATTAGCTCTTTTTTTACAAAAATTTCTAATAAGAATTTGCTTTCTTATTAAAAACAAGAAAGAAAACCATGCAGCACGCACTGATTAGTAATAATTTCCAAGTGTACGTAACTGTTGTATCGAATAACTTTCAATCTGAAAAAGTTAATCATATCATAGTCTATACAAAACATTATTTTAGAATATTAAAAATACATGTGAATGTTTTTATGATTTTTACAATAGAAAAAGTTTAAATATAACTTGTAGTTTCACAGGATCTATTAATGTCTTTTTAAATTGGGAACATTCTGTAGTGAACTTGATTGTATCATTTTTAAAAAATTAAAAAAATATTTACCGACGCTAGGAGCCGGAAACAAACAGATAGAAAGGTAGACAATCCGACAGACAAATTCGCAAATTGAAATCATATTCCCACTAAAAATATAAGAAAGTGTTTAAACGCTTAATGTAAACGAATGTGCAATTCTAGCAAATTTTTATTAATAGCTTTTAATGTAACTGAATATTTTTATGTGGACCTGTAAATCTAATGCTAATCATACTATATTATGTAGAATGCACTCTTTTGTGCATACGAATGATTTATTTCAATTGCATTAAGCTTTGTGCAAAGTAACCCTATTTAAATTTGGTTTCTAAAAATAACTCTCACAGAACGCAATGCTTTGGAATACTTTATAGTGCCCCTGTACACAAAAAAGTTAGAAATGTACTCGATTTTACATAGGAAACATCCGAAAGGGAACTTGAATAACATATTAAATTTTATTAACGTTTCTATACAGTAAAGGTATTAAAATATGGTTTATAGAAACTGCTCTCATAGAACACAATGCTTTCGAATAATTTTCGGTACCCCTGTACACAAACCAGTAGAGGGATAAACTTCATTTTCAATAGGGAATACCCAATAGTGAACTTGAATAACATATATCAGTTTCAAAAAATTCCATAAATATTTACGGGAGTTAAAGCACGGGTAGACAGACAGACAGACGGACATATACACAAATTGAAATCATATTCCCACTTGAAAAATGTTAGAAAGTGTTGAAAACGCTTAACGAAAGCACAATTCTAGTAAATTTTTATGAATATCTTTTAATATAAATGAATATTTTTGTGCCACCCTGTAAATCTAATTTTAATCATGCTATATTCTATGTAAAGCATTCTCTTGTGCACACAAATAATATATTTCAATTTCATATTTCTTCGTACAAATCAAAGTTATTAAAATTTGATTTACAGAAATATCTCTCATAGAACGCAATACTTTGGAATACTTTTGAGTGTCCCTGTACATAAATCAGTGGTGATATTTACTCTGTTTTATACAGGAAACATCCAATAATGAACTTGAATAACGTATTTCAATTTCATTACGATATGTGTACAGTAAAGATATGAAAATATGGTTTATAGAAACTCCTCTCACAGAACACAAAGCTTTCGAATATTGTTCGGGTGTCCCTGTATACAAACCAGTAGAGGTATTAACTCCATTTTCAATAGGGAACATACGGTAGTGAACTTGAATAACATATATCAGATTCAAGAAATTCCATAAATATTTACGGGAGTTGGAGCTCGGACAGACAGGTAAACCGAAGTCAACAACACTTTTCAACCTTGTTGGAAAGTGTTAAAATTAATAATAATCTTTTTCATGTTTTTAGTTATTTTTCTATTTTGTGTTATTGATTGTTAATTAAACCACAGTAGTTTTATAGTGTTAATATAGGTTAAAGAAAGTAGAAATTTTAATCTAAAAATTCGACTCGTATGTTTAAATGTGAGTATCGTTTCAAAAATATTTTTAATACAGTAATATAACTTTTTTAAACATTTCTTTAGCGATATTTTTTTTTTTTTTTGTAACAATGCGGCAAGCATTATAAATCTTGTAAGTACATTTAGATTGAAATTCCATATCATTTTCATAAATATAAACACAACAATATAAAGGAATTTAATACATTTTTAACAAAATCAGTTCCATATTTAATACATTTTAAATAAAATATATTCATTACTTATTTTTATGAACGTCATACTAAAATCTCTCACATAAAAAGTATACGTCGCAGGAATGAAAATTAAATTCTGAGCTATATAAAAATTTATTTGACACCATGAATTATTTATGAATGTTTATTTAAACTAAGGAAATATCTTTTTTTGTAGTTTATAAAAAGTTTTTTACTAGAAAATTGAATTGTTTGTGTAATTGGATGTCAATAAAATGCCACATTAAATTTAATATGCTTCATAAAATATGTCAGCAAATATTTTTCTTTTCTGTTTAAATGTTAAATTATGAAGTGTAAAAACAGGTGAAAATTTAACGATAGACAATCAGAACTGCATACAAATTAATTTTTAATTTACTTAAAATGCCAATATTACACATTAATCAGTTATTTTTAAAACTTGTGACACAATGTTTGCCTTTATTTTTTTCCTACATGAGAGAAATGTAAAATGAATTATTTTACAAAAATTAAGTTAAATTTTAATCTTATAACGTAATTCCTCACATCCGTATTAATTTGAAATTAACAACAACAACAAAATAAAAATCAATATTTATTTTCATTATAGTATTAATTACAGAATTTTTGCATGACTGTATGAAAAATATATTTTTTATCAGCATGACAAAATAATACAAGTCAAACGAAAATTAACTCTTTAAGTAAAATAAAATAAAGCCAAGATATTCAATATAAAATAATCTTTCGTTAGATTGTGAATGATCTTTATAGTTAATTAGGTAGTTTATATATTCTAAATCACTTTAATAAAATTTTAAAAGATTTTTTACATTTTTAATAGTTTAAGAAAGCATAAATATTATACGTTTCATATAAGACATACAAAATTAGGTGTATAATTTCTTCACAAAAATAAAATTTCATATTTTCATATTTCACCTCAGATTATTAAGATGCTATGGTTATTAAATAAAAGTAGGGTAAACTGAGGATAGTTATTACATGATTTTTTTTTCTCTCTCTGACTCTCTCTCTCTCACTCTTTTTTTTTTTTTTTTTTTTTTTTTTGAAGCAGCAGTTAGAGAAATATTCTGATACATCAGAAAGCGAAACATTTCGACTACGAACGCATGCAGGACCCATACATTAAATACTTGCTTAGGTAATTCGAAAAACACTTTTTCCATGCTCAAAATTATGCTAACATCGGATGCGGGTTTAGTTGGCATATTGGTGGGGGTGAGCTTGCGTAAGTTTAAATGTGTGAATCAATAATAATCATGAAAAACGGCAGTTTTTCTAGTGACGCAAGCGCAAAAACAAACGAACGCCACGACACTCATCGGAAACGGAAAAACGAACGAAAACTGCGACACTTATATATACAGGAATTTTAAGATCAAAGTAACCGCTGAAAGCCGACACTTAATATCTCAGGAAATATGGGAGGTTATGTTCTGATATTTTCAAAATAGTCTTTCACCTTCTGTCTGATCCTACCCTGAAATCGCTACATTTCTGCGTACAATACATTTCGAGATATGAATTGGCTCATTTAAGTTGTAAATGGGCGGCGTATGTAAGGAACAAATTTTTCTCGAATATGGCTCGAGCGAATTTAGTTTAATTTATATATGATATTAATCGCTTTTATCTGATGTGCCTGACATCTCCCTTTTCCCTAGGAAAACTCTTGTTTTTTTTATAACTCAGTTTAAAAATCGAACTATTTTTTACTCCGAAAATACCGTGATGCGGCAGTTTCGCGGACGAATTTCTTCTCTTCCATCTGAAATACTGAATATCAAATAATCGTTTTGGCTCCATCTATCGGGAAGCGTCAAAAATAAACACACAAAAAAAAAAAAAATATATATATTTTTCTTTTTTTAATATATATATTAAATGAGTTATTTATTTATGTACTTGTATTTTATATGACATTTGTTTATCAAAAATATTCTTTGTATTTACATTGTTTTCATGCTGATACGTTGTTAACTTTCAAAATTGGTTCTATTTTAAAAGGTGATTGCAACAACAAAAATTTTTTCCTTTATTTTCATAAAAATGACAAATAATATGATAATCATATGCAAATATTTGTAATTTTTTCAAAATTAGGTGATAAATCACTTACACTACGGATTGAAAAAATTCTTAAAACAGAATTTGAAAATAATTAATTTGCTCATTAAGTTTCTAGTATATATATATAATATATAAATTACAAAATGTTAAGCTATAATAAAATTTTGAATAGATTAAGATTTTTTTTTTATTAAATTCATAACAAACTATACTACTTAAATATTTACCAGTATAAAATTTTCACTTTTTAAAGATTTTTCTATTATTATTTATTTTTCTCTTTTAAATCAAATCTATACCTAAAAAATTATAATAAGAAATAAATATAAATAAGAAATTTTTGTCATTTTTAAAATGTACTATATTATGCCTTTGTAATGTTGCATGTGTCCATCTTTTTTATCACTTTTTATAAAATTTTGAAATTTTATTTAGTTTGTTATTTTGTTCGAGTATGACCTATAAAACAACACTTTTAATACAGTGTTATAACTCATTACCATGCTGCTTTAATTTTGCGTTTTGATCATTAACCCCTAAAAAGTAATGATATCAATACAAAAAACCCTTAACGGGTTAAAAGTTTGTGACGCAGCACTGTACTTTATGGCTATAAGAATTAGAAATACGGGTCTTAAAAATAATCATATCAAATTTTCAGTGACGCTTTGATATTAATTAAATTATACATAGATTTTCTTATTTGAATTTGCTTTTTCCTTTTATTTATATTTACAGTGTAAACGTTATTTTCAACATAAAATAATATATAGCATTTACTCATTGATACCTTTCCATTCACATCTCTTATACTATGAAAGCATGTGTTTTAAAAGAAATTATATGAAATTCCAGTAACGCAGTGGTGTTACATTAAGTGATTTGTTTTTAAATTTCTCTGCAATTATTTTGTTTTGCATATTAAAGTATATGTGCACATTGAAATATTGCTTTTAATTTTCAAATACGCTGTCAAATATATCACTTTCATTAAGCTTATATTATGTACTGAAATATATTTATTTCAATGAATTATTCTATCTTTTGCGTCAGGCCATCCAAAACTGTAAGTAAAATGTATGGAAATGTTTACTTTGTGTCATTTCATCCAAATAAATTGAAAATGCATGCAAATAGATATCGTGATGCAAAGAAAATAACTGTGCAATTTTTTTCAGTTTTGGATGGCGTGACGCAAAAGATAGAATAATTCATTGAAATAAATATATTTCAGTACATAATATAAGCTTAATGAAAGTGATATATTTGACAGCGTATTTGAAAATTAAAAGCAATATTTCAATGTGCACATATACTTTAATATGCAAAACAAAATAATTGCAGAGAAATTTAAAAACAAATCACTTAATGTAACACCACTGCGTTACTGGAATTTCATATAATTTCTTTTAAAACACATGCTTTCATAGTATAAGAGATGTGAATGGAAAGGTATCAATGAGTAAATGCTATATATTATTTTATGTTGAAAATAACGTTTACACTGTAAATATAAATAAAAGGAAAAAGCAAATTCAAATAAGAAAATCTATGTATAATTTAATTAATATCAAAGCGTCACTGAAAATTTTATATCATTATTTTTAAGACCCGTATTTCTAATTCTTATAGCCATAAAGTACAGTGCTGCGTCACAAACTTTTAACCCGTTAAGGGTTTTTTGTATTGATAAATTTTACAAGAAAATAAATGCTGCTTATTGTTATAGCTACGTATAATTATTAAAAAGGAATAAGCTTATTGTTTAAAACCAATACCAAATATAGAACTTGTTCGTTCGTTGATTTAAACTGGTGGGTTCATTTTTTGCAAAATTTCACTTTGGTCGTAAATAATGAAATCATTCTCGTCTGTTAATCGACACTTTTTTATCATAGGGTACACGCGAATATTATTGTCATTAGTTTCTTCTGTCTTCCAAAATACTGGCAGGCTAGGTATTTTAACAAATAAAAAATATTTATTTTGTATTTAAGGTGACCAAAAGGCTCTTGATATCATGAGGGATCCGTTGTTGTCTTTGTTCTTCATGTTGACGTTCCACGTGTTGGCGTTTGTTTTTGAAGTTTATCGGGATTCATGAAAATTGTCGAATGAAAAACCTCACCATCATCTTGGAAGCAGGTTAAAGTATAGTGCTCTTCATCACAGAGATGGTCTTAAGCTTTTGAGTGATGATTAAAGACGATTAAACTTATAACATGGCTATGTTATGTCTAAAGAACTGATACCATACCTTACTATGCGAACTCGCCTCACAGAGATATCCGGGTTTAAGAGGGATATCACCAAATACCAGACATCAGAAATAAATGATTATGATACATGCAACTATAGTTAACCTCTTGTTTGCAAATAGTCTTATGCAGGGCCCCAATTCAATGCATAGGTTCACATTAAAAAAAAAAGGAAAAAGAAAATGCAATGGAAAATTTTCTTACCAGTCACAAAAAGGGCAAAATAGAAATTATCCTTTTCAAACACGAAATTGGCATTTTCATCTTGCCAATGAATTTTCACAAAAAAAGAATTTTAAGTACTTTTTGGTACAAAATCCAGACAAAATAAGAATTGTATTATTTATTTAACACAACGTTATATTTTATATGATACGTTACTTTATATGATAAACTGCACATGCATTTTTTATGTATGGTTAACAGTTGTTTATTTGATGAAAAACTGAACATTTAATTTATAAAGATATTTAATTCTATTACAAAGGAAACTGATATATTAAATAAATTATATAATATTTATTATTATTATTATTTTAATTATTATTATTTTAATTATTATAATTAAAATATATGAAAATTTAATTTTCTTGCTTTTACTTATTAGTTAATATAAATTGGCACATTTTGTGAAAACAAAACTAATGCAACAGTTTTCTTATTACTTTCATTATTATTGATTTATTTACATTTGTAAAGGCATAAGTAACAAAACATACTGATATATTAAATTTCTATTTTATTAAAACATAAAATATAATATTAAAACCTAGTTTTCATATCTTGAAATAAAGAGTATTTGTTGATTCGTGACACCTATAAAAGTGAATTTCTTTCTGTATTTCTTTAAGCTGAAATATACTGAGATAGAAAAATCAGTAAAAGAGCATATACGATGTCATATCTCATTTGCGACATAAAAGCAATCATAATAATATAATTCTCTACATTTTTATCAGAATGAAATATCACTTTATTTATTTTATTATCTTGCAAACAATAAAATATTCAAACATTATCGTGTATTTTCGAAAGTGATGTGCAGTATAATATATAAAATGTTTTATGATACACTGTTGATATATTGTTTTATGATATACAAAATGTGTGGAAGTTGGAAAAATCTACTTATATAATTCAAACTATAAGGTATGTGATTAATTTTAACGTGGATAAACCCCACAAAGTCAAGAAGTTAAATTAATCAATGTCCTTTAAATAATAATATTAGAAGATATATTTTAAAATTCTAAAGCGTAATATTCCTAATTTGAAAACTTATTAAATTTCAATTTACATATAAAAAAATGTCTTTTTCTTCTTATGTTTTTAAACAATGTAGAGAATACTTTCATAGTGATTATAAATCATTTTATAATGTTAAATATAATATATATATATACATATAATAGCAAGCTTTGCCCGCGTTGCTGGTCTTTATATTTAACTGAAAAACAATAATAATAATAAAAAAAACAATCATATTTTTCATGTTATAAATAAACACTAAATAAATAAATAAATAAATAAATAAATAATCCATTGATATCGTTCAAAACCTTGTTTCGGGGGCAATTTGCCTTAGACAGTATCTTCCCAACCCGTAATATTTCAAAACCATGTCATTATTGCCTGAGACAACTAACGCCTTACCCTTGAACTTCAAATTGGGTATTTATTGAAATACTGTTTTAAAACGGACAATAAAGAAAAAAAAATCTATTTCATATTTAATACCCGAATAAATTAAACAGTACCATGCAGAATATGAATAGCATTTTTTATTAATGAAAAAAAAAAAAAATAATAATAATTCATTACTAACTCTCGATTTGAATTGAAGGAAAGGTATCAGATAGCGCATTGAATGAAGAAATAGAAATTTCGGATTTTCTTCTCCGAGTGTGAAAAGTAACGTTTCTTGGTGAAAAATGTCGCAAAAGAATATCGATAATTAATCACATTTTGATTAATAATATGCTTTCAAAATAAAAATGTTGAAAATTCGGCTTCGAGCTGCACATGAAGATATTCCAGACTATACCAAATTTCACATCTACAAGTGCAACAGATTTTTCTGGAGACGGTTAATAAAGGGAAAGAAAGCGAAAGGGGATATATAAAGGGAAACGGGAATGCTATTTCCGTTTTGTTAATAACTATCTGAAACCCGTCGAATTCGACGGTTACTTTATTGACCGTAATGTTTCAAAAATCATCGCTTCATTATTTAAATGTATTTTATGTTAAAACATCTAATATAATTTACGACATTTCACTTAAAAAAAAAAAAAAAAAAAAAAAAAAAAAAAGAAATTCGGAAAAATGCTTATGAATAGAAATACTATGTATGACACCATTTTCTACAAAGTACTGTCAGTGTGACGTCAAACTGACTCCAAATAAAGAGATGCTATCTTTTATTTTCTATTTCGTTTAATACTAACACTACATGTTAGCTGATCTGCCCGGCGTTGCCCAGGCCCATGATAATAACCTTAAATGAAGCTTAATTTTGTATGATTTTATATCTTTAACTCGATTTGTTTGAATTTCTATTTTAAAATAAAAGCATCGCGAAAAAAATAATCAGCTGTAACAAAAAAATTACCTCGAACCGAACGAAACTCTGCCTTGTGACCCTAGTGTAGGCAGCAGCGCATACACGGGCCGATAATAACATAAAAATTTCCCAAAAATTAATCTGGAACCGAACGAGCCTGCCCGGTGTTGCCCGAGCACCTGATACCTTAAATGAACCTAAAATTTGTATGATTTTATATCTTTAACTCGATTTTGTTTGAATTTCGATTTTTAAATAAAAGCATCAGGAACAAAATAATCAGCTCTAACTAAAAAAGTACCTCGAACCGAAAGAAATTATGCCTTGTGACCCCGGTGCTTGCGGCAGCGCGTACACGGGCCGCTAATAACATGAAAATTTTTCCAAAAATTAACCTGGAACCGAACGAACCCACCCAGTGTTGCCCTGGCCCATGATAATAATCATAAATGAACCTTAAATTTGTATGATTTTATACCTTTAATTCTATTTTGTTTGAATTTCTATTTTTAAATAAAAGCATCGCGAAAAAAATAATCATCTGTAAAAAAAAAAAAAAAAAAAATTACCACGAACCGTGCGAAACTTTGCCTTGTGACCCCGGTGCCTACGGCAGCACATACACGGACCGCTAATAACATGAAAAGTTTCCCAAAAATTAACCTGCAACGAAACGAACCCGACCGGCGTTATCCAGGCCCATGAAAATAACCTTAAAGGGACCTTAAATTTGTATGATTTTATATCTTTAATTCTATTTTGTTTGAATTTCTATTTTTAAATGAAAGCATCGAGAAAAAAAATAATCATCTGTAACAAAAAAATTACCTCAAACCGAACGGAACTCTGGCTCGTGACCCCGGTGCCTGCGGCAGCGTATATGCGGGCCGCTAATAACATGAAAAAATTCTCAAAAATTAACCTTGAACAGAACGAACCTCTGTTTCGTGTTTCCGCTACCTGTGGCTGCGGCACCGTGTAGTAGGCATGCTACGCACGCGCTGCAAGATCCACTTTCCTTCAACCAATGGACGCAGTATGTTGTATACGAACATCACCAATCGCCTTGTATTTCGAAGACCTTTCAAATAAGGTATCACATGGTGGTGTCAACTGTAAAATCTTTAGTTGCACTTTCCACCACCAGGGGTCATAGTGTGTTCTGTACGAACATCACCACCGATCAGGAAGTACCAAGACATTTAAAATAATCTGTAACATGAAAGGGTCTACTGCAAAATCACTAGTTCTTTTTTCACCACCAAAGGGCGCACTATATTGCATACAAACTAGAGGTC
The DNA here is from genome assembly GCA_963930645.1 of Salticus scenicus. Taxonomy (NCBI): domain Eukaryota; kingdom Metazoa; phylum Arthropoda; class Arachnida; order Araneae; family Salticidae; genus Salticus; species Salticus scenicus. The sequence goes on from OZ005650.1 coordinate 316,893,217, forward strand.
TGCACGGGCCGGGCTTACGGCCCGAGCCCGAGCCCGAGCCCGGCCCGGACCGGCCCTCGGACCGGGTTCGGGCCGAATTTTTGAATTTGCTCTCGGGCCGGGCTGGGCTCTGGCTTAAAAAATATTTTAAGACTCCCGCCGGGCCGGGCTCGGTTCAGATTTTTTGTGTATATTCGGGCCGGGCCTGAATGAAATTTTCTCCGGGCCGTGTCGGCCCGAATCTTTTTTTGGTTTCCTCGTTAATCAACGAAAAAGGAAAATGATAAAATATTTCTTCAGTTATTTATTTTACGTAATTTTACAGGCTTGTATGCCACATAAAGTTCTATTTCGTTAAAAAAGTGTCTGTAACGTCAATTTAATTGTCTATCAGTCTGTCTGTCCGAAGTCTGATTTTTCGCAAATATTTTTAGCATGCCTCGAAATTAATATATTTTATTTAAAGTAATATTAGATGGTTTCCGATTCAAAATAATATGCATGTCACGACCAGTTTACGTACATGTACATAAGAAAAGAAATTAGATACATTACTGTGTATAAGGGTTTGTTTCTTATGATCTGTTGAGTTTAGGTGGTATAAAGGCTATAAAAACCTTTCTGCTGTAACTTTTTCTCTAAGGATCCTTTTCCTTTTCTCCAGTGGACGAAAGTAGAATAATTTTTTTTAGTGGCAAAAGCAACTTTTCTATTGAATATGGTTGGATTAACATTAAAGTTTTGTTTACCGGAGCACATGAAAGATTCGGATGCATTATGGTATATAAGAAGAAATGGTTGAAAGTGCATTTTCAGTAGTATTAACCATTTTAAATACCTTCCTATATTGTTTGATGAATGCTAATATTTTCGATTTGACTTTCTGTTTGTCTTTGTGCCTTGTCTATAATAATGAATTTCTGTTTATATATAATTGTCTTGTAAAATTTCAGCAGTTTTGTTAAAGAAAGTACAATTGATTGCTTATATAAAACCTCTGCAAAACACATACTAAAAATCTTTTTCATAAAAAGGCATTCTTCTTTTTGTTATTTTACATATTTTTAATTCGGGCCTGGTTTTATCGTTTTATGTCCGGGCCGGGCCATAAACCATTAAAACATAGCCGGGCCGGCCCGGGCCAGGGCCTCGAAATTCCGGCCCGTGCAGACCTCCAATACAAACATCCCCAAACAATATGAAATTTCAAGACCTTTATAATCAATCACCTTGAATTTCCAAGACCTTTCAAATAATGTTTCACATGGTGATGTCAACTGCAAAATCCTTTAGTTGCACTTTCCACCGCCAGGGGGTATAGTGTGTTCTCTACGAATATCACCAACGGTCAGGAAATACTTAGACGTTTAAAATAAGGTGTAACATGATAGAGTCTATTACAAAAACACCTAGTTCAATTTCTAACTACCAGGGGGCGCACTATATTGTATACAAACTTCTCCAATCAACATAAAATTTCAAGATCTTTATCACCAATCTCCTTGAATTTCCAAGACCTTTCAAATAAGGTTTCACATGGTGGTGTCAACTGCAGAATCCTTTAGTTGCACTTTCCACCGCCAGAGGACACAGTGTGTTTTGTACGAACATCATCAGCTGTCAGAAAATACCAAGACCTTTAAAATAATGTGTAACATGATATGACCTACTATAAAATTACATAGTTCCATTTTTCACCTCCAGGGGGCGCACTGTATTGTATACAATCATCCCCAAACGACATGAAATTTTAAGACCTTTAAAATGAGGTGCTACATGTGTGGGTCTAGAACGGATTTCCCTCTCAAACTACTTTCCCCCTTTCCCCCACTTTAAAATCGAAAATTGCAAAATTGCAAAAATTGATTTTATAGTATTCGAGTCTAGTCCCCCCATGTACAATTTCTTCACAGTGCAGTAAATTGGAGCTGATTTAAGCCCGCAAACGTGTTTTTACGCCCACCCCCACCCACCCAGGGGGGAACCGTTAGACATTTTTTCATTTTTTATCTTGATGACACGTCTACAGACACAACACATACTTTTTTTAGACACCCCAACCAAATTTTTACACCTAGCCGTTCTCTCAGTTTAAAGGAAACAGACAAAACAAGTTTCAAATTAATATATAGATAGTACGGGAGGGAGCGCTTCGTTTTTGGTAGTGATTTTGTACCGACCAATTCTTATTTCCAGTAATTGTTTAGGTATCAACAGCAACCAAAATGAGCGTCAGTCGTCCTACGTACGGTTGGGGTAGGAGTAGGAGGGCCTCGAACTCGTAAATATGTATATATATATATATTTATTTTTTAAGTTATTTGATAACGTTCCAAACTTGGTTTAAGGGATTATTTATACAATATACAATAAGAAAATAACCGTCAGCCATCTAGGAAGTGGTGGATTATACGCCAGTCGATAGGCGAAACCTGAAAAAATCTTTAAAAATAAAGTTATTTTATACCGCACGAAACTCATACATATGATTCTTTATACATTAAATATTGGGAAAATAACCGTCAGCTGCATTAGTAGTGGTGGAAAGACCGTCAGCCGAGGCCTTGAATGTAGTAACACAGAGTAAAAAAATACGATCGCAGTCTAGTAATTTACATGGCTCAACTGATGTCTTATACCCGTTAAACAAAAGGCTGGCGATAATGTACTTATTATAAGTGTTGAAATTGTCGTATATCGGTCCGTTCATTCCTCGGTTTCATATAGAAAACTTGCCACAATACGCTATTTTTTAACGTTCTACTCTGGAAAGTAAAAATTATGTGATGAGTGCTTTTTTTTTTTTTTTTTGATACTTTACTTTATCTCCTTTTATCTTAATTTATTTTTTAATAAATGTAATTTTAACATTTAAAATAAATTTTGAGCAAATCGTGGGGGAAACATCGATAGTTCTCTTTGAAATGCATTTTTCAAGCAAGCTCTTAAAAAAATAAATTGGGACGAGAAACTAATAAAAATTCATGGGGAATTTATAAATCATTTGTGATTTGTGGGCGGTATTGTACTGCTTGATTCCTCATTTGAGGAGTTTCAAGATTTGCTTCAAGAATTTTCCAAAAAATGAAAGCAAGCTGGTTGGTTAGAAAATGAACCCCAATAATGGACTACATATATATATATATACTAGCAGACCCGGCCACGCGTTGCTGTGACTAAGTTATACGTTGAATTATACGGCTGTAAACTATTTTGTACAGTTAAATTATTATTTACGAACAAAGACGAAAACGTTGTAGCCGATGTAAAAACCCACAGGGTTGAGATTTGAAACTTAGGTCAAAATTTGGAAGCGATTGATAAAAATTTTCGTAGTGTTGATATTAAGCACAAATTAATTTTATTGTAGGGTCCTATAAATTTTAATGGAGAAGTGATATATATTATTTCTAATGCTACTTTGGATAAAATTGCTAAAATGACTAATATATAAATTAAATTCTATTAAAATTCTATTAAAATAAAAGTATAAAAGAAACAGACGATTTTAAAATCAATTTTTATGGAGGAGTGAAATATAATATATGCTATAATGGATAATTTTACTATTAAATGACCTCATCATTTTAAATATTTTAAAGAGGGCAACAGCTGTAGTTATAAAAGGGAAAACAATAAGGCTAAACCAGAAAAATAAGTAAATTTGATAAATATTTTAAAACTTTAAAATTGGAAAACTTATGAAATATTGGACATTTAAAGTAAATACATGTATCATTTTAAATACAAAAAGATTTTGGAAAAGTTTAGTGTATTTTAACGAAGTGATGAGAAGTTTTTGAGTATGTTAAAATTTTAATAGTAAATTCAAGTCAATAAAGATGGGAAACATTGAGGATTAAGATAAGAATAATTATAAGATTTAAAAAAAAAAAAAAAAAAAAAAAAAAAAACTTTTTATATACCATGCTTTTAAATTTTAATATACTAATAATATACAAATTAAAAGGAAAATGATAAATATTCTATCATAGTTTGAAGTCAAATTTGTTTTCATTTGTTTTCAAATGTCTAAATAAAATATCTGATGTAAGATACTAATATTTTGCAGCGGAATAGATTTCATTTCTGTCATCCTTGGCGAAAAAAAAAGAATATCGCCAAATTATCTGGCGAAAATATTTAATTCCTTTCAAAAATCATGGTTATTTTAACAACTTATATTAAAAGAGTAATGAATAATATGAAACAATATTTCGTACAATACATATTACATGTCATACATACGTACAATGAATAATACATATTACATTTCGTACAATGCATACATCTGGCATGTATATTTTCGTGTTACGCTTTTGATAGCCAAATAATAATAATAATAATAAAAAAAGCCAAGGGCGACAGAGTTTAAAAATTTAAAATTAAAATTTTGTCAATTTGACAGCAAAATAATTCAATCTAACACCCGCGATAACTAATACATATCTATACCCAAATATAAGGATTAAAATCGGGAAATAAATTTCCTCGATTTTTAATAATTTCTTACAAAAAATCCAGTGGTCAATTAACATAGGAAATCTTTTTCTTGGCTGCACAGACGGTCAGTGAGTCACACTTCGCTTGCGTATAGAACTCATAGATATAGTATAGCATATATAGAATAGAGTGATCATTGGGGAGAAAAAAGTTATTCCTTTTCATTTGGGAAAAGACGACGTTTTTACCAAAATATGGCCGTCTTTCCCCGAGTGAATACACACGGGAATACATACTAATATTTTAGCAAATAAAATTTATGAATAATTTATTTGCTAAAGGGAAATGGAAGACTCCAGATACAGTTTCAAATTCATATTTCTTTCTTTCTTTTCTTTTTCTTTTTTTTTTTTTTTTTTTTTCAATACCACTTAATGGCTGTTTCCAAAGCTTTTATTTTTTATCTTTTTTCGGCATCAAAAATCTTTCTACGATAACATGGGGATGAGAGATCTATATATATTACTATATCTATGATAGAACTACATTAGCACTTTATCAATGTGTATAAAATCTTTAAATTGATTATGACGTCAATTTTCGTGAGATGCATAATTTAACTTTTTATAATTTTTTAACGTTCACGTTTGATTAAATGTATTTATTTTTATGTCGAAAGAAAATGAACTCGTATTTTTTTTTTTTTTTTGGCAACAATTAAATTAATGGAACTCACAGATATTTTGGAGCAACTTTAATAAAGGTCTATAATTAACAAATAATTGCAATAAAACAATATTGTGACAATAAATTGAGATAAAAACTATCCTATCTCTCAAGTCGGATCAAACTGCACACAGTGTGCAAAATTTCATCAAAATCAGTTCCTTAGTTTAGGAGTTTACCCCGGACAAACATCGTGACACGTAATTTATATATATATACAGATTAAATTATAAAGTTTTGATCAATGAAGCACAAATAAGTAAAAAACAGGATTAATTTCACTGTATTATCTTCATTATAATATGAATTCAATTTACACTTCAGTCTAAGTAACACGTGGCCGGCTATGCTAACACCAAAAATTTAAAAAGTGGAAATAATTGAATTATACGAAATTTATTAATAGGTTAAAAAGTTGAAGATTCTTTGTGTAGATGGCAGCACCAAATATATTTCAGCTTTCATTTCAACCCAGTCGAAAGGTGTCGACATCTGTTAGAATCATTTGGAGTTAACAGATAATTGTGACTGTCAAATAATTACAGACAAATAATTAGCAATAAATTAAAATTGCGACTATAATTTGAGATTTAAACTATCCTATCTCTCAAGTTGGATCGAACTGCACATGGTGTGCGAATTTTATTATAATCGGTTAAGTGGTTTAGGAGTCCATTGAGGACAAACATTGTGACACGAGATTTATATATATTAAGATATATATATGTATATATATATATATATATAATATAATTTCAATTCGTTCAAGCAATCTACGTACTGATTTAGCATTCAGTAATTTTGATAGATTTGTTACCACCTCAAGCAGCAAAGATACTTTGCACGACACCGTCGGAATAATATTCCAAAATGTAAGCAACAATAATTATGATAATATTAAAATCAGTTTACCTTAAGATAGTTCAGATTGATGTTTGCACAAATTCTAGAAACAGACGATGATCTTTTGATACAGTAACATTTGATTTGCATGCTTTGTAATAAAAAACCTAGAGTACTTTAGGGAACTTTAGAGCCGTTGGAGAGCCCTTTGCGATTAAAAGTTTCAGATAATCTTCACACATTTAAATATGTCGATTTCAGTTAGTTTCTCATTACATTAAATTACCCTCACACACCGTCATATGTGGGTTATAACAGTTTAATTCATCTTGATGCAAGTCCTACGCTACAAATTCCATATTTAACAACAATCAGCGATTTACCAACGAAAAACTCTGTAGTATTTGAAACAATGAAACATAGTGAACAAGTTGCAATAGAATGCAATGAGCCTTACATGGAAGTGACTTATGACTTCTCTATTGCAAAAGTTGCTACGCAGATACAAAGTAGTGAAAAGCCGCGGTTTAACAATTTCTTTATTCATTTTGGTTCTTTTCACATGATCATGGCATATTTCAGAGCAGTTGGAAAATTCATTGATAGCTGTGAATTAACTAATATTACAAATACCGCTGAGTTACTGGCAAGTGGATTCGTTAATCCTTTTACATGTTAGTCAACACTACAATCGCTGTAAAAGGTTGCATCCAATGTTACCGTTAGCTCTTCAAATTTTACATTAAAAAAATATAATAATAATAATAATAATAATAAATATTGAAACTACATTGGAAATGAATGTCTAGTTACTGGAATTTAAATCTGAGAAATCCGTTAATCCTGAAATCACAAATAAAGAAGTATTAGATTTCTTTCAAGAATATGAAAGTTATCAGCAGCTAACACTAGATGACAAGCATGGCAAAACTGCACAGTTTTTTATGATTTTTATTAATTTAATCAATTATTATTTACAACTGTGTCGAAGCATCAGGAAGCCATTTATAGAATTGTTTAAATATATATTACCGAAAATAACTAATATTTACTTTGCTTTTAATCAGTGTAAAATTATTCCCGATACGCAGTCATGTATCATGAAAAATTTATAAAATCACACATCACTCATCCAGGATTAGAGTTAAAGTTGCAAGAAGGATCATATGGAGTTATAAACCTTTTTCCAGAATACATATAGATCTAACGTTGTAAGAAACAATAAATGCTGATTCTGAAAACTGGTTAACGGGCATAATCCATTAAACTATTACCATTTCAACTCGCCAGCGTTGCTGTAGAAATCACAGCATCCGCATAGCGTTTATAACTCAGGTAATGGAAAATGCAGGCTTACAAAAAAGTCAAGATATTACTGCAAATCTGAATAAAATAGAATAATAAAATATGCTTTTCAACTTGAGAATTTAATATCTCACATGAAAACAAATGACATCTCTTCCAATAATTTTGATGTTAACATTTTATTCAATCTATCGAGAAGTCAAGCAGCGCCAGAAAATGTAGCTAATTTTAGCTGAACGTTGAAATTCTAGGGAATGAACAGCGAGAAAGTTATATTACTGAATACAGTTTTAATCCTCATAGATTTGATAAAAGTATTGCTAAATGTAAAGTTTCAACTTTTGCGGTTACTATCCAAAAGAAAGAAAAAAATGACAGTGTCTGATGAATTGGTTGAAGTGCAGATGCAGTGAGACTTATTTGGCCAATTATTCTTACTTGCTGTGAGTCATACATTAAATATAGATGTTGTTCTTATTTATCCATTAATTCCAGTTCCGTCAGCGATGTGTCACCTTAATGGAGCCATTTGCAAGACAGATAAATCGGTATTATTGAAAATATCGGAAAGGAATATGAACAGTAATCCACCAGAAGCTTGTGACATTATGATATTCGATGGTTACTTCTTCTTCCATTCGATTGCAGACGCTCCGTTGACAATAATTTCCATGAAATTATTGTCAATTTTTACTTTAACTACGGCACATACAATCACAAGAACATTCGATTTATGTTTTTCTCCATCAATAAAAGATCATAAACATTCCTTAAGAGGAAGGGCACGGAGACCACATTCTTCTACAAACAGTTCTGATCAAACACGTCCTGCGAATTCTGCTTGTGAATATAAATTTTAAGGATTCTTTAGTACAGTTTTTAAATAAAGATCGGCAAAGTGGTCGCTACACTTCATTTATATGTGAAAGAAGCATTTTAGTTTATTATAAATCATGCTAAACATTTTTAAAGAAAATGAAAGAACAGTGAGAAGCATGGAACATCTGTATCTATCCAAAAACTAGAAGAAACAGATACAGAAATAGTATTTCATGTTTTCCAATTGAATTTTGATCAAGATGTCCCTATAAGATGCTCTGACATCGATATTTTGGTTATATTACTAGGACATATGATGCATATCCAAAGTAAGTTGAAAATACATATCTTTCTTGGAACAGGAAATATCAAAATGTATGTGAATGTGACTAAATTTTACGCAGCTCTATGTCAAAATTTGTGTGCATCGTTGCTCGGATTTCATGCTTTCACTGGATGCGACTTTAATCCTGCCATTTATAGAAAATGGGGAAAAAAGCCATCTGATTTATTCAGAAGATCCTCAACCTACATCAAGGCATTTATTGACCTATCTAATTCTGATGACTATAATTTAGATAAACTGCAATGTACAATAGAAGAATTTGTTTAAAAAATGTATAATCTAAAAAGCATTGTTGACGTCAATTCAGCAAGATTTGCAATATTTCAAAAAATTTACAAAATGAAGGAAAAAGAAAATAAATTCATTTTGATGTCAAAGATTGATGGCACAAGATTTCCTCCATGTAAATCTGAAATAGGACAAAAAAATTTACGTTTAATGTATTTTTTCCAATTTTTGGAGTAATGCATTTTAGCTCTAAACCATCGACTTTATCACCACTGTATTATGGATGGAAACTAAAAGAAAGTAAATATTTCTTTAAATGGTTCGATGGTGATCAAATTCCATCAACCATTAGCAGTATAACAAACATCATCGGAGATTCTACAGGTATTTTAAAAATTATTTTTTCCTATGATTGTACTAAATATGTAACTAACATTGATATTTTTTACTTTCTCTTTTCATAAGGTAGAGAAAGTATTGTTTTTGGGTCAAATTTTCGAACGCGAGATTTTGTTATATTTATACGTTTTGAGGTCCCCTAAACACGAAAATCATGTTTTTAGCAAATGGTCTGTGTGTATGTCTGTGTGTGTGTGTCTGTCTGTTATCAGCATATCTCAAAAACAAATTATGGCAAAAAGTTCAAACATGGTATTCTAAATGTGTATCATATAGGGATGCTACAGTAAGCTTTTCGTTAAGATCAAGCAAATGGTTCGTGTACAGGGACAATCAAGAGAATTCTAATACATTACGTCTATGGGGGAAATTGCAGGAAAGTAGAGTTTAACGTCTATAGACTTCACTAAACCAAATGAAACGAATATTTATTTTTTATAATAGAGATAATTAACTGGGAATTTTTTTTTTTTTTTTTTTTTTTTTTTGTATGTAGGTGCCTCGCCTCCCCTCCTGGGGTGAAGAAGTCCCTCATTGAGGGGAGTAAATTTTCATGATGGGTATCTTTCAAAAGAGCTCGCCAATAACTTTGAAACGAATGGTTGAACCATCGATCTGTGATAATTTAAAACAAAGTTATCGATTTGTTTTTACTTTTGACGAAAAAAAAAACTTTAAGGTCCTTAAAAATCATAAGGTCCTTAAGACCTTAAAAATCATACTTTTTTTTTTTTTTTTTTTTTTTTTTTTTATATTGAGAATAAATTGGACTTTTTTTGAATGTTTGGTGTTATACTACTTCTCTAATATGGAAATCGTCTGCCTTATCATAAAAGATTTTTTTTTTAAATAATAATTTTAATAAATTATTTTTTAAAAAGAGAATTATTTTTTAATAACCGAAATAAATTTTATATAAATGTAGGTGCATTAATGAAACGGGTGGTTGAGTGGGCGGTAGCCCCCTCACACAGAACTAATTATCATATAAAACTCATCAGAAGCCTAACATGAATTGTTTAACATAGTTTTACATAACAGTACTCGTTATCTTTCTTATTAATCTGCAACCTGTATTTATAGTATTAAATTTCAGAGTAAGAGAAAGTCGTGTGAGTGACACACCAGATTATTTAATGAAGTTTTTATTTCTTTTTATGAAAACATTAAAGGTATTGGAACTATTAAAGAAAAACAAGACACTTGTGACGAAGACCTTCATTTAGAAATAGAAATTTCCGACAGTTCAGAAGAAGAGTGCAAATATGTGTTTTCAACAGATTTTCACGCTAAATAAATATTTCTTTTTCATCAATTTTCAAATTTCTGACTAATTTCTGTATTAAATTTTTAATCACTGAATTGAAAATATATTCTCAGCGTCATTTAATTGCATATTTGTATTTTGTATCTTTATTTAACTCTTATTTGTTTACGTAATAGTGAATATAAAAAAAAAAAAAGAGAGAGAGAACCGAATTGAGCAACATGTTGAGAACATTTTACTACATCAAAATCATAAAGTTAAGTAAGTATTTTGTGATTGATATGCATATAGTATCTTCTTTTATAATAATTAATATTATCTCTGAACGGGGTAAAAATTCTCTGTTTAGCCCTGTAAATAACTAGACTGCGCTCTACGCCATGCTACTACATTCATGATCTCAGCTCACGGTCTTTCCACCATTACCATAGCAGATGACGGTTATTTTCCCATTATTTGATGTATGAAAAATCACATATATGAGTTTCGTGCGGTATAAAGTAACTTTATTTTTTATAATTTTTGCAGGTTTGGCTTAGCGACTGACGTATGATCTACCACTTTTCAGGTGGCTGACGGTTATTTTCCTATTATATATTTTATAAATAATCCCCTAAACCAAAATTGGAGAGGTATAAATTAACTTTAAAATTTACCTTTTTTTACGACTTTGACCCTCTCTAACTATTACCCCCACCGCTACTGGAGCAGCTAAATGTCGGATGTCTGATGAAGGAGAGGAGAACAAACATTGGTATAATTATCAGTCGGTATAAAATAATTGACCTATTTTTAGCGCTGCCTCCCGTAGTATAAGCTATAAAAACAAACTAAATACACATTCACATTACAGAACAATTCTTCTAAAGAATTCTGTTGACGAACTTTGAAATTTGAATAATAGCTCGGACGTTTCTTAGTTATTTTTATTCATCATGAAAATGACAAAAAATAGCAAAATTTGCCATGGGGTCTTTATGCTACAGCTGTACCCACATTTCTTTTTGAACCATCAAATCAAGAAAAAAAAAATATATATAAGACTATTTGATTAAATGAAATTAATATTTTAAATATAAGCAAATGATTTTTTTTTTTTTTTTTTTTTTTTTTTTTTTGAAATGTTATGACGTCAGATTTATCAGAAATTTGTGAATGCAGGTTTAATTTTCCTTTTTTTAATTATTATTACTTTCACTTGTAAAAAAAATATTTCTTTTTATGTGAGGAAAATTAAATGAATTGTAAGCATTATATATATATATATATATATATATATATATTTTTTTTTTTTTTTTTTTTTGGCAACAAGCTGAAATTACATTGCAAAGAAAAATGTTGAGAAACTTAATTGAGTTAAATACATTAATAGGTTTTAAATAATAACTTTCTTCTTAATTAGAATTTGAAAAACCGGCTTCGAGGTGCACACGAAGACGTTAGAGACTATCTGTGTGCCAAATTTCATGTGTATAAGAGCAGAAGATTTGTCTGGAGATATCTGGTAGGTAGACGCCATTTCGCTTCTATTAATACCATGTAAATGAATGTTTACAAAATGATATATATTGAAAAAAAAAAAAAAATCAGTTCATATTCAAACTTATCTTGTAATAATAATCATAGTGATAATAATATTAATTGTAAAAATGATAAACTTTGTCATGATGAAAAGCAAATGTGATGCTTTTGGAATCTTGGAAGAAATTCATAAAATTTAACTTCCATGATAAAAATAATCGCTGAATTTGCAAGAAAACATCACTGCAAAAATCAGCAAAAAATCTCAGTTTTAAGGATAGACTCATAGTTATTTATTTATTTATTTTTAACATTTAATTTGTAGTTTATTCTGCTAGTGAAGCCTAAAATACATGCACAAAGAAAGTACCAATTAAGTAAGACAATAAAGAAAAGAAAAAAGAAAAAAAGCGAGAAATCATGTGATGCGCTTAATTTATTAACACTTTCCAACTACACGTATTCATAGAATCGTTTGACCTTCAATGTATTTTGCCTACTTAGTTACACAAAGAAACAGACAGGCGGATAAAAAAAAAAAAAAAAAAAAAAAAAAAAAGTAGACTAATAGATAAGCACTTGTAAATTACATTGAAAGTATTAAAAACGCTTAATGCAACCAAAAATGCCATTGCAATAATTTCTATTTGCAGTACTAACATATTTGAATATTTTAGTATGTCTCTGTAAATCTTAACTCTAAACACACAATAGTTTATGAAAACATTTTTTGTTTTCCATATGAATAGTGAATGTCAATTTCATTATGATTTGCGCAGTACAAGGTATTTAAATATGATTTTTTGAAAATGTCACTCATAGAACGCAATGCACAAAGAATTTTTTGAGGTTCCTGTACTAAACTAGCTTTGGTATTTATAACAATTTAAATAGAGAACATTACACAGTAAACATAAATAACATATGAAAATTTGAAAAAAAACTCTGAAAATATTTACGAAAGCTGGAGGGTACATTAATGGATAGACAGACAGAAAGACAGAAAAATAGACTGATTGAATTCATAATCACTCTTTAACATTATTAGACAGAGTTAAAAAATTTAATAAAAAATGAAATACAATTCTAGCTATTACTAGGTATAACTTAAATGAATCTGAATATTTTGTGTGGTCCTGTTAATTTTAATGCTAAGCCTCTCTGATCTATAGATATTTTTTTTAATATGAATAATAAATTTTTATTTCATTACATGCGTTACATTTTTACTTAATTAATGCGGATAATTAACATATTAAAATATGTTTTGTTGCTTTAACTTAAAACAAAAATGCTTTGGAATTATTTCGGGTATCCTTGTACACAAAGCTTTGGTTGTATTTACCCTATTTTCTGTGGGGAATAGTGAACCCATAGTAAACGTACACATATATCGGTTTCAAGGATTTCCATGATTATTTACGGAGGTTACAGCGCGTAAAGTTAGACGAACAGACAGACAAATGAACCTGATGAACAGAGAAACCGAAGTCTTATATATATATATTTCCACTTTGTGGGAAAATGTTATAAATAGATATAAAATAATCTGGTGTGTCACTCACACGACTTTCTCGCACCCTGAAATTTAATAATATAAATACAGGTTGCAGATTAAGCGGTAAGATAACGAGTACTGTTATGTAAACCTGTGTTAAACAATTCAAAGTAGGCTTCGGGAGAGTTTTATATTATAATTAGTTCTGTATGAGGGGGGGGGGGTACCGCCCCCCTCAACCCCCCGTTTCATTAATGCACCTACATTTATATAAAATTTAATTTGTTTGTTAAAAAATAATTCTGTTTTAAAAAAAAAAATATTAAAATTATTATTTAAAAAAATTATCTTTTATGATAAAGCAGACGACTTCCATATTAGAGAAGTAGTATAACACCAAATATTCAAAAAAGTCCATTTTATTCTGAATTTCAAAAAAAAAAAACAAAAAAAAAACGATTTTTTTTCTAAGTTTTTTTTTTTGTTAAAAGTAAAAAAAAGAAATCAATAACTTTGTTTTAAATTATCGCAGATCTATGATCGGCTAGGCTCCTACATACACAATTTTTTTCCCAGTTAACTATCTCTATTACAAAAAATATATATTCGTTTCATTTGGTTTAGTGCAGTCTATAGACGTTAAACTCTACTTACCTGCAATTTCCCCCATAGACGTAATGTATTAGAATTCTCTTGATTGTCCCTGTACACGAACCATTTGCTTGATCTTAACGAAAAGCTTACTGTAGCATCCGTATATGATACACATTTAGAATACCAAGTTTGAACTTTCTGCCATTTTTTTTTTGAGATATGCTGATAACAGGCACACAGACAGTCACACAGACACACACACACACACACAGACACACAGACATACACACAAATAATTTTCTAAAAACATGATTTTCGTATTCAGGGGACCTCAAAACGTGTAAATATAACAAAATCTCGCATTCGGAAATTTGAGCCAAAAACAATACTTTCTCTACCTGATGGGTAAGAGAAAGTAAAAAAGTGGTAAAAATTGTTAAAAAAAAAAAAAAAAAAACCTTATTTAAATAACACTTTAGAAAAATATAAAAATAAAATGCTATCACAGCGTATATTTAGTCTTTTCGTGCTGTGATTAACTTTTTCGTTTTTCAAGAAATTATCTTTCGCAATTAAATAAATAATTTAACAGGTATAATTAATCTTTCGTGCTATGATTAACTTTTTCCTCCTTTTCAAGAAATTTTCTTTTCCAATTAAACAAATAGCTTAACAGGTGGGGGTGATTAAATAAAAAATGTAAATACATGTTAAGAAATATGTAAAAATGCTTAGGAAAATAATAAGAATAGTTTGTATATAGATAATCCTAGTGTGAAGGCATCTTTTGTGTATGTGATCAGGATAAGAATTCCATGGGGGAATTTGGGTAAACAAAATATATTCTAGAAAGTATGTAGAAAATATGAGATTCTTTGTTCCAGTTTCACGAGTAAAGCATTCATTTTGTTAAGCTGCTTTGGGAAACAGCTGTAAATGCCATCGATCTGGAATACATATTGCATCCGTATAGTGAAAACTAGTATTAAAAAACCCTTTCTCTCTCTTTTCCCTTTTTATCGAAGTGAAGCGTGAAACGTGACCTCGAAACACATGGCTGAAGAAAACAGCTGATAAGCTGGGGGGTTCCCTTTTTCACCCCGTTCTGTGACGTGAGTACAAGAATTACCATATGAGAATCACAGGGGAGGAGTCACGAGCTGTACCTCGTGGTTTTTCTACGCATTCATTCGGCGTAGTGGGTTGCTGACGTATCAGGAGTAGTGCAAGGCCGGGGGGGCAACTGCTTCCCCGCCCGGTTTGAAATAGAGAAGAGAACTTTGACGAGAGACAGAGAGAAGAGATTGGAGGCTGGTTTTGTTCGCTTGCTAGTGCTAAGTAGAAGCTGATGTGAGCTCGCGGGAGGCTTGTCTGTTTTTTGTCCTCTCGATGTCTAGTGGTGGGCGGAAGAGAATGAGTAGAGATATGTGCGGATTCACTAGATGTCTGCTAGGGTCGTGGGGAAATCGACTCGCTGAATGTTAGCTGAATAGAGTCTGGAGTGAATAGAAGCGGAGACTGGCCGTCAGGCTGATATAGAACCAGAAAAACAGCCAGCTGGGATGACCGAGGCGAATTTTCGTGGCCGCTGTTTGGAAAAAGTGATCTCCTCCACTTATTACTCAACTGATGCAGCTTATTGAACCCAAATTATGTAAGTTTATGCCTCTAACCTTTCCTTTTGTAGGTAGTTACATTTAATTAATTGTATAAGTTCATTTTTTCTTAGAAAGGAAAAAGTAATAGCTGGAGTTGTATTGTGTACGATATATTGTAAATCCTGTGCATTAATGTTTTCCACAAGGTATTACCAGTTCATGTCTTTATTATGGAAATTGTTAGTGGTTTTGTTTAAGATAAAAATTGCTGTTTAGAGCACGGAATTAGTAACTTTGTAATTCTTAATTCCAGTTAATAAAAATTGTTGTATGTATAATCTACCTAGTATTTGTTTTCCTTATGATGTATAACCATGTAAGATTAATTACACTAGAGAAACTAGTTTATTTTCTTTATATACTCTTGACTGCGGGTACTGTTTTACCCATTTTTCTAAACTAGGGTTTGGCGATAGAAAATTTAATACATAAAAGTTATTTTTAAGAACACAACGCATTGATAGATTTATTGTTTGTTTTTCTAATACTATACGATCAGTAGTTTAGTCTTTAAATAACTAAGTGAAAGCAAAGGTTTTGTAAATTTAAATATTTTAGTATTAAGGAATTAATTACCTTTGTATTATTATTATTATTGTTTAAAATATAAGTAAGCATTTAGCGCTTTATGTTGGAAGTAGAAATCAAAGGTATTTTAAACTTAAAAGTTATCATTTTAAAAAGAAAGTAAATAGAAATAGAAAATGAAAAGCATAATATAGAATAATATAATAATATAAGCAATATAAACTATTATAACAACTGGCGCCGTGCCCATTTGGTAGTCAGGAGTAATTATTTGTTTCTCTCGCGGTATAATTTTGGCTTATGTCTTGAAGTGTATTACTAATTAATTGAATTGTTTTAGTGTGTACACATATATGTATTTATCTTTTTTTGTCTTTTTGCAAAACTACTCAGTATTCTTCTTTATATATATATATATATCTATCTGTGATGGCGACAATTGAACTGATGAGAAAAAAAAAAATGCTAGTCAGACGAATGGTAGACTGACGATTTGTTTTTTTTTTTTTTTTTTTTTGCTGTATGTGTATGCCCTGTGGTGAGATCTTTTATAATATTTACATAATTATATATGCTTTCTAATTAAAAAAAAAAAAAAAAAAAAATTGCTTTTATGTATTGTGTGAAATGAAATTTTATAGTATACATTTTGCTGGAAGGAAGAATTTTGTCAAATGTAATCAATATTTGTGATAATAAAGAAAAAAAAAAAAAATTCTTTTGAGGGAAAGTGTAATCAGTAAATTTATTTTTTTGGAAAGGTTTAGGAATGTTGGTAAAATTCAAAATTTTTTTTAAAGTATATTTGAAGAAAAAAATAAATAAATAAGCTAAATGATCTGCAGAATTCTTCTTTCAGCCTATGAATTGCAACTATTTTTTTAGTGATTTTCTATTTTACTTGTGCAAAAACCAAGTTTACATATCTTTAAATTTTTCTTGTGATATTCATATTTTTACTTGCATATGCTTCATATTTTTAAGTTACTTGTGTCATAAATTGAGTCATAACAAGAAGGATTTTTGTGGTTAAAAATTATATTTTTCGGTGTAAGACAAAATTTAGAAGTTTAGTGTCAGTAATTCATTGGTTTTGAAATTTTGTTTATTTTAAGGCAACTTATGGCTGGATTTACAGGCCAAAAATTTGGAAAAAGAGTTAACTTATAAAGTATAAATAATTTAAAGTTTTTCTCTCAAAAAAAAAAAAAAAAAAAAAAAAAAAATCCTTCTTATATTTTGGTATACTGTATCATTATTATATTTCTTACACATGGTCAAAAACAGTTATACATGATATTTAATAAACACAATAGTACATTTGTTTTTCTACACATTGATAATATTTAGATAAGTACTTTGTCAAAAATATTTACAAAAATTTTTTTTTGCATCTGTATACACACTTAGCTTTAGTACACATACTTATCTTATTTTATATGTAAATAATATGACTCAATTTATGTGATTTTTTTTTTTCTTCTCTGCTGCTATATTGTATAACCTTGTTTTCTGCTCCGTATTTGTATTGGCTAGAAAATTGAGTTTGTTAGGAAGAATTGTGTTTTTAAATTTGAATAGAAACTGAAGGTTTAGCGGTGGCCTTGACGGTCAAGGGGTTAAAAACATTATCTGGTCTATTTAGTGCAAAAAAGTGTTAGGATTTTTTTTTTGTTCTGTTTTGCATTTGATTATAGCTGTCAATATGGGGGAAAAACCGGAAACAGGGGTAGAAAATAGCAGTAGTAAGGACGCTTCTCAGCCAAATGGTTCCGTGTACAGGCGTTGGAAAATTCCTTGCTCTTTGTCGCAAGATGTGTTTATATTTTGGGGAATTATCTTTTTAAATTGTGAATTTTTGTATATACATTGGTATGGGTTAGGAAAAAGGAATTTTTTTTAGTCTATGCCCCTCTCTGGCAGATGTAGTCACCAATTTGTTTAAAGTTTAAAATGTCTGGCCTAGATAAAAAATTATGTTCAATTCTGAAAAAAAAAAAAAAAAAAAAAAAAAAAAAAAACTGCTTTTGGCAAGGGAAAGTTCAAAATTGTAATTCTTATGTGTGGCTTAGTGCTTTTGGTTTACCTTAATAGTTCGAAATACAGATTTTAAAATTGTTTAGAGTAGCGTTTAACTTTAAATTTTTTAACTTTGAAGCAAAATTCTTGGGAAGTTTATTGAAGTTGGAGTGTAGGCGAGCAATGCTCTATATATTTTTTTCTGTCACTCTGATTGGGTTCAATTTTTTTTTTTTTTTTTTTTTTTTTAAATATTGCTAGGAAAATAGTACTTTTTGTTAGTTTATTCTAAATGCTTAAAGACATGTTTTCGCTTAACTCAAAAATTCTTGTTTTTGGGGTTAGTTAGGGCATGTTATCACTATAGATAGAAAAGTTTAATAGTCAGATTTTTTTTTTTTTTTGAGATTTTTTTTTTGTGTCATGTATTTGCATTTTTTTTAAATTTTGTTAAAATATTTAGTCCCAAAACCTGTTTACTACCTCTTTACTTTCAAAAATGTATATAGTTGCTTAAAAATTAAAAATTACCCCTTAATTTTCATTGTAATTGCTTAGATCAGGGTGATACATGGCTGCATGCAATAAATGTTCTAAAGGATTTTCTACCAAAATTCTTGTAATGGGGCTATTTTGGGTGATTAAGATAGTGTTTTTCTAGTAAATTGTTGATTCCCTACATGGTTTTCTTTTAAAATAATACTTGGTAATGAGATAATGTCAAATTTTAAAAGTTAAAAGTCAGAAATTTAATTTTACCCTTTTACGAGTAAAGTGCTGTTTTCTTTTCAAGCTGGGTTGTGATTGTGCTATAAAAGTTTGTTTGATCTTAGTAAATCCTGCTGTGTAAAGGTTAATTTAGAAGTTGTGTAGATAGTGTTATAAATGTTTTGCTGCAGTTTGAGAGCAGTTTATGGGATAAATGCAGGAAAGTTGATGTTTTTTTAAGCTACCTAGGGTCAAAAATTGAACTATGAGCTTGAAAATGTTGTTTTCAATATAAATTTAAGGCACTTTATATTGTTAGCTTTTAGTTTGGGTCACTTTAGGATAGAATTTGGCTAAATTGTCTAAATAAATGCTTTGAAGTAGAATTTGATTAAGGAATTGGGTAAGCGTGAGTACTTCTGTGCTCCTTTAAGTAAAGATTTCTGAGGTTATATGTGTTTAAAATTGAAATTTTAGGTGGCAAACTGTTGTAAAAGTTTTTTTTAGATTCCAGGCTAATATTTTAATAAATCTCAAGTTAATTTTTATGTTGGTTTAGGTGTTAAAGTGTAATTTCAGTCCTTTTTGGGGTGGAAAATGTTTTACAAAATTTTTTCGCAAATTCCAGTAAAAATTGTAGTAACTTTAACAGTCTGCTCTAGGTTTGTTTACATATTTGAGTTAGTATTTGAGGCATGTTTAGGAGGAGTTGTGGCTAACCGAATAATTCTCTGTTATGCTTGTAGATTTATTTAATTCTGCTTTAGTTTATTTATAAAAGAGTTCAAGGTTAGGATTTGCGCTTTGTTCGCTGTATCATTTTCACAATTCTGTTTTGTTTGGTTAGGCTCTGAGTTGGAATTAGTTTTGTGATTGATTTTTAAGAGTATTGTAGTTTTATTGGAAATTTAGGTACCTTGTGTTTTGTGGAATTGTGTAAATTTGCAAAGTATTGATATTTGTTTTTGAGAGGTGTTCCAAAAACTGTGGTTTGCAAATAGGTGTTTCTCTCAGAGTTTGGCCAGATGTACTTGCTCTTGCTACTTATAAATTTTGTAAACAATCATTCAGATTTTAAAAAAATCTTTTAAATTTAGGAAAATTTTGTATTTTTTTTATTTAGCAAGCTTCAAAGTATTTTCTCTGTTTTAAACCGTGTTTAATTTCAATGTTTCTCCAAATCTTTTTTTGCATGTCGTTATCTTATCAGTACTGGATTGGTTTCGGTTAAAATTGTATGATAGATTGCTATTTGTTCAAAATCGTGGGTCAGAAATTGTTTTGTGACTAAAAGTTAGTGTTTAGGTATTCTATTACTTTTTATTGGCTAAGGCTCGGTGTTTATTACATCTGCCAGAGTGGTAAAAGGTTCTCGATGGTAAAGCTTGAACAAAATTGTAAATATAATTTTTTTTTTTGTAAATAGTTGTATATTTGTTAGTATATTTTTGCATATCATTCTTTTTTTTGTAGTATAACTAGTAGTCGTAATACTTTCGAAAGGGTGCTTTCAGTGGGAAATATTAGGGTAAAAAAAAAGAAAAAAAAAAAAAAAATTGGGGGGTAGGAAAATATTGGGGTCCTGAAGCTGTTGAGCAGGCGGTCAAAAGTTTTTTTTTTTTTTTTTTTTTTTTTTTATATTTTCTCCTTTGCCCTGTATATGAGTAAGGTTCGGCTGTCCTCGAGCAATGTAACAAAAAAAAATTTTTTTTAGTGTAAAAATAGAAAAATGTAGAAACAAAAAAAAAAAAAAAAAAAAAAAAAAATTGTACAATCGGGGCAGCATGTGCATTTACTTAATAATCTATTGTGATATATTTTGTGTAATGTATCTCTGGGCGCACAATTTTATGTCATGGCATTCTTTTGACTTCAGTAGTACCTTTTGCCAGTGAAATTGTTTGCATTGTTAGAAATTATCTCGGGGCTGGTCACAACTTTTGGGTAGCCATGCAAGGTGTTATTTGCGTAATGAGCAGAAAGCAAGGTTGATCAAAATTTGTAAAGTGGTGTATTTAGTGCTTGTCTATATCATCTGCTACAGACTGTGTTTACTCCAAGAAACTGTGGTATAAGACTGTATGTATAATTCCACACACTTCGAACTGATATTACGTTACTTATTTTGGACAATTATTTTGGAACTGCTACAAAATATATATGAACATTTTTATTGTAATAAATATAAACTTTAACACGGAATGTCAGGCTTCCGCGTCCAGTAATGAACAATAGTGTATCACATTACATTAAATTTTTGTTGACCTGTGTAATATTTCCTTAGTTATTTTTTTCAAAAACTGTGTGTTGAAAAATAAGTGCCGAAAGTATGTTTAATAAAGAAGCATCAATAAACTGGCGTTGTAAAAATATTACTTACAAACTTTGAATTATGGTGTTTATTCAAAGTTTGTAAGTAATACCGAAAGTATGTTATTAAAAGCAATTGTGTATTTCTATATAAAAGGTTCAATCATGTAAAAAAAATTTTTTTTGTAGGAATATTTCTTTTTTTTTTTTTTTTTTGCTGTGCTTTTTATGTATCATGTAAATAGCTGTAACAGTTCGGTCTATATGTGGAGGTTTTCCAAAAACAACAGAGGACAACCCAGTGTTCTCCCCTTTATTTTGATCTAATATTTTGAGGTGAAAGGAGTATTCCTGTTTTCAGTAAACTATATGTCAGGCGGATGTGTATTCAGTGAATATTGATCTGTAGAGTCTTTAGTATCTTAATAGTAACCTTTTTTTAAGTTGGCAATCTTTATACGGCAATAGTGTAGCTTGTGTGTTCATACTGTCCTGGTAATGGTAGGGTGTGTGGGAAGAGCGATCGGTTTTCCACAGGCTCGGCAGGAACTGGTGATTAGAGGTTTACATGTCTCGGGTCGATGTTTGATCTGCGGTAATGGGAGTTCTAGTTGCAGGTTGTTGGCTGTTTCAACGATGGTTTGTAGCAAGTGTGGTTTCTATTATTTTATTTTGAGAAAAAATAAATAAATAAATAAATAAATAAATAATAAGTGTCATTATTTAAAAACAACTAGTAGTTTAAAGCTCTCATTTAAAAACTTTTTCTTGCTGAATACTCGGACGCTGGTACAATATGTGGTGTTCCTGGATGTGTCTGATTTATTTATTTATTTATTTTTGTGACGGGAGGGTAGTTATCACAGCGTATATTTAGTCTTTTGGTGCTGTGATTAACTTTTTCGTTTTTCAAGAAATTATCTTTCGCAATTAAATAAATAATTTAACAGGTATAATTAATCTTTCGTGCTATGATTAACTTTTTCCTCCTTTTCAAGAAATTTTCTTTTCCAATTAAACAAATAGCTTAACAGGTGGGGGTGATTAAATAAAAAATGTAAATACATGTTAAGAAATATGTAAAAATGCTTAGGAAAATAATAAGAATAGTTTGTATATAGATAATCCTAGTGTGAAGGCATCTTTTGTGTATGTGATCAGGATAAGAATTCCATGGGGGAATTTGGGTAAACAAAATATATTCTAGAAAGTATGTAGAAAATATGAGATTCTTTGTTCCAGTTTCACGAGTAAAGCATTCATTTTGTTAAGCTGCTTTGGGAAACAGCTGTAAATGCCATCGATCTGGAATGCATATTGCATCCGTATAGTGAAAACTAGTATTCAAAAACCCTTTCTCTCTCTTTTCCCTTTTTATCGAAGTGAAGCGTGAAACGTGACCTCGAAACACATGGCTGAAGAAAACAGCTGATAAGCTGGGGGGTTCCCTTTTTCACCCCGTTCTGTGACGTGAGTACAAGAATTACCATATGAAAATCACAGGGGAGGAGTCACGAGCTGTACCTCGTGGTTTTTCTACGCATTCATTCGGCGTAGTGGGTTGCTGACGTATCAGGAGTAGTGCAAGGCGGGGGGCAACTGCTTCCCCGCCCGGTTTGAAATAGAGAAGAGAACTTTGACGAGAGACAGAGAGAAGAGATTGGAGGCTGGTTTTGTTCGCTTGCTAGTGCTAAGTAGAAGCTGATGTGAGCTCGCTGGAGGCTTGTCTGTTTTTTGTCCTCTCGATGTCTAGTGGTGGGCGGAAGAGAATGAGTAGAGATATGTGCGGATTCACTAGATGTCTGCTAGGGTCGTGGGGAGATCGACTCGCTGAATGTTAGCTGAATAGAGTCTGGAGTGAATAGAAGCGGAGACTGGCCGGCAGGCTGATATAGAACCAGAA
Organism: Salticus scenicus; assembly: GCA_963930645.1. NCBI lineage: Eukaryota > Metazoa > Arthropoda > Arachnida > Araneae > Salticidae > Salticus > Salticus scenicus. Next base: position 316,916,311 of record OZ005650.1, read on the forward strand.
AAACAGCCAGCTGGGATGACCGAGGCGAATTTTCGTGGCCGCTGTGCTTGGAAGCCATTATCTTTTGGAAAAAGTGATCTCCTCCACTTATTACTCAACTGATGCAGCTTATTGAACCCAAATTATGTAAGTTTATGCCTCTAACCTTTCCTTTTGTAGGTAGTTACATTTAATTAATTGTATAAGTTCATTTTTTCTTAGAAAGGAAAAAGTAATAGCTGGAGTTGTATTGTGTACGATATATTGTAAATCCTGTGCATTAATGTTTTCCACAAGGTATTACCAGTTCATGTCTTTATTATGGAAATTGTTAGTGGTTTTGTTTAAGATAAAAATTGCTGTTTAGAGCACGGAATTAGTAACTTTGTAATTCTTAATTCCAGTTAATAAAAATTGTTGTATGTATAATCTACCTAGTATTTGTTTTCCTTATGATGTATAACCATGTAAGATTAATTACACTAGAGAAACTAGTTTATTTTCTTTATATACTCTTGACTGCGGGTACTGTTTTACCCATTTTTCTGAACTAGGGTTTGGCGATAGAAAATTTAATACATAAAAGTTATTTTTAAGAACACAACGCATTGATAGATTTATTGTTTGTTTTTCTAATACTATACGATCAGTAGTTTAGTCTTTAAGTAACTAAGTGAAAGCAAAGGTTTTGTAAATTTAAATATTTTAGTATTAAGGAATTAATTACCTTTGTATTATTATTATTATTGTTTAAAATATAAGTAAGCATTTAGCGCTTTATGTTGGAAGTAGAAATCAAAGGTATTTTAAACTTAAAAGTTATCATTTTAAAAAGAAAGTAAATAGAAATAGAAAATGAAAAGCATAATATAGAATAATATAATAATATAAGCAATATAAACTATTATAATGCAAACAATAAGAAAAGGTGACAGAATATTTTTGAAACTGAATAAATTAATAGTACATTGCATTAGATCAGGGAAACTATTTCTGAGAAATATATTAGTTCACTTTGTGGAAAATAAATTTAGAATAGAAATTCTATAATTAAATAATTTCTCAGACGTTTTGCTGACACAATATTAGAATACTGAAAAGAACTATCATTATTAGTTAGAATAATTAAAAGGTAATTACACATGAATACTGTATCATAACCATTTTAGCAGGCATAACCAAACAATGGCATTTTATCACACAATCTGGTATTTGTTTTATGAAATTTTAAAATTTTAGTTTGTATTTAAAATTTTGAACTGTTAGCGGTTTAAAATTGTTCATCTATGGTAGGATAATTCTTTAAAAATATAGATGTTTATAATAATTTACATATTATTTATAATTTTATAACTTTCATAATATACATTTAAATTACAATTTTAAGTATAGTTTCATACAGAAGGTTTTATTCTAAAGTGTGAATTTATTATGCAGTTTTGATTCAGGGATTGCATTTATAAATAATATATATTTCAATATTAATATACTGCAATTCTGTATGTTACACAGATCCGCGAAATCGCATTCAATTTTTTTGTTCCTGCACTGCACTGTGTGCCTCTAACGTGTCTGATAGACTGAATTCAGAAATGATTGTCTTTTTTTCCAGCATGCATAATATGCAGCAGATAATAATGAATGATAAAACGGAAATATTATGTATTTTTAAAAATAAATATATTTTTCTTAGTAAGAGAAAAACATTAGACCAATGTGTGTTTGGAATATATAAAATTACAACATTGATTGGTAGAAAGATAATGTTATCCGTAAGGAATTGCATTTCATATCAGATATCTGTATTAAGTATTGATTAATGGCACTGGTATCAGACATGAGCTGTCATATTCTATATTTGAGCCACCAGTCGAGAGAAAAAAAAAGTAATATTTTAAGTGTATTTTTATGCATAGGCACACTTTTGTCTAATTTAAGAAATATGTATTTTTTTAACTGCTATGGAAAATAATGAACTCTTTCATAAAACTCATATTGAAAGAAATATTTTTCAACTCAAATATTAACTTTATTTTTTCCATAACAATACTTTAAATACCTAACTACTTAAAAAAAATAATAATAACAATTATAATAAGCTTGAAAAAGAAAATATTTTATAAAAATCAAGTATTAATATACTGCAATTCTGAATGTTACACAGATCTGGGAAATCGCATTCAATTTTTTTCCTGCACTGCATTGGGTGCCTCTAACGTGTCTGATAGGCTGAATTCAGAAATTATTGTCTTTTTTTTTCCTATCACGTAAGGAATTTTCACAAAATAAGAATGAAGATAGGACGAATCCACCCAGAGGCTATAACCAATTCGAAATAACTAATGTACAAAATACATTTAAATAGGATATTATTTACACAATATCTTCTGAATGTGTTTCTTTACATTGAAGCTCCCATTAGAACTTTTTGCCTTGTGCACGACTTGAGGGCATTGTGTTGGATGAGATTCTCCATGGAACATCCCACAATAATCTGCTTGCATGATAACGCTTCATCGACCCTGATACCTCCTTTATATATATATTTTTTTTCATGTCTTGATAAAATAATTTTCCTTATTATTCACTCACAGCACCCAGATTTTTCGTGAAAATAACTTAGATAGGAGTTGAAAAGTAGACCTTAAAGCTTAAAAAATAAACTCATTTTTTGATAAAACTATATGTGACGAAAAATTTTAAATAGTTTTTCCTCAATCATCATTCAAAAATACCCCAGAAAAACACATCAACTTCAATAATAATAAAAAAAAAAAATTCATTGTCGACCAGTGTTACAATTATAAGACTTAAAGCTATACATACGCATATAAAATAATAGAAAGAAAATTAATTATGAAGAAATATAATAATATTTTTATTTAGAAATGAAAGGTAAAGTTAAATTTACACCAAGCGACAAAAAAAAAAAAAAAAAAAAAAAAAAAAAACTGCCGCACTTGGACATTTTCTATTTTTTGTTCTGCAATCGCCAATTTTATTGTTTTAAAAGTAAATTTTTGAATAGATTCTATTGTGTTGTGTTTTCACGTATAATTTAAGATTGATCCAAGTGTTAAAAACAAGATCCAATTGTTCGGAAAATAATAATTTTAGAAAGTATTTCACAAATAGCAAGAATAAGGCAATTAACCATATCACAAAAAATATTAAATTTAGAGTGAATAATAATAATAATAATAATAATAATAATAATAATACGGGGAGTGTCAAAATGATTAAATGTTAACGAAATCTTAGTAATCTGGTTTTTAGCAAGATGTAAATTTTTTTTGCTGTTTAAACTGGAATTTTGCCCCTAGGCGACCACGTTACTCATCCAACCGAGATGACCGCAATGTAAAAAGCTAGTGCTTAAAAAATTAGATTGTATTACATTTAGAACAGAGAAGCGATTCAGAAAAAGTGTTTAGTAACATAATTTATTTAAATACAGTGCAATAATAATTACACAAAACAAGTTTAATTGCTAGAAAGTCTGAAAAAAAAAAATATAATCTTATCGAAAAGAATTAGAAAAACAAGGCATCAGAGGGTTTAAAAAATTTAAAAATGATCAGTTAATTATTGGGATGAAGTGGATCTCTCTTATGAGTCAAGTTTAACTTATTTCGAGCTGACGGAAACCAGCAGATGTGATCACGAAAATGAGACGAACTTAATGAAAATCGCACTTTTAAAACAGTGACACATTCTCCGTACATTATGATACGAAAATACATAATTTTTCAGTGAGTCGGGCAAGTTTTCATGTTCAAGGGATCAATTAACCCGAAATAAAACATGGCCATTAAAAATTTTATGCCTGGCCAACTATTTTGGAAGTATTTCAGACTTTTCCACAGCCAGTATTTCAAGATGATAATGCACCTTGTTACATGTCGCCAGCGGTACATTTATTTTATTCAAGTTGTTAAAATTATTTATCCATTCCCATGATCATCTATAATTTTTTAAGTTATCATATTTTTTATTTATTTATTTATTTAGTTATTTAAAGTTAAATTCCACAAAGAATATAGCAGAATTTCGTCTTTATTAGACCTGAAAATAGTCCTAATCTCAATCCGCTCGAAAATTTTTAGTCTATAAAAGAGGGTGGGGATTAGAAATTTGTAGCCTACAACTTTGCAAAAACTAGAAAAAAAATATTTACAATGTTTGGCAGAGTAAAATTTCTGAGTTTAAAAAACTGTAAAATACCATTCCAGTGAGCATTAAAGAAGTAATTCCATATAATGTGGCCGCCTAGGGACAAATTTCCAGTTTAAACAGCCAAAACATTTTACATCTTGCTAAAAACCAAAACTCTGATATTTCGTTAACATTTAATCATTTTGACATTTCGCGTATTAAAATATTTTTTTGATTTTCACTCTAAAATTAATATTTTTTGTGGTATCGTTAATTGCCTTATTCTTGCCATTTGTGAAATACTTTCTAAAATTATTATTTTCCGAACAATTGGATCTTGTTTTTAACACTTGGATCAACCTTAAATTATACGTGAAACACAACATAATAAAAATCTATTCAAAAATTTACTTTTAAAACAATAAAATTGGCGATTGCAGAACAAAAAATGGAAAATGTTCAAGTGCGGCTTTCTTTTTTTTTTTTTTCTTTTTTTTTTTTTTTTTTTTTTTTTACTTTCTCTTACCCATAAGGTAGAGAAAGTATTGTTTTTGGCTCAAATTTTCGAACGCGAGATCTTGTTATATTTACACGTTTTGAGGTCCCCTGAATACGAAAATCATGTTTTTAGCAAATGGTCTGTGTGTGTGTCTCTGTGTGTGTGTGTGTGTCTGTGTGTCTGTCTGTTATCAGCATATCTCAAAAACAAATTATGGCAGAAAGTTCAAACTTGGTATTCTAAATGTGTATCATATAGGGATGCTACAGTAAACTTTTCGTTAAGATCAAGCAAATGGTTCGTGTACAGGTACAATCAAGAGAATTCTAATACATTACGTCTATGGGGGAAATTGCAGGAAAATAGAGTTTAACGTCTATAGACTGCACTAAACCAAATGAAACAAATATATATATTTTTTAATAGAGACAGTTAACTGGTAAAAAATTTTTGTGCATGTAGGAGCCTCGCCTCCCCCCCCGGGGGGGGAGTCCCCCCTCGAGGGAAATAAATTTTCATGATGGGTATCTTTCAAAAGAGCTCAAAAATACCTTTAAAACGAATGGTTGAACCATCGATCTGCGATAATTTAAAACAAAGTTATCGATTTTTTTTTACTTTTAACGAAAAAAAAAAAACTTAGAAAAAAAATCGTATTTTTTTTTTTTTTTTTTTTTTTAAATAATGAGAATAAAATGGACTTTTTTTGGATATTTGGTGTTAAACTACTTCTCTAATATGGAAATAGTCTGCCTTATCATAAAAGATAATTTTTTAAATAATAATTTTAATAAATTATTTTTTAAAAAGAGAAATATTTTTTAATAACCGAATTAAATTCTATATAAATGTAGGTGCATTAATGAAACGGAGCCCTCCCTCACACAGAACTAATTATCATATAAAACACTTCAGAAGCCTAATATGAATTGTTTAACATAGGTTTACATAACAGTACTCGTTATCTTACCTCTTAATCTCCAACCTGTATTTATAGTATTAAATTTCAGGGTAAGAGAAAGTCGTGTGAGTGACACACCAGATTATTTTTTTTGTTGTTGTTGTTGTTGTCGCTTAATGTATATAGAGTAAGTGCACCAATGAATGACACTTTTAGACCAATCTCTGATGTTTTTAATGTTCTAGTCATCAGAAAATATTTTTTGAAATCTTAAGTTAGTAACCCAATATATGTTAAAATATGTACATTTGATAACAATTATCATTTTTTAAAATGAATTTTTATTTGACAACGACTCAATGTTCCAGTAATTGAGACTTCCAGTTTTTTATTTTATAAGTAATTGGCCCCCTATGTTCCAGCGTTTGACAATGCACTGCTAGTTATTCATTTTACCAGTTATTAGCACCCTATACTCCAGTGTTTGACAAAAATTGTTAAAATTGTTACATATAAAACATATGATTTTATTATTTTTCTTAATTATTAATTATTTCGGGATAGATGTCATTTACTGGAGCTTGCCAATCACTGGAGCACCTATCGTATACATATATATATATATATATATATCAAAATTAGTTCTTAAAAATAAACATATAAGTACATTGTGTGTTTAAGTGAATTTTGTGTTTTGGAATCAAACAAATTGAAACTTTAAAATGAAAAACATTACCTTTTGCTTTATACTAGGTTTCAACAAAGTCATTAGACTGAATGATTTTACTCGGAAAATATGTTTGATAATAACTTTTGACAAGGGATAGAAATTAAATGCTACCTATATATAAATAATAAAGGATATAAATTCATGCATTTATGAAGAAAGAAAATCATGCTATTTGCATAGATTATAAACATTTTCTAACTGTACTTACACGGCATATACTTTTACCGTGAATATATCTTACTGCTTGATAATAACGTTAAACACATTTTGTTTTTTATTTGGAGAAGTAAACTTCAAAATATGGCTTTAATTTTTATTCTTTATTAAAAAAATGCCTGCTATGGACCAAAGGTTTTTCTTTCAAATTTGGGAGATGAGAAGTACCGGGTTTGATCGAGTTAATGTTTTCGGTGTTTTTCTCCGAAACTCGTGTAAATACGATATAGAACCCATTAGAAAATTTCCAAGAAGGATATTCCATCAAGGCATAGGAACGTAGTCTGTCTTAACCCACATAAAAAAAAATAATAAAATAACATGTAACAGATTAATTTTATATATTTCTGCATATTGCCTAAAAGCACCAAAGCTACAACAATGTATTTAGTTTACAATTGCATAGAGCAAAAATATTTATAGCTTTATATTTAAATAGGCAGAAATAACCGTTCCTATGTAGCCTTTTATATCGTCTAAACTTGCATGTGCCCAAATAGTGTATTAATATATTTCTAGAAAACAATGTAAATTTACATTGATGTATTTCTATTTGTACTCCATAGTGTATCTGAAAAAAAAAATGCAGAATATTGTAAACGAAACATCTATACATTTTTCTACAAGAAAATTATTTTTTTAATCTTAATAAAGTACAATAAAAATTACAGTACTTAATAATTACAGTATAAAACATTATAGAAAATGAATATTAAAGAAAATGCATCCTGCGCTTAAACATTTTATTTCACATTTCACATTTATTTATTTTCTTAATATAAACAATGGACATTACTTTGATCTGTACAACTATAATATAAATTAAATAAATATATTTTGACTGTCAAAAAAGTTGATTGTTTGAAAATAACAACAATAATAATAATAATCTGGTGTGTCACTCACACGACTTTCTCTTACCCTGAAATTAAGTAATATCAATATAGGTTGTAGATAATGGGGTAAGATAACGAGTACTGTTATGTAAACCTATGTCAAAACGATTCAAATTAGGCTTTAGAGGAGTTTTATATGATAAATATTTCTGTGTCAGGGGGGCTACCGCACCAATCAATCCCCCTTTTGATTACTGCACCTACATTTATATATAATTTAAATCTGTTATTAAAATTAAAAGTTCACTTAAAATTATTCAGACAACTTTCACACGCAACATTCCTTGAAACTTATCAATCTTGATCAAACTTTTCCAGCAACAAACTTATATTAATATCAAAATACAACATTTGGATCTCCTGAAATTATTCGTTTTTAATTTAATCTAAGAGACACAGACAAAGACCAAACGTTAAAAACTTGATTTCGGTAATGAGGAAGCCTCAAAATGTTTATATATACAAAAAAACAAGGGACGAATATTTAGCTTAAAATCATACATTATTTCCCGTATTTCTGTGAAGAATCCATTTCATTTCCTGAGCAGCCTTCCTGGAAATGGTAAAATAGCATAGCAAAGCACTTCCACTAACAATAAAAAAGAATGTTATTCTTAAATATTTTCAACCCTGTATATCTTTTGAAGATTATGTGCAGACTACATGGTGCCCCTAAATATAACCCTATAGTTATATAACCCTATAGTAATGCACAACACTACCTTAAATACACTTCCACCAATTTCCATCTATTGTTGCATTATAATCTAGTTCTTTTGTGTGGCCCTGTAAAAAATAAATAAATAAATAAATAAAATAAAATAAAAATAGTGAATGGTTTCACTACCATATTCTACATGAGACATGCTTTTACGCATATAAAAAATATATATTCATTTCATTTGGTTTAGTGCAGTCTATAGATGTTAAGCTCTACTTACCTACAATTTCGCCCATAGACATAATGTATTTGAATTCTCTTGGGTGTCCCTGTACGCGAACCATTTGTTTCATCTGAATGAAAAGCATAGTTCAGCATCCCTATATGATACACATTTAGTTTGGATTTTCTGTTACTATTTGTTCTTGATTAGTCTGTGATTAGTCTTTTTGTGATTAGTCTGTGCTGATAACAGACAGGCACATAGACACTCACACACTCAGATAGGCACACAGACCAACCGCTAAAGACATGAGTTTTGGATTCAGGGAGTCTCAAAACATGTAAATATAACAAAAAGTTAATTTTGAAAATTTGGCAGAAAAACAATGCTTTCTCTACCTTATGGGTAAGAGAAAGTAAAAATATGTTAGTATATTAAAATTATTTTAAAACATTTTGACGCTTTATGTATAATTTTTTGCATTTTCATTTAAAAGTTATCAGCGAAATTTTAGCTAATGTTAAGATCGAAATTTACTGATTTTTCATTCTTGAAGCTCAGCTTTAAAAAAATAAAATATTTGTTACTATCTACAAAATATTGAACAAATTTCTTCATATATTTTCTAAAATGTTTGCTCACAAATATATACGTACAAAGAATATCTATGAAATATTGACATGCTTGCATTTACATTGCTAACAATGGAAATTATATTAAATTTTAGTCAATAACATTTTAAACTCGAAATGATCTTTTAATCTGCTTATATATATATATATATATATATATATATATATATATATATATATATATATATATATAATTAATTTAAGTGCATTTTGTTAGTACAATACCAATTAATTACAGTTTTTATTAAATATTCTTTGCATTTACAAATTTGCTAAATATTTCAAATAATTATGAACTAGCTATTTTTTTTTATATTTATCTTACATTCTTCTTACATTTCATACAAATTAAGCATTTGACACAATATGTCATGGATATTCAATTATATTTACTTACTGAAGCAAGAAGATAAATTTATCTATTCAGTATGGTTCATCATATCTCGTGTGAGTATCTATTTATTGATTAATAGCAATGGTCTCTGACGTATATGACTGCTCCGTGACAAATCAGCTCACTATACGTAACTACGATATAGATTAAACATACTGTTATATGCTCAAATGATTTTATTTGGTTAATATTTATCGAAAATAAAATACTATAGAAAATATTTCTTTATTTCTTCCTTTTTTTTAATTAAATCTTACGAGATAAAAATGACGCGTGATATATTCAAAAATATTTAAAATATAGCATTAAATTGAGATAGAATAAATATATAAAGGCAGATTTACGCTTGAAAATACTCTAAGAAATGTACAGGGTTCAGATACTTGTTGATTAAATATCTGAATTATGTATATTTTAGAACAAATGCATACACTTACGAATTTTAATTATAGTATTAAAGCTCGATTATTACTTTTATAATTTATATGAAAAATAAATAAATAAATAATCATTTACAAAATCCGAAACGTTAAATGATCACAATTATTTTAATATTTTGTAACATGTAATTTTACATGCAATTGGGTCAAGTAAAAATATTAAATATATTTTAAAGAATAGGAAAAAAGACAGGAGATTTTATTAACTTTTATATATAATCAATAAACACCAATGATTAAATCAATAATAATAATATTTAAAGAAAAAAAAAACTTTAAAACTCTTTAGACGTATTTAGTTTGATTTCCTTAGAAATTGACATACTTCAGTCACTTCGTTTACCTCTATAATTATCTATATATATATATTAGGATGATCAGAAAGTGATGTCGTTTTTACGCTTGTGCATGTTCGATTGTCATTTATCATCTCATTGTTTGCTTAAAATAGTGCCAAAGACATTTCAAAGTTATAGTGACCTTTTAACTCGTAAATAAAGCTTACTTTTTGTTTTGCAATTTATAGTGAATTGGCCATATCCAGCCAATAATTTGAAGACCCGTCATTGTAGACCATTTGGGTTTCGAAAGAACAGTAACGCAACAATAGCTACCAAAAACATTTATGATGCTTATACAAGTGCAATAATTATTCACAAATGCCAATGGAGGTTTTGTAAATTCAAATCCACTAATTTTGATATTTCCGAGTTATATCGATGAAGAAGTACAACAACATTAGACAATAACATGTTAAGGGCGGAAGTGGGAGCAAATCCATTTCAAACAATCGATGAGCATTCCTACCCAACCTTTGTCAACCAAAGAACATTTTCCGCAGATTGGTAAAGTAAGAAGAGTAGGTGTTTGTATCCAGTGTAATCTGTCTGAAGAAAACAAATCTAACCGAACAACCGCATGCAATTTATTGTTTCAGTGGACAATACTGACGCGTTTTTTGATCGCTTCATCATTGGAGATGAAAAATGGGTTTTTATGATAATCGAAAATGCAGTAGACACTGTCTCTCTCCAAATGATTCCCCACAAAGTATAGCAAGTCAGATTTATAACCCCAAAAAAGCGTTTTTGTGTGTTTGGTAGAATTTTCGTGGGGTTATTCATCTTGAAGTGCTAAACATGGACAAACTGGGAATTATAAGACCTTTAATGTGAACAATTGGTTCGAATATAGCAACCTTTAATAAAATGTGGGCAGCGATTGTCAACATAAAAGGCGTTATTCTGCAACATGGTAATGCGAGACTTCACTGCGCAAGACAAACCCAGTTAAAAAAAAAAAAAAAAAAAAAAAAAAAAAAAAGAAAATGTATTGGGGAAGGAGGTATTGCCTCACCCACGACACCCAATCGATATTGCACCATCGAAGCTTTTTGACACTTACAACATGTTGTAGTGATCGAATTTCTATTTATTCCGATCACTACAACAAGTTATAAGTGTCAAAAAGCTTGAAAATTTGGAGGATGTCTAAAATGTGACCTCAAAAACCAATTAAATTTTACCGATCCGGCATTGAAAACATGGGCGCTAGATGGTAAAAGAATGTTGACAACCAGGACGATTAAAAATAAAAGTTTATCGAAAATTCATCTGCATGAATTTCTCTATATATTAAAAAAAAAGTTACTGTTACTGGCGTCAATTTTTTTTTTTTTGGTCTGCGAAAGCATCTTATAGCGGAGGGCAGGATCCTTCGCGTCATGAGTGGTATCAATGTGTTCCGAATACTCCAAGGCAGACATTTCAGCTGCTTAGAAATTTCTATTATTTTAATTAAAGAAGTTATTAACTAACAACGACAAGTTCATGAAGGTACTCTATTTGCGATTTTGAAAAGAAGTTTCTCCCAGTGACGCTGTTCTTCTGTTATGATGTCATTTTACATGGAAAAATTAAAATATGATCCATGGTCGTACGTAGGTAGGTAGTTAGGTTGGATTTAACCTCGCACCAGTACTGCGCTATGGATAATTGGCGACGGTCTGGGAAGCACCCACTAGAGATGTTCCGGAGACATGTCATCACAATTTTTATCCTCTGGCGATTCCCCCCCCCCGCTTTTGTTATCCCCAGAGGTATAGTGTGGATGGGAACATGGAGGATTTTGCGGCCACGACAGATTTTATGTTCACCAGCCACCACTGATGTACAAGACGGTCTTTGACGGGCTGAAGTATTGAATCGGCAATATTACGATTTCAATTACATGCTCGGCGCTTTACCGACTAGGGTACCGCGGCCGGAAACCATGGATGTAAAAACGAAAGAAAATAAATATCAACATTTTTTCTCTACTTTTAGAAAATTAATTTTCTTACACTTAAAAATTAAAATATGATCCATGATTGTAGGTAGGTAGATAATTAGGTAGGTTGTGTTTGACGTCGCACCATTACGGCGCTATGGATAAGTGGCGACGGTCTGGGACGCACCCCTACGGATGTTAGAGAGACATGCCACAACAGTTTTGGTCCTACACGAAGGGGATGGCTCTCCTGCTTCGGTGGCCCTCAGAGGTATAATTTTGATGGGAACATGGAGGATATTGCGGCCACGACATATTTTACGTGCACCAGCCACCATTAGTGTACATGACGGTCTTTGGCCGGCTCGAGAACCGAACTCGTAATCTTCCAATTACGAGCTCGGCACTCTACGACTGGGGTACCGCGGTCCGGATCCAAGGTTGTAAAAAAGAAATAAAAAGAGTCATATACTAAAGATGTAATGTAAAATGGTCTAGATATTATGAATTTCTGTCTATTAAATATACATATATATATATATATATATATATATATTACATATTTAAATTTGACATTGAATATGAGGGTTTCATTTCTGAGAATATAATTCTTTACACAACGATGAAAACGCCAATGTAAAAATATTAAGTTCAATCTGTATTTTTGGTAGCGTAAAGCGAGCCAATGTCATTGCAGAATGACAAGGTGGATTATTGCTCTTATTACTTTCTTGTGTAATCATGATGGATTCGTAAAAAAAATCGACTTCCAGTTTTTGACAGATTTACATGTTTTGAGAGGTCTAGAACACGCTTTGACCATTTTTAAAAAATGTGTGTTTGTGTGTGTGTGACAAAAAAATTGTGGCGACTATATCTCCGGAACTACTGCTTACAATTGTATATAAATTTATATGTAGATGCAATTTGACATACATTAGCGCCTTTTTAGTGTCAACCGTTCTAACAGTGACGCTGCTATACAGCGATTTCCGCAAATTAAGGGAAGGTTATATCTTAGGTTCTATTGCGTATAATCAAACAAAACTTGATATATAGAAGGCCATTACGAGAAATTATGCTGATCCAATTTGAATGCTTATCGGTCAACAGGTGGCTTTGCTATACAGTGAATTTTACAATTTAAAGCAAGGCTGTATCTTAAGAACTACAGCACAAAAATGCATAAAAATTTATATGTAGTATAATTTATATGCACCTTGACGTAAGTTATAGCTTATCAACTTTTGGTGTCAACCGCTCAACAGGTAACGCTGATACGCAGCGATTTCCTCATTTATGGGAAGGCTATATCTCAGATTTTATAGCGCATCAACAAACAAAACTTGGTATGTGAGAAGGATGTTATGAGACATTATTCTGATTCATGTTGGTTGCTTATAAGCTAATAGGTGGCGCTGCTATACTGAAAAATTCCTCTATAACGCGAAGAATGTATCTCAACTTGTATGGTATTGTACAAAACTTGATATGTGAAATAAGCATTATAAAAACGTATTTTTAAAGATGTTATTTATAGAAAATAAACCTGTCTTTCTTTGGATATTTAGTGTCAGTTTTCTTTGAGATCGAAATCATTTACATTCATCATGTTAGATAGATTTAAAAAAATAATAATTTTAATAAATTATTTACACTTAGTGAATTTGTATAAGGAAATATAGAAGAAAGTCTTGTGGTGTCCACAATATACTAGTTTTTGAATGGAAAGGTAAAACTTAGAGTCGGAATGGCAGCCAATAGGAATTTAAGAAACTGGGGGAGTTAGCCAAAAAGAATTTGGGATGCTATGTAAAAATAAAATAATAAAAGCTATGTTAAAATAATAATAAAAATAAAGTAATAAAATAATTTAATGTAATATTTCCAACGATCAAAGATAGGGGCTACAACAAAATCGCAATTAATTATACTCGGATTGATGGTAGTATTACATTTAAATCCCCATATATATATATATATATATATATATATATTATTTTTACACAGCTTGCTATATCCCACATTCGTATTAACTAACATCCCCAGTTTCATAAATTCCTATTGGCTGCCATTCCGACTCTAATATTCGCTTTCCTATCTATAAATAAGAGCAGTAATCCACCTCATCATTTTGCACTAATGATGGTACGCTTTACGCTATTTTACTTGATATCTTTACATTTGCGTATTCAACGTTGTGTAAAGATTTATATTTCTGTTCCGCGTCAAACCTGGTTATATTTTCGAATTTCTGAAAATGTTTGAAATCAGGTTTGTATCTGGTAATTTATAAAATATGTAGTGCATCTACTAATCGAAATATTATTATTTTTGCACTCAATTAGAAAGTAATTTTGCACGCTTTAAGAAAGGAGTCTTCTGCAACTTTTTTTCAAAAGTTCCCCAGTATTCGCGTTTGAGGCTTTCCTTGTCAGTTTACCAACGGAGATTAAAACTTTGCACAAATTATGAAGCTATCTAAATTCATCAAAAGCCACCGTAACATTACGCTTTTGACGCATTGAGCACATATTAAGAATCAATCAAAGAAGTGCTAAAACAAGGCTAGTTCTTCTGTTTAAAAGAGAAGGAAATGGTACTGCCAGCATGTGCGGACAACGAAATGTACATAATGTACCTTGTTTCTGTGCACATTAAATATTTTGTACGTGACAGAAGAGTTAAAATATCTCCATTTGGCAAAGTTTGTTACTAATAATTTTATTTGCGCAAATCACCTCTCCATGTCTTCTAAAGACTGTTTATGAACTTTGGTTTATTTCCCTTTAATTTTTACTTCCATCACTCTGCTGCCGTAAGTAATGGGAGTATTATATTCGGTCAAAAAATTCTATATCGGATTTTCAACTAATTTACATGTTTAAAGACCACTTAAGTCCAAAAATGAGATTTTTGGCAATTGGTCAGTATGTGTGGGGGGAATATTCTGACTATCATACTTCTGAAACTAATAAAGGTAGAATGATGTAACTTCAGAATTGAGTTAGGTCTGGTGTACACAGAAATTGTTTAAAATTTGATGAAAATTAGAAAATCAGAAGTAGGACATATGAATCAGGAAGCAGGATTGTAAGTCCGTATCTCAAAAACGGATCTAATGATTTTCTTCAAATTTACGATATAAACATCCTATTAGATCTCCTTCAGTATGTAATAGTTGGTTAGTTCGCAAAAGTTGGCAGATATCCTGTATAAACAGGCTAATTTTAGGTCTCGCAATACGTTCCTTTAAAAACAGCTGTACGGATTTATTTATTTTATTTTATTTTATTTTATTTTATTTATTTTTTTTTAAAGTATTTTTAGCATATATTGGCTGGTTACTTCAGGAAAATCGATAAATGTCCTAAATAAATTAATGAAATTTAGGTCTCGCAAGTAGGTTTCTTAAAAAACAACTTTACGGATTTTTACCATATGAACTCCTTTTACATATTCTTTCGTATTTAATTCTTTTTTTTTTCCGGTAAGTAGATGAGTATTAAAGCTATTGTTCTTAAAACGTAATATGCAATCTATCTTTATTGTACTGAAATGCAGGTTAAGAAAGAGTAGTGTGACTGAACCACCAGATAATTTCATATTTTTTTAAGAATAATTAAACTTAAAAATTCAAAATAAATTGTACAAAGTTTACATTTTAAATCTTATATATATATTTAAATACATACACATTTAAATGTATATAATTAAAAATAATTTATCCTTTTGACAAATCCGTTATAGCAAAATATTACTATTGTACTTTAAAAAACAAATCTTCAAACCTAAAACTGATATAAAAAACATTGAATGAGATTTTTCATCTTTCTAAAGAGACTGAATTTGTCGTTACTTTTTATCAAAGTCTTCTTTTTTGTGTGTATTTAGTTTTATTTTCCAAAACATTTTTCAGTCCCTTCTATTAAAAAAAAAAAAAAGAAAGAAAGAAAAGAAAGAAAGAAAAACTCTTATATCCTTGAATAAAAATATACTTAATTTTTACAGAAAATTTTTATTAATAACTTTTGATTGATATATATTTTGACAATGACCGCGATAAAATTTGAAAAAAAAAAATCTCATTTCATAGTATCATGTAATATAATTAAAAATTAAGGTATACTTCAAAAGCGTTTTAACCTTAAAATAAAGGATTTAGATATTTTATGATTAATTAGATATTTTATGATAGGATTTAGATATTTTACGATAATACATGTGTATTTTAAAAATATTATAACTATTAAGTAATATCTACGGTAACAAGTAATATTTATGATAATACATATTACATATGGAAATTATAAAAACAATAACATATTGCATGAATGTAATGTTATTGTTTATAAGTTTTTTTTTCTTTTTACGTTGTAAGAAACCTTTAATAAAAGAAAAAAAGAGCATCGCATTTAAAATATATATATATAAATCTTAATTTAATATGGGAATATACAAAAATTGCTATCTAAATATTATTTGAGAAATATTATGAATGCATTGTTTCATGACAACGTCAAGTACGGTTTTAATCCACTTCAGAATTTTCTAATATTTCAGATATCATATTATCATTTTGTTTCTGTATTTATAATACTCCAGGTTAAAGTTAATTCTATAAATAGAAAGAATGTAATCACTACCTTAATATGTTTATTATCTTTAAGATAATTGTTTCAAACGTTTTTGGTGTTTTAAGTAATAACGCAGGCATATATCTTTGCATTCACAATAAATTTATTTCCAAGTACATAGTTGATTTACAAATACAGTTTGCAAAATAAATAACATTAATAGCTGTTAAGTATTTCCGTAAAATATGAAAAGAAAAAACGACTTTCTCAAAGAAGAACTTTTTTTTTTTTTTTTTTTTTTTTTTTTTTTTTTTAACAGGAAAAGGTTTTGGGGATTGGATGCATAGAGTAAATCATAGCTTAGTTCATCTCTCCTATGCGGAGCTCCAGGTTTGAAAGATGTGTTTAGCTGCATTCATTGTAGTTCATCCCGATGTATTTTTCGGCTTGACATGCAGGAATGCTTCCGCCAAGACGGGTGCAGCGTCCAGGATGCCTTTCAGTCTATAAAATGACATTTATATCCGTTATTCAGATATATCAATAGCTCATATACTAAAATGTAAAATTATTAACAAAATGACAGAAATGAAGCTTAGAATATTTCAATAAAACTTGAAATACTTACTACTTGGAACTCAACATGGCATTCAGCATGTGAGACCTTAATTGGTTTGATCGATTTCTGAGATATGTAGTTGTCTAAGTCAAAATCGTTGCCCATGAACATTCCTGGGTCATTTTTTAGCTCTTCTTTCAAATTGTTTTTCTAAAATAAAGATCAATTTGACTACATCTCACTAGTAAATATAATGGAAATAATATTACTCTAAGGAACAAAATATTAGGAATTCTACTTAAATCAATAGCAGACAAAATTTTTACTCAAAAGAAGCAAATTAATAAACATTATTTATTTTATTATTAATGTATGCTTAGTGTTATAATGCAACATATTTTGCCTAGCTTTTTAATAAAAGTATTTATAGATTTTAAGTACAGTTTTTAAATCTACAATTCTGAATATTATCCCATTTCACTGAACAATAAATAATAAATAAATTTTGTGTTTGATATTTATTAAAAAACAAAGCTTAATTGTTTTTAAATGATGCTGAAAATTTCCAAACATTAGGCAGAAATTAAAGATTGTTTATGATTAATTCATATTTAGTGCTTAAATTATATCATAATAGAATTTTTAAATTAAGTTTATAATTTTTAAGTCTTAAATTTTTAAGTTTTAAATTAAGTTTATGATTTCATCCGGTTCCGCTGCAGGTTTTTTTTATTCGACTCAATTTTTCTACTGCTTTAGTTTGACTTTTCTTAATTACATTAAAGTGATAAAAAAGTATATTTTAGCATTATATTTACAGAAGTTTTAATGTTCAGAAGTGGTAATACTATATTTAATTAAATATGAATATTACTACACTTTCATGTTAGGTATTAAAGGAATTCCTTAAATTATTAAACGAAAGTTTATTATTACAATCATATAAATAATCTTCAATTCGAAATCCTTTATCCTTTGAAGAAGTTATTATAAAAGAAACAAATGTATGACTGAAATACTTCTTTTAGTTTTTCATGTTAAAATTTACAAACATGAAATAATTAAATCTATAAATTAACAACGATTTACAAGTCGCATTTAGTATTCAGAAAAAATTATTTGTCTATAATCGTAAAATGATGTTCAACAAATAAAAATGCTCATTGATTGGCTGCACGTAAATTTAAGCAACCAGTTTATATAAATATTAAGTTAATATGTATAAAGCAGTCACTTTAAATATTGGATGTTGTGAACTGATTTAATAGTTTATAATTTAGGTTCTATTGATACAGTAAGACAATTGTATTTTATGAATATATTTGATTTTCTGTATTCAACTAAATTTACGTTTGGTGATGTTCCAAATATAATAAATAATTTTTTTAAATTTATTTGCTAGTCTGGTTGATAGACAGGTTTTTAAACTTATTTTGCTTTAAAATAAATGTATAAATTTAGATTTAAATTCAATTTTTATTTTAATTTTATATTTTTATTTAAAATTGAGATCATATTTATACAAAATAGCTAGAATTTTTTTTTTTTTTTTTTTTTTTTTTTTACGTATCTATCATTCTCAATAGTACTGTTATGACAAGTTGTTTTATAGATTATATAACTTGTACATGATATGAATATATATATTAAATTAAATGTTTGTTTATTAAAAAAATCATTGGTTGAATATTAATGTGAATCGTCAAACAAATGATTTTCTTTGTAGGATTCATGACAAGTTCTGTCACTGCTATATCTCAGCCTCGATGGCATGGAACAATTCAATAAGCAGTATTAAATATATTATCGGGAGTAACATACATGTAATTATTTAGATAATTACATATGTATATAGAATATGCAGACTGCATTTTTGTTTAAATTGCTCATGGGAAATCGTTAAAACACATGCTATTAAAACACGTTAGATTTAAATAAATATTATGAGAATTTTAGACTACTTTTTAAACTGTAGTTTCTATTTTAAAAAATCCATTTTTTTTTTTTTTTTTTTTAATTTTTTCCTGTTATTTTTTGCCGTACTTTAATCTCTTAATAAGAAATTGGGATTTTTAATTTTTACATATATACGTAACGTGTCATTTAGTAGAGAAAAATAGAAATTATCATAAAATACGTCAACATAGGACTTACAATTGATGACTCTGTTTCCTGAAAATCACCCTCATTTCCAAGATTGGCACTAAGTCCCTGCATTCTCATTGCAGAAGCTCCAAAGACGGAAAGGTAAACAGTGAACAATAACTGTCTGAACATGGTGACTATAAGAGAAGAAGTAAATTTTTTGTTATAAGTTAAACAAGCAACATTAATAAATAAATAAATAAATAAAAATAAAAAAATACATAAAAAAAAAATACATTTTCCCCCAATTCCGCAGTTTATAATAATAGAAAAATTGTACTATATAAATTTTATATTAAAAAGTAATAATTTAAGTTTTTTTTTTTTTTTTTTTTTTTTTTTTTTATGCTACCACACTGCTAAGTAAGTTAGAAAAAAGTTGTCTACAAGAAAAATGTTTGCACATAATTTTAACTACGAAGATAAAAACTGTTGAACTGAAAACTATTGACTAAAATTATTTACTTTTTTTTTTTTTTTTTTTTTTTTGTGTGTGTGTGTGTGTGGGTGTTAGAAAAGTTTTAAATATAAAGTTTAATTTTTATCTTACAATTAATAAAATATATACGTAATAAAAGTGTATGTATAAAATATACATATAAAATTATATATATTTTTAACAGGTAAAAAACTTCATGAAAAGTATAAAACAAAATGGAAAGAAAGAGATGGATGCATGTCAGCAATTCAGTATATAAAATACAATTATATAATTCAAAATTATTCTCAAGTATTAAGTACAAAAGTTGTTTCTGCTTTAAAATAATTAAGAGCAATTTCGACTAAATAATAAAGAAAATTAATGTGAGATGAATTTAATTGTAGCATTCTGAAATAATTTTACCGCTTTTTCAAATTAGAATCTCTGAAATCGGCACACAAACTACAATTTTACTTTTATTTAACATACCGGCATATTATTGATTATTTAGATTTCTGTGATATTTATATTTCTAACTATATTATAGGGTAATTAAAGATAATTTGAAAATTATTTTCTACATAAATATTTTCTTTAAAAAAATCCTAAATAAGAAATTACACTTACCAATAGAAGTATGCTTTGAAAGCCTGAAAGATGGGTTCGTGAGATATGTGACCATAGAAGGTTTATCGTTTCCTTATATACAAAAGTACATCCTACACCTAAATATTCATTTCCGTTTTAGAAGCCTCAAAAATTAATTCAAGATTTATTTCTGTAACAAAGTCAAACGAACTCTTTCATACATTTTATCCTGTACCGTATATTTATTTTTTATTTCATGAAATTCACAAGCGACACTGAGTCTATTCTATAAGAAGAAAGCTATTTTCAGCATTTGGAAAGTTCAGCAAACATTAAATCAAATTGAGAAATTTTGTAGGTTTCAGTTTATCAGTTAAATTTAATACACAGCTATGATTGACGTTTGATACCTATCACAAGTTCGAATTAATCAATACGACATGAAAAATTTAAACATATTAATTTAACATATTAATTTTTAATTACGGAAAAATATGGCAATTTAATTATTTTTGATTTATTTAATTATTATTATTATTTTTTTTTTTTTTTTTAAGATACATAGAATAAGCACTTTGTAAAAAAAGAAAAAAAAAAAAAAAAAAAAAAACTATAAATTCCACAGGTAAATAAAATAAAAAACATACAATATCTAGACTATCAAAGATCCAGAATATAAATTTTATAATAATATTGGATTAAAACAAACAATTTTCTACTCAATTACCTACGTATGGAAATAATGTTATCGAATATTTTTCGATTATACATTCTGAAGATTATTTAAATCCATCCCGGAATAAATACTCATATACAGAAGATATGCATGAAAAAGTTTCAGTAAAATATGGTTGGTTGGTTGGTTGGAGGATTAAGGCCGATTGACTCCTTATGTGTCCTAGGCCTATAGGGGGAATGCCCTCCGTGGGGGTCTTTCTAAGGGGTCCTAGCCCGTATTTACGCGAGTTTCGGAGGAAACCACGGAAAACTCCGAACGGCTAGGTCGATGAGCGCGACCTGGGATCGAACCCGGCACCTCCCATCTACCAGCTTTGAGCGCAGAACCGCTCGGCCGCTGGTGGGCCGTAAAATATGTGTATGCTTGCTAAATTAAGTCTGAAGGGAGTAATTGAAATGTTTTCTTCATCTTCACTGAAGTAGGTAGTTTTAAAATTACCTTTTAATGAGTGTACATTTAATTTTAGTACAGACTATAACATTTTTTTCTTATTTATTTGATTATGAAAAGCATAGTAAGTTTAGTATCATAGCTTTAATACCATATTATATATTTTAGTGGTGGTTTATAATACTTAATTTTTTTTTTTTTTTTTTTTTTTGTACATGATATTACAGGTTGTGCTTAATAATGGGTTAAAAGATTATACAATCATCAGTAGAATAATTATTTAAGATTATATGATATAAAGATTTCCTCATTAAAATTAAAAAAGATTTAGAGCATGTTTCGTCTATACTATGCAGTATTTTCAAACCAATGTAAGATCCTTTAATTTCACACACACGCATACAGTGTGCCCGCGAAAGTCCTTTGTCACCCTGCTAACTTTATCACCCTGATATAAGGATTAGAATGCGCATTGAAGCCGACAGGCAGGTGCCTGAACATCGAAAATGACAATATCTTGTGATGGCTAGTTAGTTCCTTTTCTAAGATCTATTCCTGAATCACACCGTAGAAATCGTGACCAAACAAATACACGTTTTAAGCGTTTATGTTTGAAAGATTCATGCCTGCAAGGTGCCTTTTCGTATTAAATCGAAGACAACTTACAACTTTGTAATTCATTTTCCCCCCTTTATCTCGTACCGTTTTCCAGATAGGAACGCTAACTCTACCATTTTCCAGCAAGTGACTTTATACGTGGTCGCATTTGGTCGCGCATGGTACCATATTTAGACCATGTTTTTATAACTATGGCTTTCGCCGTTCTGAATTAATGTGGCGACAAATGATTTAATAATCCCCCTGTATATAAAAAAGATTTTTGCAATCAAAAAGTCAAAAATATTAAAAGACCCAGAAAGACATATTTACTTGCCTAATGATAAAAAAACGCAATAAAATTCTATGGTACGTAAAATAATTATTATATAAGAGTAAAAACTATTAAAATGTAATAAAAATTAATTTTAATGATTACATTTGAAGTATTTTTAATACGTGCAATTATATGTATAGTATACAATTTTCTTTACGATATTAATTAATTTTAAAATTATTGTTTTATTTTGAGATCATTTAATTTTATCGCTTACCAGTACTTGCAAAGAAAATAGATATAGCCTTTGAAAAAAAAAAAAAAAAGTTTTCAATACTAATTTATTGAAGAAATATTGATTTTCCATAAATTAAGCAAACGTTCCAGAATAAATTGTCTGCATACATTTTATTCTGTACAATAAAAATAATCTAGTGTGCCACTCACAAGACTTTCTTTTACTTTCCATTCCAATACTATAAAGATAGAATGCAGATAAATTCGTAAGACCAATAAGGTAAGAGAATAAAGATCAATCTACATTAAAAATAACCTAAAATAGATTTAGGAACAGTTTTATTTGACATATCATTCTGTGAGAGGTGGCTACCACCTCCTTCAACCTCACACCCGTTCCATTAGAGTGCCTATATTCATATAAAAAAAAAAAAAATACAAGTCTGTTATTAATTTGCCTTCAAACTTGTGAATTTTAATCAAACTTTTAAGTGGCAATCTAATATGGACTTCAAAATAACGAATTAGAATTTTCTGCAGTTATTTTTTTTTAATTATGCTGATAACATGTATACATACGGACCACCAGCTAAAAATTGGACTTTTGTATTCAGAGCACCTCAAAATGTGATTTTATACAAAAAAAAAAAAAAAAAAAAAAAAATGCTGAAAATATAACTTCAAAAAATTCTTTATTTATAGTATCGGTAAAAAAAAATTGATTTTCTTCCTGAGAAGTGTTCGCCGACAAAGTAAAATGTAGCAAAGCACTACAATCAATCATATTCAATATAAAAGTACGTTTATTTTAATTTCAGGTGGCCTTGTATGCTGTCTATAAACAATATGCGCAACACATTGTCTATTTAAATTTGATTTTATATGAAGAACACCTAACACAAAATGAAATAAACTTCCAGCAATTTATAAGTATAGCTTCAACACATCCAAATAATTTCTGTTGTCCTGTAAACAAATGATGAATCATTTCCATTCCACAATCTACACAAAACATGCTTTTATGTATATAAAAAATCAGTTTATTCAATTTTGTTTAAGTCAGTCTATACATGTTACCCTGTACTTACCAGAAATTTCTCCCATAGACGTAATATATTTGCATTTTCTTGAATTTCTCTGCAAACGAACCATTAGCATGATCTCAACGAAAAAAATATTGTAGCATCATCACATAGAACAAATTTAGAATACTGAGTTTGGACTTTCTTCTATTATTTATTCTTAAAATATGCTGAGAAAAGCCACACACACACACAGAGAGACAGACCAACCGCTGAAAACATGTTTTTCGGATTTGATGGACCTGAAAACGTATATATATAACAAAACTCAATTTTGGAGGTTTGATCCACAAAATAATACTTTCTCAGCCATATATATATTGGAAAAGGAAAGTAAAAATGAAGTACTTGCGTAAGTGTGTTTTAAAATAATCAAATGCAGAAAAAAAAATCTAATCATGATTTTTTAAAACTTGTATGGTATATACATATTAATTTTTGTTAATTAAAAAACTGATTGTGATAAAATTTTCAAGTATATATATATATATATATATGTGTGTGTGTGTGTATTGAAAAGCTGTAAATATATATTTTGCGTTGCAATGAAATTGTTCTTTTATCGAGCATGCTTAATTTTACAAATGTTTAATAATTGTGAAACTTAACGCATTTGTTTAAGTGATAGAAATGTTTTCAACCTAAACATTCTCTCTCAATAACAGTGTTAGCTGTTCTTCATATATATACAGGGTGAGTTTGACATAATCAGCCAAACGAAAGGAGGTGATAGAACAGCCCATTGGGAGCATAAAACGCCATAGAGACCCTGTCCTATCTCTAACCGTTTCCGAGTTATGGTAGATAGAAGAAAAATCTGTTTTATTCCATCCCGTCTGAAAAAACCCAAATTTGTGAGCTTTCTGAAAGACTTACATGCAAAATAAGCCCATATTTGAAAAGAGTAGAAAAAATCCTATCGGGTGACATCATTTACATTAGGATAACTTAATTTGACGGCGAGCTACAAGCGCTAAAACATTGGCGAAGTTTAAAATCGAGTTGTCGCCAAATTTTTTAACCGGTAATTCTGCAAACACCGTTCAAGCTACAATCGGTCAAATTTACCAAAAACTTCTCCATTCCACAAGCTTTAGAATGAACCTACAATAAACCATATCGGAGTTCCGGTTCAGGAGAAATTTAGCCTTTTGTTTGCTATACATCACTGAAAACGGCCTTCGTTAAAATTCGGCAAACGAAACGATGGTGAGTAAATGGAACGTATGCAAATTCGTGACTATCTGCATATGGACTCTTAGTGATACACAGATTTATTCCAACCTTCCTGCGCGCGCATCCAACTTGCGGGTACAAAAGGCGAGCCAATCTGTAACAGCTCATTAGCTCGTCAGCTTCATTTATTTTTTATGCTGCTTCTTGCTTTAGCATTTTGTAGACTCTGACTGAGCTCGGCCGATTCTTTTCACGCTGCTGTCACATCTACTTGCTCTCTCTTAGTTCATACTTAGTATGTTTTCGTACATTGGTACGAATTAACCAAGTTGATTCATATTCCGTTGCACATTTTTTCTTCTGCTTTTCTAAATTAATATTGAAATTTTATCCCTTTTTGTTTACCTTTCTGACTTTTATTTTCAACTGAAGTCATCACAGGGATCAAATTGTCATACTTTCCAACCTGTAAACAGTATAGCCTAGTTTTACAAATGAAGAGTACGCGGATATGCATTTTGTGTATTGATTTTGCGAGGGTAACTCTCGGAGAGCGGAAGAAGAGTACTGTCTACGTTATCCACATCGTCGTGCGCCCAACCGTTCTGTATTTGCCGCAATTCATCGAAGGATTAGGGAGAGTGGGTCTTTCGGTAGGGTTTATGAAAGTGGCCATGGTCGCCGCTCTGCCACCGCTGAGGAGTCCGTACTCGACCGAGTGGAGAAAAATCCAAATATGAGTTCACGCATACTTGCGAGAGAAGGTGGAATCTCCCAAAGTAAAGTGATGAATGTTTTGCGCAAAAACCGGTACCATCCATACCACTTCACACCGGTACAAGAATTACGCCGCTCAGATTTCCAAAAGCGGGTAACATTCTGCCGCTGGCTTTTGGAGCGAGATATTGAGGAACACCATTTCCTTAGAACGATACTGTGGACAGATAAGTCACTTTTCACTGGGGATGGCATGTTAAATTTACATAACTGGCATCATTACGCTCAAGAAAATCCATTTGTAACACGAAACTCAGCGTTACAGACGCGATTCAGCTTCAATGTTTGGCTTGGAGTGGTTGGCGATCGCTTGATAGGTCCACATGTGTTCCAAGGTCATCTGACAAGCAATACATATTTGGAGTTTCTGGAACATCATCTTCCAGGATTGCTTGATGTCATTCCTGTACCCCAACGAGCGGAAATCATTTTCCAACACGATGAGACCCCTGGCATTCTTTCAATGCCGTTCGGGACTTCTTGACTCAGCAGTATCCGCGATGAATTGGTCGTAATGAACCAGTTTCTTGGCCACCTAGAGCGTCAGACCTCACTCCATTGGACTTCTATGGTTGCGGTTTCCTTAAGCAAGAAGTTTACCGCACAATAGTTGCCAGTTTGAAAGATTTAAGAAGCCGGCTCGATGATGCAATAATAAAACTGAGGGATGAGCTTTCGCTAAGCGCTACTGTGGTTTCCGTTCGTAAGTGGGCCAGGACATGTATCAGGTGTGGGGGTGACCAATTTCAGCAGCGACACTAAATTTTACACATACTTTCGAATGCATATGTGCTTTAATCATAAACCTGAGATACGTCTTTTTTTTTTTTTTTTTTTTTTTGCATCTTCCTTTGTAAAAGACGTGAGCAACGTCATACTTCTTTTGTTTCCATTCCATTGTGCTTGTAAACTTAATACAACTGCTACTTTTCTTGTTTGCTTTTAAAACTTTCTTTTTTGCATCTGACAAAACAGCGGGCTGAAGGCGGACATGAAATCAGGAACGACCATGGCACTCCGTGAGTCTCCATCTAGACAAATGTCGAGTTCAGTAATGAATGTTTTTCAAGCAAAAGGCTAAATTTCTTCTGAACTAGAACATCGATATGGTGTATTGTGAGCCCATTCTAAAGCTTGTGGAATTTAGAAGTTTTTGGTAAATTTGACCGAATGTAGCTGGAACGGTGTGTGCAGAATTGTCGGTTAAAGAATTTGGCGACAACTCGATTTTAAACTTCGCCAATGTTTCAGCGCTTGTAGCTCGCCATTAAATTAAGGTATCCTGATGTAAATGGTGTCACCCGATAGGATTTTTTCTGATCTTTCCAAATATGTGCTTATTTTGCGTTTACGTCTTTCAGGAAGCTCACAAATTTGAGGTTTTTCAGGAGGGAGGGAAAGAAACAGATTTTTCTTCTATCTACCATAACTCGAAAACGGTTAGAGATAGGACAGGGTTTCTATGGTGTTTTATGCTCCCCATGGGCTGTTCTATCACCTCTTTTCGTTTGGCAGATTATGTCAAACTCACCCTGTATATACATTTTTAATCTTTTCATTTATTGTTTATTTTATTTTAAGTCAATTCAAAATTGTTCATAAAGAGTTATTTTCGAATCATGATGAATTTTACTGCTTTGTTTTGAGCAGTTCCTGTTATGTTATTTTTTTTTCTTATATGGGCTAATTCTGTACTGATAAGTATAAAGGATTTAAGTCCAAAAATGTCGATTTTGAGTTAAGTACATAGTCAGACCCAGAAAACAATTCTCTATCGATTTGTATAAAGGATTTAAATACATGTCATTTAGTCTGAGAAAATCCATTGGTAAAAAAAAAATTCAAGTCAGAAATTTAGCATTAATCTTTGTATAAAATATTTAATTCAATTTTTTCCCTATATTAATGGAAGATTGACAATCATTGAATGGTATAAAGGGTATAAATCAACGTAATCCCTTTTTTCTAATCGATTCTTCTGATTAGTTTTTAGTTAGTTTAACTTTATTTTTCGTCTCCTGAAAATTGAAGAATATGGACTTAAATCCTTTTTACTTATGAGTACAGAATTATTCCAGGAGCTACTGCTGAAAGGTTATTCGGAATCACTAAGATGCTTGAATCTGGTCATAATAATACCGGAATCAGGAAACTAAATATCTGTTTATTTACTATTGAAAATGTAATGGAATATAAATTCTTTCAATAGAGATTTAAACCTCAGAAGCAAAACAAGTTAAAGATGTGAAGCCTTACTCAATCTGTTTCGTATTCAGGTGTTTTAAATTGCGCTGATGTGAATTGTTAGGTTGGATAGGATAGGAAACTTAAAACAGGAATAAACTACTACGTCAGAAATGCCAAAGAAAAATTATTGAAAAATTATTATTTAGCGTTTCTAACGTAGTAGTTTATTCCTGTTTTAATATTCCAACGCCAAGTCTCCTGCTATTATTGGATAGGATAGGGTTACCAGTCGAATCTAGATTTATCTGGCGATAGTCTTGGAGAATGTGGAAGGATATCCATGGAAGAGTTGGATTAGTGTAAGAGAAGGTTGACAATCGATCTAGTATAGCTTGGGGTTTGGTAAGAGTTGATGGAAGATACGAAGTTTTTGGTGTGTATTTGGTTGTGGGTAGTATAAGATAAATGTTTTAATGAAAATCAAGTAATCGGTTTTTCAATTTGTACTTTTAAATATAAATTACTTAATAAAAATAAACTTCGAAAATTAGGAAAGTGTGGTTTTGCACCGAGATTTTTGAATTGCGATTTTCGGACCGTGATTTTGGACCGTGATTTAATATTAGGATACATAACATTAAGGCTTTTTAAAAATTCTGTCGGGTCTATATTTTGAATTTTTAAACAACCTTAATTTTATGGGTCCTAATATTAAATTTACCCTAGAAGAAGAAGTTAATAGCCAGTTGAACTATCTTGATGTAAATATAACCCGAAACTAAATAACTACAAAAGTCTACAGAGAACCTAATAGTAGTAATGAGATCATCCACTACAATAATGAAATCCCGTTTAAGTATAAAATGAATGCCATCCAAGCTTATATCAATAGAGCAATATTTGTTTGTACCAAGAATTAGCCATTATAAAGAAATATACGAGGAAAGTAGGTTACCCTGATAAATTAATCAACAAAATTTTAAAAAAATTCTTATGAGAGAAACGTTAAAAAAATAAATGATTTCCAAAAACCACCAATTAAATTTACAACTTCAATTCCTTACGGTCATGTATCCTCGTGTAAAATTGTAAAAGCTGCTGCAAAACAGAATATTCGCATTCCTATCAAACCTAATCCAAACATCTTTCAGATTATACGTAGTGACAAAGATCCAGTCAATCCGTTGAACACAGCTGGAATTTATAAAATTTTATTTACAGACATATGAAAATTGCGAAA
This sequence comes from Salticus scenicus, assembly GCA_963930645.1. NCBI lineage: Eukaryota > Metazoa > Arthropoda > Arachnida > Araneae > Salticidae > Salticus > Salticus scenicus. Next base: position 316,945,297 of record OZ005650.1, read on the forward strand.
AATGTTATATTGGCAAAACGAAGCGAAAAAGAAGAACTAGAATTAAGTAGCATACCCGTGATATTTCTATCGGAAAAATTACCACCCCGTTAATTAAAGTTAATAAAGATAAAGAGATTAATATTAGTTTCGAAAATGTTAAAAAACTAGCGAATTACCACAATCACAATTACGCCGCGTATAGAGAAGCTGTTGAAATTATAAGTTTTCCTTTTTCGTGCAATAGCAACGGTTTTTGGAAGAAACAGCGCATTTGCGGAGACTTCAAGCACCTAGGTGCCGTTGAGAAAGTTGGGGTACCCCTGTGAAAACGTTCCGGCAAAGTAAAGCATTAAGATGTAAAAAGGTTGTTTTTCTTTATTTAATAGTAAATTGATCGTTATTCATTGGCAATAATAGTAAAAAAAAATCATGTTAAATTAAAAATAATAATGATTTTATTATTCTAAATATTTTGCTTTATTATATGGCTAACAAGAAAGTGAATATAGATTTTCGGACAGTAAATAAGTAAATAATTAAAAATAAAATCTTAGATTTTTCAGTTAATTTCCTCACCTTGGAATGACATTATATTTTCCTATTGTTTGATTAATTTATCGTCAAATAACATAAATGATGTTCTGAATTTATTTATATTGAATTTTATTGCTAAATCGAATTAATAATTTATTTATTTATTTTTAATTTGGTTTATAAAAATTAAAACATTATTACATGTCATAGTTAAAACGCCAGTATTTTAAAATATTTTAATATGAAATTTCCCCTTCTTTTAAATTTAAGTTATAAATTTTGCTCAAATATGGCTTTATCTATAATCAATATCAATGTTTAAATTAGGTTACTTATAAGTATTCAGTTTAATTAGCATGTTACCGTTGCTAAGGTTGATAATTTTGATATCATAGTTAATTTTGCTACCGCTATAAAACTGTTTTATGCCCCTCTACTTTCTTCAAATTACTATATAAATGAACATTTACTATCCACACGGAAATTTATTTTCCAGCGTTATTTAATGAACCTTAAAAGAAAGATGTTATATTTTTAACACGATTTTTGAATAATAAAATGTTTATTTTATTAATTTAATGAAGAGCGTACTTAATATAATAGAAATAAAACCGTTTGGATTTTTATTCATCTATAATATATATATATATATATATATATATATATATATATATATATATTAATGTTTATTTATTGTAAGTTTAAAAAAATGTTAAGTATATTAAGTTTTATGACTAAAATATGCACATAAAAAATTATTATGATTTTTGCGCGTATATATATATATATATATATATATATATGTGTGTGTGTGTGTATATTCGGGACATTTACTATATATATATAAGGTATAAAAAATTATTTTTAGAATAAAATATAATGTAAAAAAATTATGTATAATAATTTAAATGCGAAATATTTTTTTTTAAAGACACACACACACACAAACACACACACACACACACACACACACACACACACACATATATATATATATATATATATGTCTGTGTGTGTGTGTGTGTGTTTAAAAAGATATTTCACATTTAAATTATTATACATAATTTTTTAACTTTATATTTTATTCTAAAAATAATTTTTTATACCTTATATATATATTAACTGTCCCTAATATATATATATATATATATATACGCGCAAAAATCATAATAAATTTTTATGTGCATATTTTAGTCATAAAACTTAATATACTTAACAATTTTTAAAACTTACAATAAATAAACTGATAAAAAAATATTTATTACAGATGAATAAAAAATCCAAACGGTTTTATTTCTATTATATTAAGTATGCTCTTCATTAAATTAATAAAATTAAACATTTTATTATTCAAAAATCGTGTTAAAAAATATAACATCTCTCGTTTATAGTTCATTAAATAACGCTGGAAAATAAATTTCCGTGTGGTTAGTAAATGTTCATTTATATAGTAATTTGAAGAAAGCAGAAGGACATAAAACAGTTTTATAGCGGTAGCAAAATTAACTATGATATCAAAATTATCAACCTTAGCAACGGTAACATGCTAATTAAACTGAATACTTATAAGTAACCTAGTTTTAACATTGACATTGATTATAGATAAAGCCAGATTTATGCAAAATTTATTACTTAAATTTAAAATAAGTGAAAATTTCACATTAAAATATTTTAAAATATTTGCGTTTTAACTATGGCATGTATTAATGTTTCAATCTTTATAAACCAAATTAAAAATAAATAAGTAAAATATTAAATCGATTCAGAAATAAAAGTAAATAGAAATAAATTCAAAATATCATTACTGATTTTTGTTATTTGACGATAAATTAATCAAACAATGGGACAATGTAATGCCATTCCAAGGTGAGTAAATTAACCCTAAAATGTGCAATTTTATTTTTAATTATTTATTTATTTACTGTCCGAAAATGTATATTCACTTTCTTGTTAGCCATATAATAAAGCAAAAGTATTTAGAATAATAAAATCATTCTTATATTTAATTTAACATGATTTATTATGATTATTATTATTATTATTATTATTGCCAATGAGCAACGATCAATTAACTATTAAATAAAGAAAAACAACCTTTTTACATCTCCATGCTTTACTTTGCCGGAACGTTTTTACCGGGGTACCCCAGCGTTCTCAACGGCACCTTCTTGAAGTCTCCGCAAATGAGCTGTTTCTTCCAGCCACAGTTACTTTTAAGTATGTGACGCCACTGCGATGCCCCGCCTCATCGTTGCCATTGCACGAAAAAGGCAAACTTATAATTTCAACAGCTTCTCTATACGCGGCGTAATTGTGATTGTGGTAATTCGCTAGTTTTTTAACATTTCCGAAGCTGATATTAATCTCTATCTTTATTAACTTTAGTTAACGGGGTAGTGATTTTTCCGATAGAATTATCACGGGTATGCTTCTTAATTCTAGTCCTTATTTTTCGTTTCGTTTTGCCAATATAACATTTTTCGCAATTTTCATTGTCTGTAAATTAAATTTTATCAATTCCAGCTGTGTTCAACGGATTGATTGGAACTTTGTTACTACGTATGATCTGAAAGGTGTTTGGATTAGGTTTGATAGGAATGTGAATATTGTGTTTGCAGCAGCTTTTTACAATTTTACACGAGGCTCCATGATCGTAAGGAGTTGAAGTTGTAAGTTTAATTGGTGGTTTTTGGAAATCATTTATTTTAATAAGGTTTTTCTCATACGTTTTTTTTTATATATTTTATTGATTAATTTATCAGGGTAACCTGATTTCCTGGTATATTTCTTTATAATGGCTAATTCTTGGTACAGACAGTTATTGCTCTGTTGATATAAGCTTGAATGGCGTTGATTTTACACTTAAACGGGGTTTCATTATTGTAGTGGATGATCTTATTGCTACTATTAGGTTCTCTGTAGACTTTTGTAGTTATTCAGTTATTATATCGGGTTATAGTTACATCAAGATAGTTCAACTGGTTATTAACTTCTCCTTCTAGGGTAAAGTTAATATCAGGACACAGAACAATAAGGTTGTTTAACAATTCAAAATATAGACCCGACAGAATTGTTAAACAACCTTAATGTTATGTATCCTAATATTAAATCACGGTCCGAAAAACACAATCCAAAAATATCGGCCCAAAAACACACTTTCCTGATTTTCGAAGTTTATTTTTATTAAGTAATTTATATTTAAAAGTACAAATTGAAAAAAAACGATTACTTGATTTTCATTGAAACATTTATCTTAAACTACCCCCAACCAAATAAACACCAAACACTTCGTATCTTCCTTCAACATTTCTCAGACTTCCATTGGAACCAAACCCCAAACTATACTAGATCGATTGTCAATCTTCTCTTACACTAATCCAACTCTTCCATTGATATCCTTCCACATTCTTCAAGACTATCGCCAGATAAAACAAGATTCGACTGGTAACACTATCCTATCCAACCTAACAATTTACATCAGTGCAATTTCGAACACCTGAATATGAATCAGATTGAGTTAAGACTTCACATCTTTAACTTGTTTTGCTTCTGAGGTTTAAATCTCTATTGAAAGAATTTATACTCCATTACATTTTCAATAGTAAATAAACAGATATTTAGTTTCCTGATTCCGGTATTATTACGACCAGATTCAAGCATCAGTGTGATTCCGAATAACCTTTCAGCAGTAGGTCCTGGAATAATTCTGTACTGATAAGTATAAAGGATTTAAGTCCATATTCCTCATTTTTCAGGAGACGAAAAATAAAGTTAAACTAACTAAAAACTAATCAGAAGAATCGATTAGAAAAAAGGGATTACGTTGATTTATACCCTTTATACCATTCAATGATTGTCAATCTTCCTTTACTATAGGGAAAAAATTGAATTAAATATTTTATACAAAGATTAATGCTAAATTTCTGACTTGAATTTTTTTTTACCAATGGATTTTCTTAAAGACTAAATGACATGTATTTAAATCCTTTATACAAATCGATAGAGAATTGTTTGCTGGGTCTGACTATGTGCTTAACTCAAAATCGACATTTTTGGACTTAAATCCTTTATACTTATCAGTACAGAATTAGCCTATATAAGAAAAAAAAAAATAACATAACAGGGACTGCTCAAAACAAAGCAGTAAAATTCATCATGATTCGAAAATAACTCTTTATGAACAATTTTGAATTGACTTAAAGAAAAAAAACAATAAATGAAAAGATTAAAAATGTATATACAGGGTGAGTTTGACATAATCTGCCAAACGAAAAGAGGTGATAGAACAGCCCATGGGGAGCATAAAACACCATAGAAACCCTGTCCTATCTCTAACCGTTTTCGAGTTATGGTAGATAGAAGAAAAATCTGCTTTTTTCCCTCCCTCCTGAAAAACCTCAAATTTGTGAGCTTCCTGAAAGACTTAAACGCAAAATAAGAACATATTTGGAAAGATCAGAAAAAATCCTATCGGGTGACACCATTTACATCAGGATACCTTAATCTGACGGCGAACTACAAGCGCTAAAACATTGGCGAAGTTTAAAATCGAGTTGTCGCCAAATTCTTTAACCGGCAATTCTGCAAACACCGTTCCAGCTACAATCGGTCAAATTTACCAAAAACTTCTCCATTCCACAAGCTTTAGAATGGGCTCACAATAAACCATATCGGTGTTCTAGTTCAGAAGAAATTTAGCCTTTTGTTTGAAAAACATTCATTACTGAACTCGACATTTGTCTAGATGGAGACTCACGGAGTGCCATGGTCGTTCCTGATTTCATGTCTGCCTTCAGCCCGCTGTTTTGTCAGACGCAAAAAAGAAAGTTTTAAAAGCAAACAAGAAAAGTAGCAGTTGTATTAAGTTTACAAACACAATGGAATGGAAACAAAAGAAGTATGACATTGCTCACGTCTTTCACAAAGAAAGTTGCAAAAAAAAAAAGACGTATCTCAGGTTTATGATTAAAGCACATATGCATTCGAAAGGATGTGTAAAATTTAGTGCCGCTGCTGAAATTGGTCACCCCCACACCTGATACATGCCCTTGTCCTCTTACGAACGGAAACCACAGTAGCGCTGAGCGAAAGCTCATCCCTCAGTTTTATTATTGCATCATCGAGCCGGCTTCTTAAATCTTTCAAACTGGCAACTTCTGTGCGGTAAACTTCTTGCTTCAGGAAACCCCAACCATAGAAGTCCAATGGAGTGAGGCCTAACGATCTAGGTGGCCAAGAAACTGGTTCATTACGACCAATCCATCGCGGATACTGCTGAGTCAAGAAGTCCCGAACGGCATTGAAAGAATGCCAGGGGTTTCATCGTGTTGGAAACTGATTTCCGCTCGTTGGGGTACAGGAATGACATCAAGCAATCCTGGAAGATGATGTTCCAGAAACTCCAAATATGTATTGCTTGTCAGATGACCTTGGAACACATGTGGACCTATCAAGCGATCGCCAACCACTCCAAGCCAAATATTGAAGCTGAATCGCGTCTAGAACGCTGAGTTTCGTGTTACAAATGGATTTTCTTGAGCGTAATGATGCCAGTTATGTAAATTTAACATGCCATCCCGAGTGAAAACTGACTTATCTGTCCACAGTATCGTTCTAAGGAAATGGTGTTCCTCAATATCTCGCTCCAAAAGCCAGCGGCAGAATGTTACCCGCTTTTGGAAATCTGAGCGGCGTAATTCTTGTACCGGTGTGAAGTGGTATGGATGATACCGGTTTTTGCGCAAAACATTCATCACTTTACTTTGGGAGATTCCACCTTCTCTCGCAAGTATGCGTGAACTCATATTTGGATTTTCCTCCACTCGGTCGAGTACGGACTCCTCAGCGATGGCGGAGCGGCGACCATGGCCCCTTTCGTACACCCTACCGAAAGACCCACTGTCCCTAATCCTTCGAACAGAACAAAAAAATATCAAGTAACTTACCAAATTCTTCAAGCAATTCAAGTACATCAAGTTTCAACAATATATCAAGAATTGTTGTCAAGTTTCATTTTTAAATATCAGGTACATTAATATCAATAATACTTTCATAAAAACATTAATCAAAAAACAATTTACATTTGAATAATTAATTTAAATAGGAAATAATTTTTATCATGGAAACCTGTTTTTTTTTTTTTTTTTTTTAACTTTAAGTATAAATATTTACATTTAAATAAAATTCTATAGCATTATACACAAATTAAAATTCTTAAATATGTACATTTATGCAACTTATAAATTATATTTAAATATCTGCAACATATAATACTTCAATGAAAGAATATACAAGCAGTTATTCTATCTATGTAAATTAATATGTACACTATGCAATTAATTTTATGCTAACTAAACATAAAAAAAAAGAAATATTAATTTACACTCTAATTTCACTAGTAGCTGTATAGGCCTTTTAATAATGCCTTTTTCAGTTTTCACTTCACAGCTACGAATTAGACCATCTCTTCCTGTGAAAGTTTTTAAAACTTTTCCAAGTTTCCACATGTTGCGTGGTAAATGTTCATCATGTATTATTACTATATCATTCACTTTTAAGTCTAGTTTTTGTGAATGATTTTTTACACAGTTTGCTGATTTTAGATTTAATAAATAATCCTTGAAAAATATTTTCCAAAAGTTATTCAACAGTTTTTCGCGATATTTATATGACTTAAAAAGTACTTCTTTAGTACTATTTACATTATTAGGATAATTTTGTGGTGGTAAATTCATTGATTTTCTTTTCCCAGCAGAAAATGTGCAGGAGTTAGGGTTTCTGACTCATCTTGCACATACGTCAAGGGACGATGGTTTATCATTGCTTCAATCTCCACCAGAATAGTTTCTAACTCATCAGGGTTACATGATGATCTGCCAAGAATTTTTCGTAATGTTGTTTTCACTGTCCGTACAAGTCTTTCATAAAACCCGCCCCACCAGGCTCCGCGTTCAACAATATATCTCCACTCAATACCTTTAGTTGCATAATAGTTCTTCACCTCAGGATGACTTAAAACTTCCCACATTTTTTTGAGTTCCGCGTCAGCTGCCTTAAAGGTACGAGCATTGTCTGAATAAATAATGGAGCATAGACCTCTTCTTGAGACAAATCTACGGAAGGCTAGTAAAAAGGTTTTTGTTGTAAGATCTTTTGTCAGCTCAAGATGAATTCCTCTAGTCACTGCACACGTAATTAGTAGAATGTAATACTTTGAATCTTCATTTTTTACAAAAAGTGGACCAGCATAATCCAGTCCCAGAACATCGAAAGGACTTGTTTGTTTTATTCTAGCTAATGGCAAAGGTGCCATTGCTTGTTGCATTGGTCGAGAATTATATCTTTGACAAATAACACATCTTCTTATAACACGCTTAACATTTTGCCTGGATCTAATTATCCAGTATTTTGTGCGAAGGAACATGAGAGTATTTCCTACACCTGTATGAAGAACGCGTTCATATGCATCACGCACAAGTAAATCGGTAAAATGGGTTTTAGAAGGTATAATTATAGGATGTTTTTCATGAAAACTTAATAATGACCGTTGTAGTCTACCCCCAAGTCTGAGTACGCCTTCATCACTCAGGAAAGGGTTCAATTCGTAAATTTTAGAGTTTTTGGATATCAACGGTTCAGATTTTAAATATTTAATTTTATCTGGAAAATATTTATATTGAACTTCTTTAATTAAGTGTAACTCTGCAGCAAAAAGTTCTTCTGCAGTCAAAACACCCTTTCTCTTTTCATTTTTATTTCTTAAATTGTAAATAAATCTAAATACCCATGCAGTAATTCTAATTACTTTACTTAGTTTGCTATACTTTTCAATATTCAAGATTGTGTTAGAATATTCTGACAGCGAAGGCAAAACCGATGTCACATTCACCTGCTTTTTCTCTTCTAATTCAGAATGAGAAATTTTTATTGATGAATCAAAATTTTTAGGCCAAGCACTCATAGGTTCAGTTAACCAATCTGGTCCTGAACGCCATAGTTTAGATGCTAACAAATATTCAGCAGAACAACCACGTGATAAAATATCAGCAGGATTGGTTTTACCACTACAATGTTTCCAGTTGCTTGGGTTAGTTAAATTTTGTATTTCAACAACTCTATTTTTTACAAACAACTTCCAACGTTCAGGAGCACTATGTATCCAATAAAGTGCTATCATGCTATCGCTCCACATAAAAATATTTTCCCCATGTATAGAAAAAGTTTCTGGCAGATTTTTGGCAAGTTTTGTTGCCGTTAATGCCCCTAACAATTCTAGCCTTGGCAATGTGAGTTTTTGTTTTATTGGTGCGATTCTAGATTTTGCCATAACAAACGCTATTTCTCCATTTTTAATTGATCTAAAATACGCGACTGCGCCATAAGCTTTGATAGATGCATCACAAAATACATGCAATTCTTTATCATCATTTTGATACAACTCACCAGGAAAATATTCGCGAGGAATTTCAAATTTCTTTAACGTTTCAATTTCACCGCACCACTGGGACCACAACTGCCTACATTCGGGTGGAACATGGTCATCGAAATCTAAACCCAATTGCCAAAGATTTTGCATTATCAATTTTGCACGTAATACAAATGGTGCCAAAAAACCCACTGGATCAAAAATAGTAGCAGTTACTTTTAATATATTCCTTTTTGTGATCTCTCTACACTTATTCAATGTTTCGCACAAGTTATCTATGTTCAAGGATATTACATCTCTACTATTACACCAGTTCAGACCTAACACTTTAAGTGAATTATTTTCTCCTGATTCTGATTTGATTTTATCGCTACCATCCCAAAGAATTTTGAGTTCCTCTGAATTCGTACTAAATTGACGCAAATTCATCCCGGCATCTTTTAACACATTATGTGCTTCAACACTAAATTCGAAAGCTCGCTCTACGGAATTTGCCCCATAAAAAAGATCATCGACATAAATCGAATTGTTTAACATCTGGTAAATATCAGGCTACTTTTCTATTATTTTCTTTATGTGATATTTTATGGTGCATGCTAAAATGAAAGGACTGCAAGATACACCAAAGGGAACTCGTGTCATTCGATAGGGTTTCAAATTGAAATCTTTGTCTATGTGCAAAAAACGTAATGCATTTCTATCAATGTCTGAAATACCAATCTGGAGAAAAGATTTTTCAATGTCTGCGGTAAATGCATATTTATACAATCTAAATCGTAAGATTAGGTCTAAAACAGAAGGATTTAAATTTGGACCTGGTACTAAACAATCGTTCAACGATATTTCATTATTACATTTTGAGGATGCATCGAACACAATACGGACCTTAGTTTTTATTGCATTTCTCCTAACAACCGGAGAATGTGGCATATAATATATTTTATTCCCATCAAGAGTTCCTAAATTGCACGCCTCAATTATTTCGTGATTTAACTGATCGTTTATTATGCTGTCATAATTCTCTTTGAGCCATTCGTCATTTTTTAATTTATTAATCAAAGACATTAGACGCTGTTTAGCATTTTGAAAATTATCGGCCAATTTTTCATGATGAGACTTCCATAACAAACGAGCTACATACCTGCCATCACTGAATTTCAAATCATTCTCAAATTTCTCAATTATTAACTTATCATCATCTGTATTTTCGTTTTCTCCTAAACCCATGTTGTCTAAAGTCCAGAACTTTTTCAAACAGTCATTAATTGAATTTTCCTCTTTTTTCACGTTCCGAGAAACACCTATTGTAAACATAGAGACACTAGATTGGTTCTCCCCCAAAGATCCTACCAAGGACCAACCAAACATTGAGGAAACCGCAAACAAATTTTTACTAATTCTTTTCTTTTTTCCAGTCTGTACCTCCCAACATGTATCAGATCCTAATAACATTTTTATTTCAGAGGATTCCCCATTATCCGCTAATTTCAAATTTTCTGATTTTAACAATTCCAAGATATTTTTAGAAGGTAATTTTATGACTGCTCCAGAAATAGTGTTTGTAACAAGCGCTTCAATTGTAATAAAATCATTTGGGCGATGAATACTTTTAAGAGTAACTTTAACAACATCATATTCCATTAACCTGCCCTCAGTATACCCAAAGGAATAAATACACAAACTTTCTTTCCACAGACTTTTTAATTTTAGTTCTTTAGCTAAATCGGACTTTATAAATGATTTTTGAGAACCCCCGTCAATTAGAATTTTTATCAATTGACATCTATTATTATCTTTATCAGAAGCGAAAACAGAACAAGTTTGTAAATATACAACTTTATCAATTTTAGAAACAGAATTCAGTGACAGTGATGCGACTACATTTTGCTTAACCTCAGTAAGAGTTTCTGATTCACGAACATTTGATTTACAAAATAACTTGTTATGGTTTAAACTATTACATAATTCACAAGGAGGGATTTTAACCTTACACCTAGATGGCACGTGACCTTTTTTAAAGCATTTATAACAACGACCATGAGTTTTTAATATAGATCTTTTTTGCTCATCTGTTTTCTCACATTTTACTAATTCATGCGTATTTTGATTACAATAAAAACAATAAGGTTTATTCACGACAGTTAAAGAGGAAGAAGTAGGAACGCTCATCCCTTTCGAATAATTACTTTTATTTTGCTTAACAACATAATTTGTATCCCTTTTCTTAGAATTTATAATCAAATTAGAAGCCTCTTTACTCTCAACTTCCAATCTAATAAAATCAAGAAGTTCTGTTAGGTTGTATTGACCCCTAGAATTATGTTTTCTATTAAATTCTAAATTCATATCATCAGGTAATAATTTTAAAATAACTGGTCTTAAAAGGCTTCCATACGATTCTGATACAATTCCTAAGGAATTTAAACTTCTTATATGTATTTCACAGGAATCATAAAGCGTTCTTAGCGCTTTGATATTACCCGAGTTTTTAACAGGTTCAAGATTCAAGAGTTTATTCATGTGAGAAGAAATTACCAAATCTGTACGACCAAATCGTTCTTTAATCAATTTAATAGATTCATCATAATTTTCATCGGAAAGCGAAAAAACAGAAATAGCACTTAAAGCAGGCCCTCCAAGTAAAGATTTAAGATATGTAATTTTGTCCACTTTCGTTAATTCAGTATTATTCCCAATAGCATTTTCAAATGAATTAAAGAACTCTAAAAATAAACTACGATCTCCATAGTACCTTGCTATCGAAATTTTAAGCAATCGAATTTTGTTTTTATTTTCACCTTTAGTTTCGGCAGTGTGGTCACTTACGGACTTGTTATTTATAATTTCAGAGCTGAATTTAAGTTTCTTTTGTGTTCTAAAAATACATAAATTAATTTTTTCTTCATATTCTTTTACCGAATCGCATTCTTTTTCAATTTCTGATTCATTACCTTTAAAGCAATTTAATATTTTATCATGAATAATTTTTAAATCAAATTGTTTAGAATTTAACAAAAAGAGATTTTCCCCAACTATATTTTTATCAAAAGTTTCATTTTCTATTTCCGATTACAAAATATTTATTAATTTTGAAACAGACAGCCGCAAAGTTTTCCTCGCGGATTTAAATTTCACCAACTCGTCAGCCATTTTTACAATAAAGAACAAAAATGTAATGATACAAATATAAAGTTAAAAAAAAGCTTACCTTATTTTCTCTATTAATAAAACCGTGTTGAATATTTATAATTTACTCACACATCCAATAAGCTATTAAATGTTGCTGTAGATGAATGCTTTTAAAGCACATATTTATTTTTAAAACCCAAATGATCTCATCTTGACATATGATTTCATTCTTCATCTCATTCAAACTGCAATATTCATAAATACTTCAAGCATCTTGTCAAAAAATAAAAATGAAATTTTCGATGTCTGCTACGACGAACTATAAACATCATCATTATCTAAGAACTTCGGTTTTAAATTCCAAACTATAAATATAACATTCTAATTATCAAGTTATCATATTCGAAATTTCAACATCTGTTAAAATAAACAGTCATTTAATAACAGTTCGTGCCAGACGTTCTGGGCGCCAAATAAAATAAAAATAAGAATAATAAGTAGATGTAACACAAGAACATTTTCATGATTCTAAATAATAATTCCTTGTTTCAGGATTCAAGTATTTTTATTCAAGTTGTTCCATTTAGCTGTTGCCATTCTACAAACATAAACATAGAAAAACATAGATGCTACAATATGTAGACAATCAATCTGAAAATTAATTATCGTCTGCGACAAATAGTTATAACAACCCTCGCAAAATCAATACACAAAATGCATATCCGCGTACTCTTCATTTGTAAAACTTGGCATATCTGTTTATAGTCCAAGCGGCGGCTGCAAAAAATTGACTTGAGAAGGTACGAAGCTGATTTTATTCCGTTAGATAGAATTCATTGTTACAATGAAAATCTGATAGGGTTGCCTGGTCAAAGCCGTCAAGTTTAAGAGAAACAACCTCACTTCCGGTCACAATTTAAACGATTTTCGAACCCCAAAAGGTATGAAGATGGAACCGGTGCTAAAATGTAGAGATTAATATGCTCTTTAAAATGGCATAGGGTTGCCTGGTCAAAACCGTCAAGTTTCAGAGGTTGCCTCGATAATAGGGGTCAAATTTAAACGATTTTCGAACCCCAAAAGGTATGAAGATGAAACAGGTGCTAAAATGTAGAGATTAATATGCTCTTTAAAATGGCATAGGGTTGCCTGGTCAAAACCGTCAAGTTTCAGAGGTTGCCTCGATAATAGGGGTCAAATTTAAACAATTTTCGAACCCCAAAAGGTATGAAGATGAAACCGTCGCTAAAATGTAGAGATTAATATGCTCTTTAAAATGGCATAGGGTTGCCTGGTCAAAGCCGTCAAGAAACAGACGTTGCCACGAAAATAGGGGATGTATTTTACGATTTATTTATCCAAGTAAAAAGTGATTTACCCAAGTGTAAAGATGAAACCGGTGCTAAAATGTAGAGATTAATATGCTCTTTAAAATGGCATAAGGTTGCCTGGTCAAATCCGTCAAGACCCGGAGGTTGCCTCGAAAATATGGGTCAAAATTAAACGCTTTTTGAACCCCACAAGTGTAAAGAAGAAACCGGTGCTAAAATGCTGAGAATAATATACTTTTTAAAATGGCATAGGGTTGCCTGGTCAAAGCCGTCAAGAAACAGCGGTTGCCACGAAAAAGGGGGGCGTATTTTACGATCTATTTACCCAAGTAAAAAATGATTTATCCAAGTGTAAAGATGAAACCGGTGCTAAAATGTAGAGAATAATATGGTCTTTAAAATGACATAGGATTGCCTGGTCAAAACCACCAAGAAAAGAGGTTGCCACGAAAAGTGTGTGCGTGTGGCGGGGGGAGGGCGATTTTTCGCGGTTTGCTTACCCTAACATATTTAAAAATGAAACCGTTTATAAAATATAGAGAATAATATTCTCTTTAGAGTATCATAAGGTTGCCAGGTGAAAATCTCGAAAAATAATGGTTGCCTCGAAAAAAAAAAAAAAGCTAATTTTGAAGGGTTTTTTATACAATGCGAAGAAAAATATAAAAAGTATTTAAAAAAGAAAAAAATAAATAAACTGTAATGAAACTGTTCTAAAATTTCCCATAAAAACAACGAATTAATAGTAAAAATTAAAATGTAGCATGCGGATACAGATAAGAAAATACAACCGCAAAAGTTAACAGAAATGAAGATAATAATGCCCAAGAAACTCATAATAAAAAATTCTGTTAGTATACAAAATAAATAATTAAATAAAATGAAAAAAAAAAAAAAAAACCTCTTATTTCAGATTTGCAGCAAGATTTACAAATTTCAATTTCATAAATTAATTCATTGTTATTAAGAAACGCGAAAAATTTATCAATTTTTTAAAAATGTTTTTCGCTTTATTTGTACCCGTAATTAATTTGCAGAAGGTATTATTGATTATTTTAATGAGATATAAAAAAAAATTGAGAAAATTTTCTAAAATTGACAAATTTTTAATGTAACAAAATCGGCACAACCCAATATTTTCGTATAAAATTCTACAAAGCTGCCGCATACATTTCTTCAGGGAATTATCTTCTCAATACTTTGACACAATTTAAATATTTTAGGTATTAAAAAATGGGGAAAAAAACGAGCTCGTGAGCTGAAATTAGTTTTATACAGATTAGAAAAAGAATGGTCACGCATAATAATTTAATTTTCTTTATGCTATAAAATCTCTTATATCATTAAACAAATAAAATAAACGAATATTGAAATTCGCTTCCTTTTCTAAGCTGACCACTATACCTTAACACGTTTGAAGCACAATCATAAGCAAATTGAAAAGTGTTGTATGTTCTACATTTAGCTAGCAATTTCATCTTTTAAATATTAATAATTTCGTGTTTAACCTTTTTAAAATAGTCTTCATGTGTGTTTCACTTTGTGTTAAACACCTTTAATATTTGTTAGCTTTTTGGAGGCTGGCCGCTATTTCTTTACGAATTTTACCAGGCAAACATATGCCATTTTAAAATAACTCCTGCGCTGTACATTCTGGAACCAGCTACACCTTTCAAATATTCATATAAATTCAACCTTATTAATTTTCTTTGTTAATGCTATTCGTATTTTTTTACACTTCGTTAAGAAATCTTCAAAACTCGCCTATTTTTTTGTGGTTAACCTATTTTCGAGGCAACCTCCAAGTCTTGACGGTTTTGACCAGGCAACCTTATGCCATTTTAAAGAGCATATTAATATCTATATTTTAGCACCGGTTTCATCTTTTCAGTTGGGTAACTCACTTTTTACTTGGGTAAATAAATCGTAAAATACTTCCCTTATTTACGTGGCAACCTCTGTTTCTTGACGGCTTTGACCATTCAACCCTATGCCATTTTAAAGAGCATATTAATACCTACATTTTAGCACCGATTTCATTTTTACATTTGTGGGGTTCGAAAATCGTTTAAATTTGACCCCTATTATCTAGGCAACCTCTGAAACTTGATGGTTTTGACCAGGCAACCCTATGCCATTTTAAAGAGCATATTAATTTCTACATTTTAGCACCAGTTACATCTTTACACTTGTGAGGTTCGAAAAACATTTAAATTTGACCCCTATTTTCGAGGCAACCTCCGGGTCTTGACGGTTTTGACTAGGCAACCTTATGCCATTTTAAAGAGCATATTAATCTCTACATTTTAGCACCGGTTTCATCTTTACACTTGGGTAAATCACTTTTCACTTTTCACTTTTTACTAAATCAAAAAATACGTCCCCTTTTTTCGTGGCAACCTCTGTTTCTTGACGGCTTTGACCAGGCAACCCTATGCCATTTTAAAGAGCATACTAATCTCTACATTTTAGCACCGGTTTCATCTTCATACCTTTTGGGGTTCGAAAATCGTTTAAATTTGACCCCTATTATCGAGGCAACCTCTGAAACTTGACGGTTTTGACCAGGCAACCGTATGCCATTTTAAAAAGTATATTATTCTCAACATTTTAGCACCGGTTTCTTCTTTACACTTGTGGGGTTCAAAAAGCGTTTAATTTTGACCCCTATTTTCGAGGCAACCTCCGGGTCTTGACGGTTTTGACCAGGCAACCTTATGCCATTTTAAAGAGCATATTAATCTCTACATTTTAGCACCGGTTTCATCTTTACACTTGGGTAAATCACTTTTTACTTGGATAAATAAATCGTAAAATACGTCCCCTATTTTCGTGGCAACCTCTGTTTCTTGACGGCTTTGACCAGGCAACCCTATGCCATTTTAAAGAGCATATTAATCTCTGCATTTTAGCACCGGTTTCATCTTCATACTTTTGGGGTTCGAAAATCGTTTAATTTTGACCCTTATTATCGAGGCAACCTCTGAAACTTGACGGTTTTGACCAGGCAACCCTATGCCATTTTAAAGAGCATATTAATCTCTACATTTTAGCACCGGTTTCATCTTCATACCTTTTGGGGTTCGAAAATCGTTTAAATGTGACCCCTATTATCGAGGCAACCTCTGAAACTTGACGGTTTTGACCAGGCAACCCTATGCCATTTTAAAGAGCATATTAATCTCTACATTTTAGCACCGGTTCCATCTCCATACCTTTTGGGGTTCGAAAATCGTTTAAATTGTGACCGGAAGTGAGGTTTTTTCTCTTAAACTTGACGGCTTTGACCAGGCAACCCTATCAGATTTTCATTGTAACAATGAATTCTATCTATAGGAAAAAAATCAGCTTCGTACCTTCTCAAGTCAATTTTTTGCAGCCGCCGCTTGGACTATTACAGGTTGGAAAGTATGACAATTTGATCCCTGTGATGACTTCAATTGAAAATAAAAGTCAGAAGGGTAAACAAAAAGGGATAAAATTTCAATATTAATTTACAAAAGCAGAAGAAACAATGTGCAACGGAATAAGAATCAACTTGGTTAATTCGTACCAATGTACGAAAACATACTAAGTATGAACTAAGAGAAAGCAAGTAGATGTGACAGCAGCGTGAAAAGAATCGGCCGAGCTCAGTCAAAGTCTACAAAATGCTAAAGCAAGAAGCAGCATAAAAAATAAAAGAAGCTGACGAGCTAATGAGCTGTTACAGATTGGCTCGCCTTTTTTACCCGCGAGTTGGATGCGCGCGCAGGAAGGTTGGAATAAATCTGTGTATCACTAAGAGTCCATATGCAGATAGTCACGAATTTGAATACGTTCCATTTACTCACCATCGTTTCGTTTGCCGAATTTTAACGAAGGCCGTTTTCACTGATGTATTGCAAACAAAAGGCTAAATTTCTCCTGAACCGGAACACCGATATGGTTTATTGTGGGTTCATTCTAAAGCTTGTAGAATGGAGAAGTTTTTGGTAAATTTGACCGATTGTAGCTTGTACGGTGTTTGCAGAATTACCGGTTAAAGAATTTGGCGACAACTCGATTTTAAACTTCGCCAATGTTTTAGCGCTTGTAGCTCGCCGTCAAATTAAGTTATCCTGATGTAAATGATGTCAACCGATAGGATTTTTTCTGCTCTTTTCAAATATGGGCTTATTTTGCATGTAAGTCTTTCAGAAAGCTCACAAATTTGGGTTTTTACAGACGGGATGGAACAAAACAGATTTTTTTTCTATCTACCATAACTCGGAAACGGTTAGAGATAGGACAGAGTTTCTATGGCGTTTTATGCTTCCCATGGGCTGTTCTATCACCTCCTTTCGTTTGGCTGATTATGTCAAACTCACCCTGTATATATATGAAGAACAGCTAACACTGTTATTGTGAGAGAATGTTTAGGTTGAAAACATTTCTATCACTTAAACAAATGCGTTAAGTTTCACAATTATTAAACATTTGTAAAATTAAGCATGCTCGATAAAAGGACAATTTCATTGCAACGCAAAACATATATTTACAGCTTTTCAATACACACACACACATATATATTGTTACAAAATTGTAAATAATTGTGTTTATTTTTGTATGAGTTCTTTCAAAGAGGCTTAGTAAGTTGATAAAGTACTAATTTTGTCCATTTCTAGTCATTTTAGCGTTGAAATAGCCTTATTTCCCCTTAAAAACGCATTAAAAAGCCCAATAAGGCAGGTAATGGATTTGGCGCTAAATTTGGCGACTTTTTCCCACCTTGACGATTTTTTTTGGCGACCTTGGCGAGAAAATCCTTATAAGGGATATACCAAATATGGAAGCTGTACGTTGATTGGTTGACCATTTTCTAGAGTTTTCTCGAAAAATCTGGGTTCCATGGAACAGTATATAACAAGCGCTCTCTCGCCAAGGCAGTCAGTTCAGTTCAGTTTTCAACCAGCTTCGCTAGTGCTTGCATTGCTCTTGAGCCTCTTTGGAAGAGACTTGCTTTATGTGTTATTGCTATACAGTTTGTACTGTGGATCTGCTATTGACAGCTGTTGTTTAAGCTGTGTTTACTGTTTGAATTGAAGCTGATACTTGGTTTATAGACCTGTATTTTTCTGGAACTTTCTGTGAATAAATTACTGAATTTTTGTAAGTTTGGCCTTTCATTCTCGGACAACTCACGAACCCCCAAGTACGCAACAATATATATATACTTGAAAATTTCATCACAATCAGTTTTTTAATTAACAGAAATTAAAATGTATATACCATACAAGTTTTAAAAAATCATGATTAGATTTTTTTTTCTGCTTTTTATTATTTTAAAACACACTTACGCAAGTACTTTATTTTTACTTTCCTTTTCCAATATATATATGGCTGAGAAAGTATTGTTTTGGGGATCAAACCTCCAAAATTGAGTTTTGTTATATATATACGTTTTCAAGGCCATCAAATCCGAAAAACATGTTTTCAGCGGTTGGTCTGTCTCTCTGTGTGTGTGTGGCTTTTCTCAGCATATTTTAAGAATAAATAATAGAAGAAAGTCCAAACTCAGTATTCTAAATTTGTTCTATGTAATGATGCTACAATATTTTTTTCGTTGAGATCAAGCTAATGGTTCGTTCGCAGAGAAATTCAAGAAAATGCAAATATATTACGTCTATGGGAGAAATTTCTGGTAAGTACAGGGTAACATGTATAGACTGACTTAAACAAAATTGAATAAACAGATTTTTTATATACATAAAAGCATGTTTTGTGTAGATTGTGGAATGGAAATTATTCATCATTTGTTTACAGGCCAACAGAAAGTATTTGGATGTGTTGAAGCTATATTTAAAAATTGCTGGAAGTTTATTTCATTTTGTGTCAGGTGTTCTTCATATAAAATCAAATTTAAATAGACAATGGGTTGCACATATATCTTATAGACAGCATACAAGGCCACCTGAAATGAAGTTAAACGTACTTTCATATTGAATATGATTGATTGTAGGGCTTTGCTACATTTTACTATGTCGGCGAACACTTCTCAGAAAGAAAATAAAATTTTTATACCGATACTATAAATAAAGAATTTTTTGAAGTTATATTTTCAACATTTTTTACTTTCTCTTACCCATAAGGTAGAGAAAGTATTGTTTTAGGGTCAAATTTTCGAACGCGAGATTTTGTTATATTTACACGTTTTGAGGTCCCCTGAATACGAAAATCATGTTTTTAGCAAATGGTCTGTGTGTATGTCTGTGTGTCTGTCTGTCTGTGTGTCTGTCTGTATGTCTGTGTGTCTGTCTGTATGTCTGTCATCAGCATATCTCAAAAACATATTATGGCAGAAAGTTCAAACTTGGTATTCTAAATGTGTATCATATAGGGATGCTACAGTAAGCTTTTCGTTAAGATCAAGCAAATGGTTCGTGTACAGGGACAATCAAGAGAATTCTAATACATTACGTCTATGGGGGAAATTGCAGGAAAGTAGAGTTTAACGTCTATAGACTGAACTAAACCAAATGAAACGAATATATATTTTTTTGTAATAGAGATAGTTAACTGGGAAAAAATTTTTGTATATGTAGGAGCCTCGCCTACCCCCCTGGGGGTGAAGTCCCCCTCGAGGGAAGTAAATTTTGATGATGGGTATCTTTCAAAAGAGCTCGCCAATACCTTTAAAACGAATGGTTGAACCATCGATCTGCGATAATTTAAAACTAAGTTATCGATTTTTTTTACTTTTAAAGAAAAAAAAAACTTAGAAAAAAAATCGTTTTTTTTTTTTTTTTTTTTTTTTCCCCCCTTCTTTTTAATGATGAGAATAAAATGGACTTTTTTTTGGATATTTGGTGTTATACCACTTCTCTAATATGGAAATCGTCTGCATTATCATAAGAGATATTTTTTTTAAATAATAATTTTAATAAATTATTTTTTAAAAACAGAATTATTTTTTAATAACCGAATTAAATTCTATGTAAATGTAGGTGCATTAATGAAACGGGAGGTTGAGGGGGGCGGTAGCCTCCCTCACACAGAACTAATTACCATATAAAACTCTTCAGAAGCCTAATATGAATTGTTTAACACAGGTTTACATAACAGTACTCGTTATCTTACCTTTTAATCTGCAACCTGTATTTATAGTGTTAAATTTCAGGGTAAGAGAAAGTCGTGTGAGTGACACACCAGATTATTTTTGTATAAAATCACATTTTGAGGTGCTCTGAATACAAAAGTCAAATTTTTAGCAGGTGGTCCGTATGTATACATGTTATTAGCATAATTAAAAAAAAAAAATAACTGCAGAAAATTCTAATTCGTTATTTTGAAGTCCATATTAGATTGCCACTTAAAAGTTTGATTAAAAGTCACAAGTTTGAATGCAAATTAATAACAGACTTGTATTTTTTTTTTTTTTTTTTTTTTTTTTTTTTTATGAATATAGGCACTCTAATTGAACGGGTGTGAGGTTGAAGGAGGTGGTAGCCACCTCTCACAGAATGATATGTCAAATAAAACTGTTCCTAAATCTATTTTAGGTTATTTTTAATGTAGATTGATCTTTATTCCCTTACCTTATTGGTCTTACGAATTTATCTACATTCTATCTTTATAGTATTGAAATGGAAAGTAAAAGAAAGTCCTGTGAGTGGCACACTAGATTATTTTTATTGTACAGAATAAAATGTATGCAGACAATTTATTCTGGAACGTTTGCTTAATTTATGGAAAATCAATATTTCTTCAAAAAATTAGTATTGAAAACTTTTTCTTTTCAAAGGCTATTTTTATTTTCTTTGCAAATACTGGTAAGCGATAAAATTAAATGATCTCAAAATGAAACAATAATTTTAAAATTAATTAATATCGTAAAGAAAATTGTATACTATACTTATAATTGCACGTATTAAAAATACTTTAAATGTAATCATTAAAATTAATTTTTATTTCATTTTAATAGTTTTTACTCTTATATAATAATTATTTTACGTACCATAGAATTTTATTGCGTTTTTTTTTTATCATTAGACAAGTAAATATGTCTTTCTGGATCTTTTCATATTTTTGACTTTTTGATTGCAAAAACCTTTTTTATATACAGGGGGATTATTAAATCATTTGTCGCCCCATTAATTCAGAACGGCGAAAGCCAAAGCCATAACAACTTTCTCTAAATATGGTACCATGCGCAACCAGATGCGACCACGTATAAAGTCACCTGGTGGAAAATGGTAAAGTTAGCTTTCCTATCTGGAAAACGGTACGAGATAAAGGGGGGAAAGTGAATTACAAAGATGTAAGGTGTCTTCGATTTAATACGATAGGCCACCTTGCAGGCATGAATCTTTCAAACATAAACGCTTAAAACGTGTATTTGTTTGGTCACGATTTCTACGGTGTGATTCAAGAATAGATCTTAGATAAAGGACTAGCCATCACAAGATCATTGTCATTTTCGATGTTCAGGCACCTGCCTGTTGGCTTCAGTGCGCATTCTAACCCTCATTTGAGGGTTATAAAGTTAATATGGTGACAAAGGACTTTCGCGGGCACACTGTATGCGTGTGTGTGAAATTAAAGACTCTTACATTGGTTTGAAAATACTGCATAGTATAAACGAAACATGCTCTAAGTCTTTTTTAATTTTAATGAAGAAATCTTTATATCATATAATCTTGAATAATTATTCTACTGATGAATGTATAATCTTTTAACCCAATATTAAGCACAACCTGTAATATCATGTACAAAAATAAATAAATAAATAAATAAAAAAGTATTATAACCCACCACTAAAATATATAATATGGTATTAAAGCTATGATACTAAACTTACTATGCTTTTCATAATCAAATAAATAAGAAAAAAATATTATAGTCTGTACTAAAATTAAATGTACACTCATTAAAAGGTAATTTTAAAACTATTTACTTCAGTGAAGAAAATATTTCAATTACTCCCTTCAGACTTAATTTAGCAAGCATACACATATTTTACTGAAACGTTTTCATGCATATCTTCTGTATATGAGTATTTATTCCGGGATGGATTTAAATAATCTTCAGAATGTATAATAGAGAAATATTCGATAACATTATTTCCATACGTAGGTAATTGAGTAGAAAATTGTTTGTTTTAATCCAATATTATTATAAAATTTATATTCTGGATCTTTGATAGTCTAGATATTGTATGTTTTTTAATTTATTTCCCTGTGGAATTTAAAGTTTTTTTTTTTTTTTTTTTTTTTTTTTTACAAAGTGCTTAATCTATGTATCTTAAAAAAAAAAAATAATAATAATAATAATAATTAAATAAATCAAAAATAATTAAATTGCCATTTTTTTCCGTAATTAAAAATTAATATGTTAAATTAATATGTTTAAATTTTTCATGTCGTATTGATTAATTTGAACTTGTGATAGGTATCAAACGTCAGTCATAGCTGTGTATTAAATTTAACTGATGAACTGAAACCTACAAAATTTCTTAATTTGATTTCATGTTTGCTGAACTTTCCAAATGCTGAAAATAGCTTTCTTCTTATAGAATAGACTCAGTGTCGCTTGTGAATTTCATGAAATAAAAAATATATATACGGTACAGGATAGAATGTATGAAAGAGTTCGTTCGACTTTGTTACAGAAATAAATCCTGAATTAATTTTTGAGGCTTCTAAAACGGAAATGAATATTTAGGTGTAGGATGTACTTTTGTATATAAGGAAACGATATACCTTCTATGGTCACATATCTCACGAATCCATCTTTCAAGCTTTCAAAGCATACTTCTATTGGTAAGTGTAATTTCTTATTTAGGAATTTTTTAAAGAAAATGATTATGTAGAAAATAATTTTCAAATTATCTTTAATTACCCTAAAATATAGTTAGAAAGATAAATATCACAGAAACCTAAAGAATCAATAATATACCGGTATGTTAAATAAAAGTAAAATTGCATTTTGTGTGCCGATTTCAGAGATTCTAATTTGAAAAAGTGGTAAAATTATTTCAGAATGCTACAATTAAATTCATCTCACATTAATTTTCTTCATTATTTAGTCAAATTTGCTTACTTTCACCTCACATTAACTTTTCTTTATTATTTAGTCGAAATTGCTCTTAATTATTTTAAAGCAGAAACAACTTTTGTACTTATTACTTGAGAATAATTTTGAATTATATAATTGTATTTTACATACTGAATTGCTGACATGCATCCATCTCTTTCTTTCCATTTTGTTTTATACTTTTCATGAAGTTTTTTACCTGTTAAAAAATGTATAATTTTATACATATATTTTATACATACACTTTTATTACGTATATATTTTATTAATTGTAAGATAAAAATTAAACTTTATATTTAAAACTTTTCTAACACACACACACACACACACACACACACACAAAAAAAAAAAAAAAAAAAAAAAAAAAAAAAAATATTCAATAGTTTTCAGTTCAACAGTTTTTATCTTCGTAGTTAAAATGAAGTGCAAACATTTTTCTTGTAGACAACTTTTTTTCTAACTTACTTAGCAGTGTGGTAGCATACAAAAAAAAAAAAAAAAAAAAAAAAAAAAAACCCTTAAATTATTAATTTTTCATATAAAATTTATATAGTACAACTTTTCTATAATTATAAACTGCGGAATTGGGGGAAAATGTATTTTTATTTTATGTATTTTTTATTTTTATTTATTTATTTATTTATTTATGTTGCTTGTTTAACTTATAACAAAAAATTTACTTCTTCTCTTACAGTCACCATGTTCAGACAGTTATTGTTCACTGTTTACCTTTCCATCTTTGGAGCTTCTGCAATGAGAATGCAGGAACTTAGTGCCAATCTTGGAAATGAGGGTGATTTTCAGGAAACAGAGTCATCAATTGTAAGTCCTATGTTGACGTATTTTATGATAATTTCTATTTTTCTCTACTAAATGACGTTACGTATATATGTAAAAATTAAAAATTCGAATTTCTTATTAAGAGATTAAAGTACGGCAAAAAATAACAGGGAAAAAAAAAATGGATTTTTTAAAATAGAAACTGCTGTCTAAAAAGTAGTCTAAAATTCTCATAATATTTATTTAAATCTAACGTCTTTTAATAGCATGTGTTTTAATAATTTCCCATGAGCAATTTAAACAAAAATGCAGTCTGCATATTCTATATACATATGTAATTATCTAAATAATTACATGTATGTTACTCCAGATAATATATTTAATACTGCTTATTGAATTGTTCCATGCCATCGAGGCTGAGATATAGCAGTGACAGAAATTGTCATGAATCGTACAAAGAAAATCATTTGTTTGACGATTCACATTAATATTCAACCAATGATTTTTTTAACAAACAAAAATTTAATTTAATATATATATTCATATCATGTAAGTTATATAATCTATAAAACAACTTGTCGTAACAGTACTATTGAGAATGATAGATACGTAAAAAAAAAAAAAAAAAAATCTAGCTATTTTGTATAAATATGATCTCAATTTTAAATAAAAATTAAAAATTAAAATAAAAAATTGAATTTAAATCTAAATTTATACATTTATTTTAAAGCAAAATAAGTTTGAAAACCTGTCTATCAACCAGACTAGCAAATAAATTAAAAAAATTATTTATTATATTTGGAACATCACCAAAAGTAAATTTAGTTGAATACAGAAAATCAAATAGTATATTCATAAAATACAATCGTCTTACTGTATCAATAGAACCTAAATTATAAAATATTAAATCAGTTCACAACATCCAATATTTAAAGTGACTGCTTTATACATATTAACTTAATATTTATATAAACTGTTTGCTTAAATTTACGTGCAGCCAATCAATGAGCATTTTTATTTGTTGAACATCATTTTACGATTATAGACAAATAAATTCTTCTGAATACTAAATGCGACTTGTAAATCGTTGTTAATTTATAGATTTAATAATTTCATGTTCGTAAAATTTAACACGAAAAACTAAAAGAAGTATTTCAGTCATACATTTGTTTCTTTTATAATACCTTCTTCAAAGGATAAAGGATTTCGAATTGAAGATTATTTATATGATTGTAATAAATAACTTTCATTTAATAATTTAAGGAATTCCTTTAATACCTAACATGAAAGTGTAGTAATATTCATATTTAATTAAATATAGTATTACCACTTCTGAACATTAAAACTTCTGTAAATATAATGCTAAAATATACTTTTTTATCACTTTTAAGTAATTAAGAAAAGTCAAACTAAAGCAGTAGAAAAATTGAGTCGAATAAAATAAACCTGCATTGGAACCGGGTGAAATCATAAACTTAATTTAAAACTTAAAAATTTAAAATTTTAAAAAAAATAAACTGAATTTAAAAATTCTATTATGATATAAATTAAGCACTAAATATGAATTAATCATAAACTATCTTTAATTTCTGCCTGATGTTTGGAAATTTTCAGCATCATTTAAAAACAATTAAGCTTTGTTTTTTAATAAATATCAAAACCAGTTATTTATTGTTCAGTGAAATGGGATAATATACAGAATTGTAGTTTTAAAAACTGTACTTAAAATCTATAAATACTTTTATTAAAAAGCTAGGCAAAATATGTTGCATTATAACACTAAGCATACATTAATAATAAAATAAATAATGTTCATTAATTTGCTTTTTTTGAGTAAAAATTTTGTCTGCTATTGATTTAAGTAGAATTCCTAATATTTTGTTCCTTAGAGTAATATTATTTCCATTATATTTACTAGTGAGATGTAGTCAAATTGATCTTTATTTTAGAGAAACAATTTGAAAGAAGAGCTAAAAAATGACCCAGGAATGTTCATGGGCAACGATTTTGACATAGACAATTACATCTCTCAGAAATCGATCAAACCAATTAAGGTCTCACATGCTGAATGCCATGTTGAGTTCCAAGTAGTAAGTATTTCAAGTTTTATTGAAATTTTCTAAGCTTCATTTCTGTCATTTTGTTAATAATTTTACATTTTAGTATATGAGCTTTTGATATATCTGAATAACGGATATACATGTCATTTTATAGACTGAAAGGCATCCTGGACGCTGCACCCGTCTTGGCGGAAGCATTCCTGCATGTCAAGCCGAAAAATACATCGGGATGAACTACAATGAATGCAGCTAAACACATCTTTCAAACCTGTAGCTCCGCATAGGACAGATGAACTAAGCTATGATTTACTCTATGCATCCAATCCCCAAAACCTTTTCCTGTTATAAAAAAAAAAAAAAAAAAAAAAAAAAAAGTTCTTCTTTGAGAAATTCGTTTTTTCTTTTCATATTTTACGGAAATACTTCACAGCTATTAATGTTATTAATTTTGCAAACTGTATTTGTAAATCAACTATGTACTTGGAAATAAATTTATTGTGAATGCAAAGATCTATCCTGCGTGCCTGTGTTATTACTTAAAACACCAAAAACGTTTGAAACAATTATCTGAAAGATAATAAACATATTAAGGTAGTGATTACATTTTTTCTATTTATAGAATTAACTTTAAGCTGGAGTATTATAAATACAAAAACAAAATGATAATATGAGATCTAAAATATCAGAAAATTCTGAAGTGGATTAAAACCGTACTTGACGTTGTCATGAAACAATGCATTCATAATATTTCTCAAATAATATTTAGATAGCAATTTTTGTATATTCCCATATTAAATTAAGATTTATATATATATATTTTAAATGCGATGCTCTTTTTTTCTTTTATTAAAGGTTTCTTACAACGTAAAAAGAAAAAAAAAACTCATAAACAATAATATTACATTCATGCAATATGTTATTGTTTTTATAATTTCCATAAGTAATATATATTATCATAAATATTACTTGTTATCGTAGATATTACTTAATAGTTATAATATTTTTAAAATACACATGTATTATCGTAAAATATCTAAATCCTATCATAAAATATCTAAATAATCATAAAATATCTAAATCCTTTATTTTAAGGTTAAAACGCTTCTGAAGTATACCTTAATTTTTAATTATATTACATGATATTATGAAATGAGATTTTTACTTTCCGAACACTATAGTGAGGAAAGTATTGTAATCATGTCAAAAATCCGAATTCGAGATTTTGATGTTTCTATACGTTTTGAGGTCCCCTGAGTCCGTTTTCACTATTTTTACGATGATGTATGTATGTGTGTGTGTATGTGTGTATGTGTGTATGTGTGTAT
This sequence comes from Salticus scenicus, assembly GCA_963930645.1. NCBI lineage: Eukaryota > Metazoa > Arthropoda > Arachnida > Araneae > Salticidae > Salticus > Salticus scenicus. The sequence continues at coordinate 316,972,916 of OZ005650.1, forward strand.
GTCTGTGAACACGCTAGCGTCTAAAGGCTTTGTTCGATTAACCTGAAAGTTGGTACGTATATTGTAAGTCACCATAGTACGAACCCTATAGATTTTGGTGAATCTAGCACTTATAGTTTTTTTACAGGGACACAAAGAAAAATTCTTTATCATTATGGCCTATGGGACCAAAATCTTAAAAGTGCGATAGCATCTAAACGCCTTATTCAATTGAGCAAAAATTTTATACCCATATTATAGGTCACAGATACTCAATCTGTATAGATTTTGGAGAATCTAGCACTTATAGTTTTTTTACAGGGACACAAAGAAAAATTCTTTATCATTAAGGCCAATGGGGCCAAATTTTTAAAAGTGTGATAGCGTCTAAACGCCTTATTAATCTGAGCAAAAAAATTGTACACATGTTATAGGTCGCATTTGCACCAACTGTATAGATTTTGGTGAATCTAGCACTACAGTTTTTTTACAGGGACACAAAGAAAAATTCTTTATCATTAAGGCCAATGGGGCCAAATTTTTAAAAGTGTGATAGCGTCTAAACGCCTTATTAATCTGAGCAAAAAAATTGTACACATGTTATAGGTCGCATTTGCACCAACTGTATAGATTTTGGTGAATCTAGCACTACAGTTTTTTTACAGGGACACAAAGAAAAATTCTTTATCATTATGGCCTATGAGACCAAATTTTTAAAAGTGCGATAGCATCTAAACGCCTTATTCAATTGAGCTGAAAATTTGTATGAATATTATAAATCACTGTTGCACTAACTATAAGCATTTTGGTGAATCTAGCATCTATAGATTTTTACAGGGACAAAACGAAAAATTCTTTATCATTATGATCTAAGGGCTCAAAGTTCAGTAGCGTTAAATAAAACCTCGTGTGATATATGGAGAAAAAAACACTCTATTATGGTTTTCTCTCTTTTGTTTGTTTAGCAATTCCTCTTTCTTTATTTTATCTACAAAACTGTTAGTTACTCAATGTTCGGAAAGTCGAGTGGAGTCACTCCAGATTTTTTTTTTTCAAATTTTATCGCGGTCATTGTCAAAATATATATCAACCAAAAGTTATTAATAAACATTTTCTGTAAAAATTAAGTATATTTTTATTCAAGAATATAAGAGTTTTTCTTTCTTCCTTTTCTTTTTTCTTTTTTTTTTTTAATAGAAGGGACTGAAAAATGTTTTGGAAAATAAAACTAAATACACACAAAAAAGAAGACTTTGATAAAAAGTAACGACAAATTCAGTCTCTTTAGAAAGATAAAAAATCTCATTCAATGTTTTTTATATCAGTTTTAGGTTTGAAGATTTGTTTTTTAAAGAACAATAGTAATATTTTGCTATAACGGATTTTTCAAAAGGATAAATTATTTTTAATTATATACATTTAAATGTGTATGTATTTAAATATATATATAAGATTTAAAATGTAAACTTTGATCAATTTATTTTGAATTTTTAAGTTTAGTTATTCTTAAAAAATATGAAATTATCTGGTGATTCAGTCACACTACTTTTTTTTAACCTGCATTTCAGTACAATAAAGATAGATTGCATATTACGTTTTAAGAACAATAGCTTTAATACTCATCTACTTACCGGAAAAAAAAAGAATTAAATACGAAAGAACATGTAAAGGGAGTTCATATGGTAAAAATCCGTAAAGTTGTTTTTTAAGAAACCTACTTGCGAAACCTAAATTTCATTAATTTCTTTAGGACTATTATCGATTTTCCTGAAGTAACCAGTCAATATATGCTAAAAATACTTAAAAAAAAAAATAAATAAATAAATAAAATAAATAAATCCGTACAGCTGTTTTTAAAGGAACGTATTGCGAGACCTAAAATTAGCCTGCTTATACAGGATATCTGCCAACTTTTGCGAACTAACCAACTATTACATACTGAAGGAGATCTAATATGATGTTTATATCGTAAATTTGAAGAAAATCGTTAGATCCGTTTTTGAGATACGGACTTACAATCCTGCTTCCTGATTCATATGTCCTACTTCTGATTTTCTAATTTTCATCAAATGTTAAACAATTTATGTGTACACCAGACCTAACTCAATTCTGAAGTTACATCATTCTACCTTTATTAGTTTCAGAAGTATGATAGTCAGAATATTCCCCCCACACATACTGACCAATTGCCAAAAATCTCATTTTTGGACTTAAAAGGTCTTTAAACATGTAAATCAGTTGAAAATCCGATGTAGAATTTTTTGACCGAATATAATACTCCCATTACCTACGGCAGCAGAATGATGGAAGTAAAACTTAAAGGGAATTAAACCAAAGTTCATAAACAGTCTTTAGAAGACATGGAGAGGTGATTTGCGCAAATAAAATTATTAGTAACAAACTTTGCCAAAAGGAGATATTTTAACTCTTCTGTCACGTACACAATATTTAATGTGCACAGAAACAAGGTACATTATGCACATTTCGTTGCCCGCACATGCTGGCAGTACCATTTCCTTCTCTTTTAAACAGAAGAACTAGCCTTGTTTTAGCATTTCTTTGATTGATTCTTAATATGTGCTCAATGCGTCAAAAGCGTAATGTTATGGTGGCTCTTGATGAATTTAGATAGCTTCATAATTTGTGCAAAGTTTTAATCTCCGTTGGTAAACTCACAAGGAAAGCCTCAAACGCGAATACTGGTAAACTTTTGAAGCAGAAGACTCCTTTCTTAAAGCGTGCAAAATTACTTTCTTATTGAGTGCAAAAATAATAATATTTCAATTAGTAGATGCACTACATATTTTATAAATTACCAGATACAAACCTGGTTTCAAACATTTTCAGAAATTCGAAAATATAACCAGGTTTGACGCGGAACAGAAATATAAATCTTTACACAACGTTGAATACGCAAATGTAAAGATATCAAGTAAAACCTGCAGTTTCGGTAGCGTAAAGCGTACCATCATTAGTGCAAAATGATGAGGTGGATTACTGCTCTTATAAATAACATCATTAAAAATACGTTTTTATAAAGCTTATTTCACATATCAAGTTTTGTACAATACCATACAAGTTAAGATACATTCTTCGCGTTATAGAGGAATTTTTCAGTATAGCAGCGCCACCTATTAGCTTATAAGCAACCAACATGAATCAGCATAATGTCTCATAATATCCTTCTCACATACCAAGTTTTGTTTGTTGATGCGCTATAAAATCTGAGATATAGCCTTCCCATAAATTGAGGAAATCGCTGCGTATCAGCGTTACCTGTTGAGCGGTTGACACCAAAAGTTGATAAGCAATAACTTACGTCAAGGTACATATAAATTATACTACATATAAATTTTTATGCATTTTTGTGCTGTAGTTCTTGAGATACAGCCTTGCTTTAAATTGTAAAATTCACCGTATAGCAAAGCCGCCAGTTGACCGATAAGCATTCAAATTGGATCAGCATAATATCTCGTAATGGCCTTCTATATATCAAGTTTTGTTTGATTATACGCAATAGAACCTAAGATATAACCTGCCCTTAATTTGCGGAAATCGCTGTATAGCAGCGTCACCTTTAGAACGGTTGACACCGAAAAGGCGCTAATGTATGTCAAATTGCATCTACATATAAATTTATATACAATTGTAAGCAGTAGTTCCGGAGATACAGTCGCCACAATTTTTTTGTCACACACACACAAACAGACATTTTTAAAAAATGGTCAAAGCGTGTTCTAGTCCTCTCAAAACATGTAAATCTGTCAAAAACTGGAAGTCGATTTTTTTTTACGAATCCATCATGATTACACAAGAAAGTAATAAGAGCAATAATCCACCTTGTCATTCTGCAATAACATTGGCTTGCTTTACGCTACCGAAAATACAGATTGAACTTAATATTTTTACATTGGCGTTTTCATCGTTGTTTATTTCTTTTTTACAACCTTAGATCCGGACCGCGGTACCCCAGTCGTAGAGTGTCGAGCTCATAATTTGAAGAATACGGGTTCGGTTCTCGAGCCGGCCAGAGACCGTCATGTACACTAATGGTGGCTGGTGCACGTAAAATATGTCGTGGCCGCAATATCCTCCATGTTCCTATCAAAATTATACCTCTGAGGGCCACGGAAGCAGGAGAGCCAACCCCTTCGTGTAGGACCAAAACTGTACTGGTATGTCTCTCTAACATCCGTAGGGGTGCGTCCCAGACCATCGCCACTTATCCATAGCACCGTAATGGTGCGACGTCAAACACAACCTACCTAATTATCTACCTACCTACAATCATGTATCATATTTTAATTTTTAAGTGTAAGAAAATTAATTTTCTAAAAGTAGAGAAAAAATGTTGATATTTTTTTTCTTTCGTTTTTACATCCATGGTTTCCGGCCGCGGTACCATGGTCTCATATTGGTCTCGAAAGCTCCATATTGGTCTCGAAAGCTTCTAAAAATATTTTGAACATTAAAAAATTTTCATCTCTTGCAAAAGGAAAGTACCTATATTTTTCTCTAAAATTTTCTTAGAGCTGAAACTTTTATTTCTTTGTAGCATGTCTTTGCCAGAATACATTTTATTTTATGCTTTTTAGGGCTTCACAATAAAAAGCTTCTTACTTTAAAAAATGATTTTTTACTTAAATTTTATTTATTTTTTTCTTTTGGATAGTAATTGCAAAAGTTGAAACTTTACATTTAGCAATACTTTTTTCAAATCTATGAGGATTAAAACTGTATTCTGTAATATAATTTTCTCGCTGTTCATTCCCTAGACTTTCAACGTTCAGCAAAAATTAGCTACATTTTCTGGCGCTGCTTGACCAATCGAGAGATTGAATAAATTGTTAACATCAAAATTATTGGAAGAGAAGTCATTTGTTTTCATGTGAGATATTAAATTCTCAAGTTGAAAACCATATTTTATTATTCTATATTATTCAGATTTGCAGTAATATCTTGACTGTTTTGTAAGCCTGCATTTTCCATTACCTGAGTTATAAACGCTATGCGGATGCTGGGACTTCTACAGCAACGCTGGCGAGCTGAAATGGTAATAGTTTAATGGATTATGCTCGTTAACCAGTTTGGAGCATGAGCATTTATTGTTTGTTCCAATTTTAGATCTATAGGTATTCTGGAAAACGGTTTATCAGTTCTTTTAACTCCATATGATCCTTCCTGAAACTTTAACTCGAATCCTGGATGAGTGATGTGTGATTTTATAAATTTTTCATGATACATGACTGCGTATCGTGAATAATTTTACACTGATTAAAAGCAAAGTAAATATTATTTATTTTCAGTAATATATATTTAAACAATTCTATATATGGTTTCCTGATGCTTCGACGCAGTAGTAAATAATAATTGATTAAAGTAATAAAAATCATAAAAAACTGTGCAGTTTTACCATGCTTGTCATCCACTGTTAGCTGCTGATAACTTTCATATTTTTGAAAGAAATCTAATACTTCTTTATTTGTTATTTCAGGATTAACGGATTTCTCAAATTTAAATTCCAGTAACCAGACTTTCTTTTCCAATGTAATTTCAATATTTATTATTATTATTATTATTATTATTATTATTATTATTATTATTATTATTATTATTATATTCTTTTAATGTAAAATTTGAAGAGCTAACGATAACATTGGAAGCAACATTAAGGCTATATTAAGGCTCTACTATGATTATATTTACATATTTTTTTTTCTATATACCAACTACTATGAACTAACTCAACTACTATTATAACCACAAAATATAATTGTCTCATGCGATAGATGTAGCCGACTATAGCATATTGTAATATTATATTTGGCGTGAAATTGTTGTCATTTTATAGTTGATGGAATAAATCAAATAAATGTAGAAAATAACGTGAAAGAAAATACTATGTACACCACGTATCGTGTTGGTCATATGTAACTGGTGTTTAAATAAAAAATTGCTACTTCAATTTTTTCGATACTGTCCGTTTCGAAACTATCATCTGATAAGCACCCAAATAGAAGCCCACTGGTAAGCTATTGACACAGTCAACTCAAACGAGAGTCTGCGAATGTGTGGGTTGCTGCCGAAGGCAGCGTGGACAGGATGCGCGCTTTTGAGCAATTTCATGATTTTTTTTTTTTTTTTTAATAAAGCGACGTAAAAGAGTTTCCTTTAAATATAGTGAACAGTGAAGCAGGCAAATCATTCGTTGATTCACTACGTTCATTAATTTCAGATTCCGTTTTTTTTGACGGAGTTACATATTAGTATATATATATATATATAATTTTTAAGAAAATTATATCAAATTCAAATGTGTTATTTTCATTAAAATTCCATTATTTAATTAATTTGTCCAATAATCGAAGTAGAAAGTGTTCATTTGGCAAATGCGGCGGTAGTTTATGTTACAGTGAAAAAAAAAAAAAAAAGAAGATTTAGTTTAAATCAATGTTACATGGTATTCGTTATTTGTCATTAGTTTTGACACATCCAATTTTTATGTTAATTTACTTGTTACTACTTACATATATATCTATATCTATCTATCTCTCTCTATATATATATATATATATAATTCTATTCGCTGATTTTCATCAATTGCTTTAATTCAGGAGTATAGTAATCCTAAGAATATAAGATAAAATTGTTGGCATATGTAGTCCGCTCAGTTCTCCACCATATATATGTTCTCATAGATTTCTAGTGCAGCACATATTATAATCATGGTATAAGAAATCAATTTGGCCAAACGCTTGGCGCAGTGACAGAATAAAAACCCCACCTAATAGGCTATCCGCCGTTCACTTCGATATATTTATCTTATTTTAATCTATAAATTTATTTAATTACAGTCAATTCCGTAGTTTAGTTTTCATGCTACTATTTCCAATGCAACAATCCTCAAAATGCATATTTATATGGAAAATTTTCAATTTTGTATCTCTGATAAAATCTTAAATTACGAATAACTTACGAAATTTTATTATTAGAACATTAGTAGATATTCATTTTCAAACAACTATCATAAATGTTATTTTGGAGTTGTCTATATATTTATGATCCTCAAAATGGACATTTATGTTCAATTTTGTCCTATTCTGCCATGTTAAGTAAATCCTAAATTCCAAATAACTTATGATTTTTTTTTTTTTTTTAATTGGAAAATTCATAGACTATGGTATTCATGCAGTATTCTAAAAAATATTTTAAAAGTGGTCTGACATGTTTACGATGAAAATATCCCTAAAAAGTGATGTTTATGTTAAATTTTGCCCTATTCCGCCATGTTAAGAAATTCGTAAACTTCCAATAACTTGCGAAATTACGAAGTTTTTTAATTTGAATGATGCAAATGAATAGGGATCTTGCCAGTGTCGAAAATAATATTTTAAAACTGTTCGCTGTTACATAATTTACAAAAGCTATTTTATAAATTATTACTTTAAAAGAGCTGAAATGACATTGGTAAGAAAGAAAAATAATTAAATAAATAATATTGTATGTATAATTAAATAAACAATATTGTGTATAAATAATTAAATAAACAATATTGTATTACAATTTACTTTATTTGAAAATATATAATTATTCTACGTATTATTTTGTAAACTTTAACTTCTAAATCACATTTCAAATGCCTTACTCTCTCTTTTATTACAATAGTTGTTTTCAGTTAATTCTTCTTTCAATCTGGAAAAGTCATTTCTTATATATTTTTTAAACACAATAATAAATCATTAAAATTTATACATTTCAGGCAACTCAAATCTTTACAAATTTAATATACTTTTAACCATAACACATATATTTTTTTATTATTTATTATTATTATTATTATTTTTTTTTTGTAAAGAAAGGTTCATTGGTATAATTTCCGAATATTGTTTTAAATTAAAAAAATATATATATATTTAAATTTAAATAGTGATATTTTTAGATTCAATATGTAATTTGCCCCCTTTTTTTTTTTTTTTTTTTTTTGTATTATATAACTTAAATCCTTTGGAAATTTAATAATTGTTTTCACATAACAGAAAAATAATGTCATCTTTGAATAGGTTTTTATTTATTTATTTTCTTTTCTGTATAAATTGCGTGTGTTAATTGCATCCTAATTTTTAGTTGATTTTTTTTTCCACTAATATATATATATATATTAATAATTGTAAAAGAATTTAAAATAATTTATATTCATTTGATTATTTTTTTTTTCATAGGTCATAGATCAATTTTCTCTCTGTTCTAAATAAAAAAAGCTACTGTTGTTGACATTTATTTTGAGTGTCTGATTAACTTTTCCAAGTTTCCAAATAAAAATATTCTGACTCAATATTGCTCAAACCAGTAACATATAGGATACTTTAAAAGCAGTCTGACATCTTTATGATGGAAATATCTCTCAAGATAAGTAGATGAAATTATTAAGTGAAATTTTCCTCTATTATGAAAATCGTAATGTAATTTTCGCCATGTTAAAAAATCGTTGATTTTGAATTGGTAAATTCATAGCATATCTTGTTCATGCCATCACCATAACTGATAACTAAAAGTAATCTAACATCTTTATGAGGAAAATATCCTTAAAAATGGATTTTTATGCAAAATTTTGCCCTATTCTGCTCTGTTAAGAAATTCGTAAATTTCAAATAATTTATGAAAAGTTGAAAGTAGAATTTTTATCGTTAATTATATGTTCATGCCATCTTTATAAGTGATGTTTTAAAGCTACTCTGAGCCTTCACTGTAAAAATATCGCTTTTAATGCATGTTTAAGTGAAATTGCTCCCTATTCATCCATGTTAATAAAATCGTAAATATCAAATAACTTAGGAAGGTTTTAAATTATGATATTGTAAATCAATAAGTTTCTTTGCAGTATCACAAGTGACATTTTAAGACGTCCAAACTCTTTTTCTTCTTGATATTTCAGATATGCAGACTAACAAACTAACCCATTAACAAATTAACAAACTAACTGAAATCCTACCGACAAACTCTATGTCGATTTTATTATTATTATTATTATGGCCTTAAAATATGTTAAAAAGTAAAAAAAAAAAAAAAAAAAAAAGAGTTAACGATTATCTAATTGTCCTATACCTACAATATTATAAGAAACTAATAAGATTCTTTTTTATTATTATATAATATTTATTTTTTCATTAAAGGGATAATTATAAATAGCTTTTTCATTATGAATGAATTGTTTTCAACACATATAAGCTTAAAGATATATAGGTGTTATTGTGCTTTTTTATTATTGTAGCACATTACTGCATTGTGATCGTATCAGTAAATTAACAATACGTAAGCTTATGAAAAGAAGATTATCAGATAGAAATAATGTAAGTTAGAGATATAGGACTGCTAAATACTTGAAGAATATGTCGCCTATGTGCATATTAACATTATAATGATAGAAGAAGGCTTGTAAAAGACTGTGTTTTCATTTTATTATTTAGATTCGCAAAGATGTAAAATTTAATGACCAGCCTAGAATGTTTAACAATTGCGTCATGGCAGACATTCGCACAAACAAAATCAAGTAATACATCTTTTTGAACAGTTGCGTGCTATATCTTTGGCAAAATTTCCGTTGTGTACAACACTATGTAACATAAAAAAAAAAAAAAAAAAAAAAAAAAAAACAGCTTTTTGTTGGCTATATTAAGCCAAACCACTACATCCACTCTGATTCTCATCGCCAAACCAAAAGAGGCTCGTATGATTAAAAAAAATCATATGACGCCAACCTGAAATCTCCAGATGCATCAAAGATTCTATCTACCCCGCTTCACCCACACGGAAAACTCATCAACATTCCAGACACTGATAAACCTAAGGAGGGTAAATTTGAGCGCTAGTCAATGACATCTTCGAATCTTTTGCAAAGACGCAAAATCCAGTTTTTGTGAGAAATGGAAAGAATATCGCCTCTTTCGAATGAAATCCGAAAGAAAACAATAAAAAAAAAAAAAGGAGAGAGGGTGGATTTAAATCCGATTATAACACTTGCTTCCTTTTTAAATACCATGTGGGTATTAAATAAAATTAGGGATTTCTTAACCTCTTATGTTTTTTAAAATAACCATTTAAGGAGAAATTTAAAATAAAGTATATTTAATTGTTATTAATGAGATTATCATGTGTTATGAAACCTCATAACAGATGTTTTAAATATACGTAGAAAAACACACGATAATAATTAGTACATGTGAATTAAAAAGTGCAATATCTGCAACAACAGCGACTTGATAAATAATCCTATAGTAAGATGCTGAACTAAGATTAACAAATGCATAATATAAAATAAAATATTAAAGAAAAATACTCTTTGATTAATTAAATTATTGATATAATAAATTATATTGCTCACAAATAGTCATATATGAATAAATGCTACATTACGTTCTTTAGAAAAAATGTCTTTTTCAAATTTAAATCCTTTTTATTCTGTAATACTATTTAAATTGTTTGGCAATGTAGCTAAGCATTTTATAATGACTTATAAAATAAACTCTGCAACTTTAAGTGCCAGTTTAAAAACTCATTAATAAAATAAATTTGAAAATTTTATTAAATCATGGGATAAAGGAGAAAAGCAATTAAGAAAGTTAAATATCAATTAATTTTGAAAAATTCATTATTATAATTAAATTTTATAATTTCATTATCAATAAATACATTGAAGCGAACAAAGATATTTTAATAAGCATCATTAAATTTTATGTGAACTATTATTTTATGTAACTCCTTAATGCATTTTTGATAAAAGCTTAATAAAAAAAGAAAATAAATCTATTGAATGTAAAAGTTTTCTATGTTATATTTAACTATAAAGTATATCCAGGAGAGATGACGCGGTAGGAAACACTGCCTACAGAGTGGATCGGCGGGAGGTAATTGAAAGGGGGCGTTGCGACTACATGCAGGTATACAACATTAATAGTGAAGTGTCGACAGGAATGTGCATGTTAATTGCTAAACATGTTAATTGCTAAAGCTAAAACATAGTTATTTTAACTGGTTTTCAAAAGTAAATGCTTGAATTTTCATAACTCTTCCTACGAAATTCTGTAGAATGGTAGTCGTACACTGCTGCTTGTAAAATATGCAACACCAAGAAGGAATGAGAATATCATAATGATATTTATTGGGCACATACACTATAGTAAGAAGAACAATTTATTAAATTTCAGAAAATTTGGAGTAACATGTACTGATAAAACAGTACACAAAGCAGCGACCTCTGTGAGCAATAACAGTACTTATCTGTCTAGGCAATGATTCAAACAACGATTGGATGACATGTTCGGGTAAAGCACTTCATGAAGCTTAAACACGATGACACAATTCATCTATCGTAGTTACTGGTGAGTGGTGGTGGGGGGGCAGTCGCTTTTCAAAGATTAAACAGTCATTTTCATTGGTGCGAGATCAGGAGAATGCGCTGACCAGAGCAACGGTTGAACACATTATGAATTGAGGAAGGTCTGGACTATATTGACAACTTGCGGTCGTGCATTATCCTGCTTAAATGTGGCGCTGCGGAGGCCTTGAATATAGAGAGGTGGTGCAGGCGTTAACTCACCAGAAATTTAATGACCGCATTTCAGAGTTCCGGGAATGCGAACAAGAAATAACCGAGACGTGTATCCAATGGGACCCCATACCATCACTGCATGTGGTGGACAGTGTGACGATGTGGAATCCCAGCTGGCATTGTGCATTATTGACAATGCCGTTATATACGGATAAGGCAATCTTGATGCTGTAAACAGGGTTGTGATTTGTCTGAAAGGCGACTTCACGCCATCCCTGCGTCCAGATTCTTCATTAATCACACATTAAAGGCGCCCGTATCAGTGATGCAGTTTTGAGGGTAATCCAAATTCTGGTAGCTGCATACTGGGTCACCACCTAGAGTGATGGTATGCGGTACCATTGGATACATGTCTCGATCACCTCTTGGTTTGATTCCCGCCACTCTGAATACCAGCTCTTACATTTCTGACGAGTTAAGGCCCTTCGCTGTGCCATAAATTCAAGGCCTACGAAACGCAATACTTAAGCAGAACAATGCACGACCGCAAGTTGTAACTATTGTCCGGAACATCCTTGATGCAGGATATGTTCAACTGTTGCTCTGGTCAGTGCGTTTTCCTGATCTTGCATCAATGAAAATGACTGTTTAATCGTTGAAAAGCGACTGGCCCCATCATTCACCAGTAACTACGATCGATGAATTATGGCATCATGTTGAAACTTCGTGAAGTGCTTTACCCGTACATGTCATCCAATCGTTGTTTGATTCAATGCCTAGACAGATAGGTGGAGTTATTGCTCGCAGAGGTCGCTGCTTTATGTATTGTTTTCTCAGTACATATAACTCCAAGTTTCCTGAAATTTTAATCAATTGTTCTTCTTACTATAATGTATGAGCCCAATAAATATCGTTATGGTATTCGCATTCCTTCATGGTGTTCCATTTTTTACAATCAGCAGTTTATAAAATATGTTTGAATTAAATGATTTCTCATAAAATACTAACGCAGATTACCAGTACGAAAACTAACGGTCGTCCCTAAAAACATAATAATGCTTCAATAAAAAGCTGCATAATCTATCCTACCAAGATGCAAGAGATTGTATATTGATCCTATTAAATTCTATACTAGGAGAGATTGTGCAGTTCTTTGGTAGATAAGTGCAATAAATGTCAGAAACTGTGCGACGAGACAAGTACAAATATAGTGATTGGACTAGTTTACATATGCTACTAATGGCAAGTGGTTGTACAAAAGCTGCTGTATTTAAAAGAATAACTGCAATAATTGTGGAAAATAATAAATTAGGTCAGCAAACAAAAAACCATTCGAATTGGAACAGAAATATACCAATTTAATTCAAACAAAGTACTTAGTAACTTAATGCTATTTATCAATCTTTTCTGATTTTGTTATTTATTTCTTTTTTCTGTTTATTTTTTATATGTATCTTCCTATAAATAAACATTTTTAATTAAAATATAAATAAAACATTAATCAAACATTTAAAAACTTCTAAAATACATTAAAATCCTTTAAAATGCAGCACTATTATATATTTCGACACGCATCGCGGTCGTCTACAGATGTTTAGACTTTGCTGCCTATTGACCATCGTCGTCGCTGGACTCATCTTCGGCTCTTTCGCTGCTGATGTCATCTTTACGTGTCTTCCTGTTTATTAGCCGTTTCCATTCTCCAGGTATTGTGACGTGCTCTCGTACATTAATAGCGGTGTAAGTTGTTAGGATCTCGAGGGCTTCACGTTTTAATGCGTACTGATGTGAGTTGTAATGCGCGATTTTTGTAGTTGTCATTTTATTAGGGTTTATAGGGTTATTGGTGTGGATAGAATACGGGATAACGCGGTGGAGGTTCTGTTATATTTTAGATCAGTGCTATGTTCGGTTTCGCGATCTCTTTTTTTCCTCTTGGCCATACCGATGCAACAAGCCCTATTATTATTGTTTTCAAAATTAAAATCGATTTTGAAAGTACCGGATGTTTGAAAACAATAATAGTAATCAGTCTAATAATAATTAATCATTTAACTTAATAAACATAATTTTTAACATTATGTTTAGGTTTAAAAATACCGTTTCATACCTTATATATAATAAACGTACTGAAAAAGTAAGCAAAATTCATAATGTATTTATTTTTTATACCTACATATTTCAGACATAAGACTTAATGTTTTTTTTTTTTTTTTTTTTTTTTTTTTTTAAACTTACTATAAATAAACTGATAAATAAATAAATAAAATAAAAATAAATAAATAAAATACTTGTTATAGATGAAAAAACAAAATCCTGGATTTCATTGAGTATGCAGTTCTTTAAATAAATAATTTGAATTAAGCATTCTTTATCAAATCATTCAAAAATTGAGTTTAAAATGTAACATCTTCCTTTTGAGATGCTGAAAATCATTCAATAATGTTGGAAAATAAATTTCTGTGGGGATAGTAAATGTTCATTTATGTAGTAATTTGAAGAAAGTGGAGGGCTATAAAACACGTTTTATAGCGATAGCAAAATTAACTATGACATCTAAATTATCTACCTTAGCAACGGTAATATAATCGTTAAAGTGAATACTAAGAAACATGCCTAATTTTTACATTAATAATAATTAAAAATAAAGCCATATTTTTTCAAAATTTATTACTTAAATTTAAAATAAGCAAGATTCTTTTGATAGATTATTTTTAAATATTTGTGTTAGAACTATGATATGTATTAAGGATACAAATTTTAAAAAAGCAAATTAAAAGTATTTTTAAATTAGTAATTCGAACTAATAATAAAAGGTAATAGAAGTTTAATGAAAATAAATTTAAAATAATATTATTCATTTAATTTATTTGATGATAAATTTGTCAAACTATGGAAAAGTATTAAGTCGTCCGAAGAAGAACTTCCGAAAATGTCGAAAGAAAACATGACCCTTCGCCAGGCGAACAAATTAGGAGAGAGTGATGTATTGCCATTTTGATTGCAGCACTCGTGCCTACTTTGTTCTCCTGACGATGGGTCCTGTTTTTTTTTTTTTTTTTTTTTTTTTTTTTTGACCCGAAACAATTTTTGCTGGTTTATTGCAGTGTATGGTGTTTATTCAATGTTTCGTACCTGTTACCTTAAAACGCCAATACTACTGTGCTTTCTTATTACCATTTTCTTGTTTTTTTGCACTGTAATTTTGTATCGCTTAAATAAATTATCGTAAAGATCGATTCCACCCATATGTTTATTATAACACACCCTGTTCCTCAAGTCTAATTCCTCTACTGACAAAGGGATAGATATCCTCAACTTGCTCAAACGATATCATGTATCAACCCTGGGCAAAATTGAAGGAAAAAAGGTTTTTCGCACGTCGGTCGACCTGAGATGCACTTCCCAAGAAGATGCGGAACTGTAGGCCAAGGACCTGGAGGCAATAACAGAAATAAAAGAAAAACTACATACAAAGCCTAAACCATGCCCTCAAGAACAATTTATTTTATTTGGAGTTCTCTCAGACCTTGAGGAGTCTCAGGTGCTCCAGAAACTTCTCTCAGCCAGTGGTTTCCCCGACTATTTACAAGATCTAGTAAAGATTCCACGCACTCTCAACTCCAGATCGCCTTACTTGATAAACCTCCTGTTACAAGCACCAGCACCAATGGCTAAAGCTTTGATTAACTCGGGCAGCCTCCCTCTAGGGCTATATAGATGCAACTTCCGGCCCTATACAAAAGTACAAAGATGTACAAATTGTCAAACTTTTGACCACTCAACGCCTCAGTGCAGGGACAAAATTACTTGTGCACACTGCTCAGGCAATCACAAGAATGAGGGGTGCAAGGCAAGGGCGAACTGCATCAATTTTCAAAGGGAGAATCTCCATAGAAATAAATCTAAACAACGCCTGCTATCATCGGACCATCCAGCATATTCACAAGACTGCCCACTGTACGCAGAAAGGTACAAATCTCGGAGGGAGGAGCTGGATGCCAAATACCCAATAACAGCCCCACCACCTCTTGAAATCCCTCCACTCCCACCAAGATTTAGCAGAAGAGATTCTTCTAGAAGAATTAGAAAAAGATCCTCCTCTACAAGATTTCCCCAGCGGGAATCCTCAAACCGCCGACCTCCTCATCGAAGCCAGAGCAGGAACACACGCTTCAATCGCCTGGACTCAAATACCAGACAGAGACCCCATCTATCTCCTAGTGGTCCTCAAAGAAAATCCAATGCCTACCCTGGTGAAAGACAACGTCTTGGACAGTCTTCCTCTCGACGTACATCTCACTATGATGTTCCGCCTAGCTACCCAGTTTCCAGACAATTTCAATACTACGGCCACCCACAAAGGCAGCAAGTCTACGCGCCTTACAATGCAGAATATCATCTTTCCACTCGCAGGTAAAAGACCTACCTTTTTCTTTGTACCTTTCCTTACAGTTTTTCAAAATTCGATTCGCAAATGTCAAAAGTTCTCTCCTCCCCCTCCCAAGAGTCTACATCCTCTTCAAATCAGTTACCCCCAGTCAATTTCAATAGTTTACAATTCATGCAGATCAACCTGAACGGTTGTATGGCGGCTAACTCGACGGCTCGAGATTACATGGAGAAAAACTCCATAGACATCGGGCTGTTGCAGGACGCCTATTGCACCGTTGGGAGTGGTCTGTATGGTTTCCCTTCTTCCTGGGTCAGTTTCAGCTCTAAAAACAACACGGCACACATCATTATCACAGATAGTAACTTAAATTTCACCTATCTCTTCACTGGGGAACATTATGTTTTCATAATATTAACCACGAAGGAGGGTAAACTGATCCTTGGAAGAGCCTATGCTGCCCCGTCCGTGTATTTTGAGGCCTGTCTGTTGGAGTGGCAGCACTTAATTTCACAAAGAAAACTATTTGTCTGTGGCTGTGACCTCAATGCAAACTCCCCTTTATGGTGCTCTCCAAGAGAGGATAGCAGAGATCGCAGCCTAATTGAATTTATCGCGTCTAATAACATTTGCATGGCAAATATAGAGAACTCAGCACCAACCTTTCAAACGAACTATGCACGGGGCTGGCCGGACTTCACGTTGTGTAATCCCAAGACTTATGCAAGGGTGAATGACTGGACAGTCCTGGATATTTTTAACAACTCTGATCATAATTATATAACTTTCTCACTTAACTCCAAACCTTCAATTTCCCACTCAAAACGTTTTGCAACCAAACGCGGTAATTTTAGAAAATTTAATAATATTATGTTAAACCTGCCCCCCCCCCCTTTAACGGAAAACCTTTCTTCAATGGAGGATACTAATCAACTTGAAAATTTTACAGTAAACTTCATAGCCGATATTCAATCTGCTGCTGCTTCGGCTTTTAGGCTGAAAAAGTCGGGACGTCGGTTCACCTACACTTTCTGGACTCCCCAGCTCCGCTCCATGCGTAACAAACTAACAGCCATGAGATGACAGCTAAAATACTTAGACCCTACACTAATACCACAACACAAAATAAAAATTAAACAGCACTCGGCAATCTTCAAAAAACAAATCAACATCACTAAACACAACGCATGGAAAAAATTCTGCTCAACACAAACACAAATCTTCCGCACCGCCCAAAAATTTTATAGTAATAAGTTTTTTACCCCCACAGAGCTGAAACTTTAACGCCCTCCGGCTCTTTCCTCCAAGCGCAACTACCTGGAGTATCTAACAAACATTTTATTTCCTAAAACACAGTATCCACAATTTCCAGAACCTTCATTCTCTGCTCCCTCGGATGTCCCCTTCACGGGGTCAGAGATTAAATCCACTCTTTACAGTTTCAACATCAATAAAACGCCTGGTCCAGATAATATTGACTTCAAAATCCTACGAAACATCCATAGCACAATCCCACAAATCCTCCAACAATGGACCAATCAATGTCTCAGACTTAAATACTTCCCAGAAACTCTACGAAGAGGTGAGGTGGTGTATTTCTTGAAGCAAGGGAAACTTCCCTCTGAGCCCACCTCTTATAGACCGATCTGCCTCCTACCTACCCTAGGCAAATTACTTGAGAAATTAATAGTCACCCGATTAAACCATCACATAGAATCCAATCAACTTCTCCATCCAAACCAATTTGGGTTCAGAGAGGGCAGATCTTGTGAACTTGCCTTACAAGCCTTAAAAGATTCCTGCGCCTTAAGCTGTAATGCCTCTAGATACACCACCATCGTCTCTTTAGATATTAAGGGTGCCTTTGATAATGTAGAGTGGCCCCATATTTACAAAGCGCTACAAGAACTTAACTGCCCGCGGAACCTGGCGCGAGTCATCCGTTCCTACCTCTCTAAAAGGAAAATCACCATCAACTGGGGCGAAGGAACATCAGATCTTCCACAGACTACAGGATGCCCACAGGGATCGTGCCTTGGCCCGATTCTCTGGAATCTAATAGCCAACGAAGTTCTTAAACGCATGAACTCAAAGGGCTTTACAACCTTCGCCTATGCGGATGATTTCACTCTGGTTCTTTCGGGCCGTATCAGGAAGGATCTGGAGAACCAGGCCGAGGAAGCTCTCTCCCTCTTCAGCAAACTCCTTAAAGAGTTTGATCTTAATCTTTCACCCTCTAAAACTAAGGCCCTTACCCTGGCCTTCCCAAAAGCTCTTAATAAAAACAGAAATCCCAAGATGCGGTTTGACGGCATCAGTGTTCAACATGTTGATCACATGAAGCTTCTGGGAATTACATTCGATAGGCACCTCAACTGGCTGCCCCATGTCAAAGATCTTAAATTAAAAACATTAACTATTTACCATAATTCAACAAAAATGTTAGGGAAGAGGTGGGGCATCTCAACCTCTTTCCTTAAAACATGGTATTATACAATAATTAAAAAAATTCTAACTTATAACATTTAAGATCATTTAAGAACATTTAAGAACATTTAAGATCTGATGCCAGAGCTTCGTTAAATTCAGCCCAACGCCCTTTCCTCTTGCAAATTGCAAGAGGTTATAAAACGATCTCCACTGATGCCCTCACCGTTATCACTGGGATCCCCCATGCCCATCTGCAGGTCGCCCAAACATATACTAAAACAAAAATTTTACAACTAAAGGACCAAGAACTGACGAACATAGTTTTCCTCAGATTCCTATCCAAACCCTGACCTGCAGCTCGACTGTTCACCCGGGAAAGGATGTTGCTCCTCTTATCACAAATTGTGTACAAAATAGCTTCTCTCCATCTGCCCCGGTGGCGCTCTACACTGATGGCTCTAAGACCGACGCTGGAGTAGCTTCGGCTTTGTGTATTCGATCATGACCGCGAAGTTCATCGGCGGGCGGGCAGGCTCGAGGACTTTAACACAGTCTTCCAAGCGGAACTGTTTGCAATTAAGAAAGCTCTTGATTGGGCAGCTCTAAATTATAAACAACAACAAATTAGCATTTATAGTGACAGTCTTTCGGGCCTGCTTGCTATTGCGCGCCACCGGAGTAGACATCCACAAATCCTGGAAATTAAGTAATCCCTAATGAACCCTAATCTTAAATGCACCCTGGCACGCGTTTCTGACCACAGGGGAGTGCTCGGAAATGAGCTTGCCGACTCCCTAGCCAAAGAAGCCAGATAATTCGCTCTTAAGGAACCTTCTCCCCCCGCCCCTCCCTCCTATGTGAAATTAAAACTCAACTAAATCCTTAAATTAAAATGGCAAGGCCTGTGGCACAACTCGGAGAAGGGTAGATACACCTTCGCCCTGGTCCCACGGGTCTCTGCTAATTCCTGGATTTTAATTCCCCCATTACGGCTTTTTTAATAGGCCACGGCCCTTTCCCCTCTTACCTCTTCAAGTTTCATTGTCGGCGCTATCCCCTGTGTCCCTGTGGTGAGGAGGGAACAACTAATCACTATTATTACTCTTGTCCATTAACACAGCAACATCATCTCAGAAACCCTACTCCAAGACCAGAAAACTGGTTTAATAATATTCTAACAAGGAAACCTTTAATTAATAAACTTAATAAAATTTTCAGTTTTTTAATGGAATACGTCAATACAATAGATTAAATTTAATGTAAACAATTTCCTTATTTGATTTTCTCCCTCGATTCCCTCCAATCTTATTTAGTATTATGAAATTTTTGTCTGAAACCTGCAGTGGATTGCTGATAGTCATTTGGAATAATGATTCGGCAAATCTACATTTTGCACAGTTTCTCCAGTTCTTGCACAGTTCTTTCAGTGTAGTAATCAAGTGTGCAACAAACCCCAGCAACATATGTATCTAATGAATTTATGAACATTATCAAGCTAACATGAACAAACTACAAAATCCCAAGACCTGTGTTTCCAAGCCTAGTGCCATTTGTCGTGGGTGGCCATGACGGCCTGGCACTTTTTTCTACAACATTTTTCTAAAATCATCATCGCCCAATGTCGCGCGACGGCCATTGGCCTGGCGATGATTATTAATACTTCATGCCACCTGTCGCGTGGGGCAATTTTAGCTCCTGAATAATCGCCCACTGTCGGCTTAGACCGGATTAGGCCTGGCGAATTTTGTATTTTTCTTTTTTTTTTTGCTTTTTTCTTTAAGTTTTGTAATAACCTGCGAGTAGTCCCCTTAGAAGCGCTCTACATCGCTCCAAGAGTGATGAGCGGGGGCTGCTGCCTGTTAAATATGTTTATTATAAACATGGACTATCTGAAGAAAAATGCTCAAGAAAAAAAGTTGCATTGAATTCAAAATGCAAGTATAATCAAAATCAAAAATGGAGTTTTTTTTTTTTTTTTTTTTTTTTTTTTGTTGTTTGGTTGGTTGTGTTGCCAAACGACAATATTTAAAGAAAAGAACGTGCCACATTGTTATTGCAAACTCTGTTGTTGAAATAAAGCTAAATATGCAAACGTCATGCTGTCAAAAACATATGTATTATTATTTTTTTTTCAAATACATATTTGTATATTTAACAACTATTTTTAAAAAATAAAATCAGTCGTTGATGAAAAAAAAAAAAAAAAAAAAAAAAAAAAAAAAACTTTTTGATGTATATAATATTTTTTTACGAATGAAAATCGTTTATTTAATTTTTGAACGCATATCACACAGTATTGTCATGTTGCTACAGAAACTGAACAGTTTAGAGTAAGTCGAAGAACTCGTAGCTAATTGGCAACAGTATGCACTGTAGGATTATTATTTACAAAATGTTAATCTAATTATTTTGCTTATATTCAGATAAATATGTATATTGAATATTTCATATTATAATATTATATAAAGTTTCAGAAATATATATATATATATATCTTTATATATATATTTCTTTTGTGCGTGTGTATGTCACTGAACTCCTCCTAAACGGCTGGACTGAGTTTAATGAAATTTTTTGTGCGTCTTCAGGTGGATTCGAGAATGGTTTAGATTTACAAATGAAAGTTGTAACTTAATTAGTTCTTTCTTAATTAATTTTTAACCAACTCTTTTAACAACTTTTCCACCTAGATGGCGTGAGTTGTCGTAAACACGATTTCAGAATTTATTTAATGTTGAAATGAAAAATGAATTTTTAACCGTATCTTACGAAGTGTTTAAAATATTTTTTCAAAATTAATATTTTTAGAATCGTAACCGTATCTTACGAAGTGTTTAAAATATTTTTTCAAAGTTAATATTTTAGAATCGTAAACACGATGTCAGAATTTATTTAATGTTGAAATGAAAAATGAATTTTTAACCGTAAGTGTTTAAAATATTTTTTCAACGTTAATATTGTTAAAATGTTAAAATGAGTCAAAATGGTATATTCTTTTAAAAATTCGTCAATATCCGACGGAGTTATTTTATGTTAAAATGAAAAATGAATTTTTAGGCCATTATTATTTGTGCAGATGGAAAATGTACTAAAAGTTTTCCGAAAAATTTCACGATCACAAATGTTGACGGATATCCAATATATCGTCGAAGAAATCCCGATAATGGCAGACAATCTTATCATCTATGGCGGTTATCTAAGTCAACAACATAGATATTGACATTGATAACCGTTGGGTGGTCCCATATTCGCCTCTGCTGAGCAAAACATTCAATGCTCATATTAATGTTCAGTTCTGCAGTTCAGTGAAGAGCATCAAATACATTTGCAAGTATGTGAATAAAGGCAGTGATATGGCTGTATTTCGAGTTGAAAATACCAAT
Source organism: Salticus scenicus (assembly GCA_963930645.1). NCBI lineage: Eukaryota > Metazoa > Arthropoda > Arachnida > Araneae > Salticidae > Salticus > Salticus scenicus. The sequence continues at coordinate 316,994,646 of OZ005650.1, forward strand.
GTGGATGCTCCTCCGGTGAATAACAACGATGAAATAACACTTTACCAAACTGGCCGGTACGTCAGCTCCAATGAAGCTGTTTGGCGTATCTTTGGTTTCCCAATTCATGAACGGGATCCAGCAGTTCTTCATTTAGCCGTCCATCTTGAAAATGGCCAGCGCGTATATTTCACGAGCGAGACAGCGATTGATCGTGCTATAAATCAACCAAAAACTACACTCACTGAATTTTTTGAATTGTGTAATCGTGTGGATGCTTTTGGTGCTTTTGCATGGACATTACTCTATTCAGAAGTACCACGCTATTTCACATGGGCTCCAACAAAGCAAGCAAGCAAGGCACGCCGATTGATCCACGTCCCGGTTTATTCAAATCAAACACCTGGGGACGAGTATTTACAGTCAATCCAAGGCAGACTGAGTGCTTTTATCTTTGACTGTTATTGGTTAATGTCATCGGCCCTTTGTCATTTCAAGATTTACGTAAAGTGAATGGACAACAATATCCAACGTATAAAGATGCATGCCTTGCACTCGGCTTGCTGGAAGACGACAACCAGTGGGAGTGTATGCTTGCTGAAGTAGGACTGAACTGTACAGCAAACCAAATTCGTCTACTATTCGCTATAGTGTTGACTACATGTTTCCCGGCCCGAGCAGAGACATTATGGGATAATCACAAAGATTCAATGACTGATGATATATTGCATCAACATCGTTCACGGTGCAATGATCTAACGATAGTATTCAGTGACGCTATGTACAATGAAGCATTGATTGCTATTGAAGATCTTTGCGATATCATTGCCAACTTACCACTCAGTCATTTCGGTATGCATTCAACAAATCGAAATGCATCTGATTTAATAAGCAATGAATTGAATCGTGAACTACAATACAATACTGTAGAAATGGCAACGATTGTTGCTCGCAATGTCCCACTAATGAATGAAGAACAAAGAACCATTTACGACCGCATCATGCTCGCAGTTTTGGCAGGACAAGGTGGATTCTTTTTTTTTGGGGTGCACCAGGTAGAAATGGCAAAACATTCCTTTTTTCGCTAATTATCGCCGAAATACGATCAAATAATGGCATCGCATTGGCTGTTGCATCATCTGGCATTGCGGCAACTTTATTGGATGGAGGCAGAACAGCTCATTCATTATTTAAACTGCCACTAAACATTCAAAATAACCCAGACGCAGTGTGCAACATAAAAAAACAATCGTCCATGGCCACAGTGCTGAAATAGTGTAAAATTCTTATCTGGGATGAATGCACTATGGCACACAAACATACGATTGAGGCGTCGAACAGTACATTGAAAGATATAAAAAACAACGACAAACTATTTGGCGGCACTCTGTTACTCTTTTCAGGTGATTTCAGACAAGCACTTCCCGTTATTCCACGTTCAACATACGCTGATGAGATCAACGCGTGCTTAAAATCATCGTCATTGTGGTTTAATGTTGAAAAAGTACAACTGAAAGTAAATTTGTGCGTTCAAAAGCTTCAAGATCCATCCGCTGAAACATTCTCAAAACAATTGTTAGATATCGGCGATGGAAAAGTTACTACAGATGAAACTGGATGCATAAAATTACCGACCGATTTCTGCACAATCATTGATTCTCAAGATGCTCTTATTGACCAGATATTTCCCGATATACACAGACGATACTTAAATCATGAGTTTCTGGCAGAAAGAGCAATTTTAGCAACAAAAAATGTGGACGTCAACGAATTGAATCTCAAGATACAACATTTGTTACCAGGAGACTTGGTGTCATACAAATCTAATGATACAGTTTGCGATGCCACCGAAGCTGTAAATTATCCAACAAAGTTTTTAAACTTATTGGATTTACCAGGCATGCCACCGCATATTTTACAACTGAAGGTTGGATCTCCGGTTATTTTGCTTCGTAATTTGAACCCACCACGGTTGTGCAACGGCACGCGATTAGTCATAAAAAAATTAATGAAAAATGTTATCGAAGCCATCATTTTAAATGACAAATTCCGAGGTGAAAATATATTACTACTGCGAATCCCTATTATACCCACAGATGTGCCAATTCAATTTAAACGCCCTCAATTTCCAATTAGATTGGCATTTGCAATGACTATCAATAAGTCTCAGGGCCAAACGATGTCTGTCTGTGGCTTAGATTTGAACGCATCATGTTTTTCACACGGACAATTATACGTGGCTCTCGAGTGGGCAAACCATCCAGTTTGTTTGTATTGGCGAAAGATGGGATAACAAAAAATATTGTACACTCTGTTGCAAGGGATTGATATTGTTTTTTAGTAATATTGTTATAAGTTGCGATATGTATATAATTTTAAAGAATCAATTTTAATAAATTAAAAAAATAAATGATTGGTGTTTTGTTATTTTTATATTCTTTCACCGTTCACAGCGCTCCATACATCTTTCACTTATATACCACATCCTTACGCACTTACAATAAGTTAGTTATTTTTTTCTAGCAAAATATTCTCTAGAAACAATTTATATGACAAAACAACGTTTGTCGGGTCAGCTAGTATATATATATATCCTTAATACTAAATATTGGACTAATTTTTAATTATTTATTACAGCCAAAGTGCATTTCAAGTATTACATTTTACAGAGTGATCCAAAACAATTTGATTTTTTTTAACACTTTCCAACAAGGTTGTAAAGTGTTTATGACTTCGGTTTGTCTGTCTGTCTGTCTGTCCGTCTGTCCGTCTGTCTGTCCGCGCTCTAACTCCCGTAAATATTTATGGAATTTCTTGAAACTGATATATGTTACTCAAGTTCACTATCAGACTTTCCCTATTGAAAATGCAGTTTATACCTCTACTAGTTTGTGGACAGGGACACCCGAAAGTATTTCAAAGCATTGTGTTCTATGAGAGGTATTTCTATAAACCATATTTTCATACCTTTACTGTAGACATATCTTAATGAAATTGAAATATGTTATTCAAGTTCACTATCAGACTTTCCCTATTGAAAATGGAGTTTATACCTCTACTGGTTTGCGTACAGGGACACCCGAAAGTATTTCAAAGCATTGTGTTCTATGAGTGGTATTTTTATAAACCATATTTTCATATCTTTACTGTAGACATATTTTAATGAAATTGAAATATGTTATTCAAGTTTACTATCGGGCGTTCCCTATTGAAAATGGAGTTTATACCTCCACTGGTTTGTGTATAGGGTCACCCGAAAGTATCTCAAAGCACTGTGTTCTATGAGAGGTATTTCTATAAACCATATTTTCATACCATCACTGTAGACATATTTGAATGAAATTGAAATATGTTATTCAAGTTCACTATTTTATGTTTCCTGTATAAAATGGAGGAAATACCACCACCGATTTATGTACAGGGACACTTAGAAGTATTCCAAAGCATTGCGTTCTGTGAGAGATATTTCTATAAATCAAATTTTAATAACTTTACTTTCCACAAAGTTTTAGGAAATTGAAATATGTTATTTATATGCGCAAAGAAATGCTTTGCATAGAATATAGCATGATTAAAATTAGATTTACAGGGTGACACAAAAATATCCATTTATATTTAGAGCTATTAATAAAAAATTGCAAGAATTGTAATTTCGTTTACAGTAAGCGTTTTTAACACTTTCTAACATTTTTAAGTGTGAATATGAATTCAGTTTGTGTATCTATCCATCTGTCTGTCTGTCTGTCTTCCCGCGCTCTAACTCCTGTAAATATTTATGGAATTTCTCGAAACTGATATATTTTTTTGAAGTTCACTATCGGATGTTCCATATTGAAAATGGAGTGAATATCTCTTCTGGTTTGTGTACAGGGACACCCAAAATCATTCGAAAGCATTGTGTTCTATGAGTGTTATTTTTATAAATATTTTCCCTATAGAATGTTCCCCATTTAAAATGACATTAATTGGTTCTATATAACTAGTTTGCTTACAGGGACAACAACAAAAAGAAAAAAAAAAAATGCCAATGCATTACGTTTTAGGACAGAATTTTTAGAAAGTTATATTTAAAAATATTTCTGCTATAAAAATCATAAAAATATTGAAATGTATTGTTAATATTCTTAAATTATGTTTTGTATAGAATATGATACGATTAACTTTCTGATTTACAGGGCTACACTAAAATATTCAGAGAGATCAAAAGCTGGAATTATAATCTAATAGCTGCATTTTCTTTTTCGTTAAGCCTATTTAATACTTTCCAAAATGCCTAAGAATTACTTTAAAATCAGTTAGTCTATCTGTATATTTTTCAGTTCTTCTGTCTGTTACGTGATAAGTACTAAAAAAATATTAAACGTTATTCGATACAACAATTACGTACATTTGGAAAGTGTTACTAATCAATGCGTTCTGCATGATTTTTCTTTCTTGTTTAATTTTTTACTGGTGTCCTTTTCCTCTCAGGACAAAGTTTTGCTGAAATATATGAGGTAGAATATGCCCTTTATATAACCAAAGTTTCAAGATAAGTCCAAGAGATTTTTTTTAGATATTTAACAAAACATTTAAATTCAAAATGTCCAAATATTTTTTGATAGAAAATGTACCTGTACAATGACCCGTTTTCAACAAAGGTTCATTAATAATAGTGGTAATAATATATATATATATATATGTATATATATATATATATATATATGATTATATCATAAAATAAGTGGTTAATTTTGTAGCATATATTCATACCTGTTAAGGCTTGTGACTACTTATTTTACTCTGAAATATTAATTGCTTTATTTTGAAAATAAAAATGCTTCCTAGATTTAAACAATTTTCATACCTATTGCACTATATTACCAATTAAGACAAATTAAATAAAAGACATTTTAAATTTTAAAGACATTATAATTTATGTATAATAAATAATGCTTTTTATTATTTTTTTTTTCTTTGCAATGTCTTGCGATATTAAAAGCCAACCAATCAGCTAATCAACTTCTCTTTTCATTAGCAATGTAAAATATGCATGTCAGAAACATTTATTTATTCATTTATTTATTATTATTTTTTTACTTAGATTACCTTTAACAGATGTTTAGGGCATAATATAATCTATATATAATAAAGAGAACTATCTGCCTATGTATCTGTGTGTCTGTCTACGCTCAGGTTGTGGCGTTTGCGTTTCTCAGTATTCTAAATTTGTTCTATGTAATGATGCTACAATATTTTTTTCGTTGAGATCAAGCTAATGGTTCGTTTGCAGAGAAATTCAAGAAAATGCAAATATATTACGTCTATGGGAGAAATTTCTGGTAAGTACAGGGTAACATGTATAGACTGACTTAAACAAAATTGAATAAACAGATTTTTTATATACATAAAAGCATGTTTTGTGTAGATTGTGGAATGGAACTTATTCATCATTTGTTTACAGGACAACAGAATGTATTTGGATGTGTTGAAGCTATACTTATAAATTGCTGGAAGTTTATTTCATTTTGTGTTAGGTGTTCTTCATATAAAATCAAATTTAAATAGACAATAGGTTGCACATATTGCTTATAGACAGCATACAAGGCCACCTGAAATTAAGTTAAACGTACTTTTATATTGAATATGATTGATTGTAGTGCTTTGCTACTATTTACTATGTCGGCGAACACTTCTCAGGAAGAAAATCAATTTTTTATACCGATACTATAAATAAAGAATTTTTTGAAGTTATATTTTCAACATTTTTTTTTGTATAAAATCACATTTTGAGGTGCTCTGAATACAAAAGTCCAATTTTTAGCAGGTGGTCCGTATGTATACATGTTATCAGCATAATTTAAAAAAAAAATAACTGCAGAAAATTCTAATTCGTTATTTTGAAGTCCATATTAGATTGCCACTTAAAGTTTGATTAAAATTCACAAGTTTGAAGGCAAATTAATAACTGACTTGTATTTTTTTTTTTTTTTTAATATGAATATAGGCACTCTAATTCAACGGGTGTGAGGTTGAAGGAGGTGGTAGCCACCTCTCACAGAATGATATGTCAAATAAAACTGTTCCTAAATCTATTTTAGGTTATTTTTAATGTAGATTGATCTTTATTCTCTTACCTTATTGGTCTTACGAATTTATCTACATTCTATCTTTATAGTATTGAAATGGAAAGTAAAAGAAAGTCCTGTGAGTGGCACACTAGATTATTTTTATTGTACAGAATAAAATGTATGCAGATAATTTATTCTGGAACGTTTGCTTAATTTATGGAAAATCAATATTTCTTCAATAAATTAGTATTGAAAACTTTTTCTTTTCAAAGGCTATTTTAATTTTCTTTCCAAATACTGGTAAGCGATAAAATTAAATGATCTCAAAATGAAATAATAATTTTAAAATTAATTAATATCGTAAAGAAAATTGTATACTATACTTATAATTGCACGTATTAAAAATACTTTAAATGTAATCATTAAAATTAATTTTTATTACATTTTAATAGTTTTTACTCTTATATATTAATTATTTTACGTACCATAGAATTTTATTGCGTTTTTTTTAATCTTTAGGCAAGTAAATATGTCTTTCTGGATCTTTTCATATTTTTGACTTTTTGATTGCAAAAATCTTTTTTATATACAGGGGGATTATTAAACCATTTCTCGCCCCATTAATTCAGAACGGCGAAAGCCATAGTTATAAAAACTTGGTCTAAATATGGTACCATGCGCGACCAAATGCGACCACGTATAAAGTCACCTGCTGGAAAATGGTAGAGTTAGTGTTCCTATCTGGAAAACGGTACGAGATAAAGGGGGGAAAGTGAATTACAAAGTTGTAAGCTGTCTTCGATTTAATACGAAAAGGCACCTTGCAGGCATGAATCTGTCAAACATAAACGCTTAAAACGTGTATTTGTTTGGTCACGATTTCTACGGTGTGATTCAGGAATAGATCTTAGAAAAGGAACTAGCCATCACAAGATACTCGTATTGTCATTTTCGATGTTCAGGCACCTGCCTGTCGGCTTCAATGCGCATTCTAATCCTTATATGAGGGTGATAAAGTTAGCAGGGTGACAAAGGACTTTCGCGGGCACACTGTATGCGTGTGTGTGAAATTAAAGGATCTTACATTGGTTTGAAAATACTGCATAGTATAGACAAAACATGCTCTAAATCTTTTTTAATTTTAATGAAGAAATCTTTATATCATATAATCTTAAATAATTATTCTACTGATGATTGTATAATCTTTTAACCCAATATTAAGCACAACCTGTAATATCATGTACAAAAAAAAATAAAAATAAATAAAAAAGTATTATAAACCACCACTAAAATATATAATATGGTATTAAAGCTATGATACTAAACTTACTATGCTTTTCATAATCAAAGAAATAAGAAAAAAATATTATAGTCTGTACTAAAATTAAATGTACACTCATTAAAAGGTAATTTTAATACTATTTACTTCAGTGAAGAAAATATTTCAATTACTCCCTTCAGACTTAATTTAGCAAGCATACACATATTTTACTGAAACTTTTTCATTCATATCTTCTGTATATGAGTATTTATTCCGGGATCGATTTAAATAATCTTCAGAATGTATAATCGAAAAAGTATTCGATAACATTATTTCCATACGTAGGTAATTGAGTAGAAAATTGTTTGTTTTAATCCAATATTATTATAAAATTTATATTCTGGATCTTTGATAGTCTAGATATTGTATGTTTTTCATTTTACTTACCTGTGGAATTTATATATATATATATATATATATATATATATATATATATATATATATATATATATATTTTTTACAAAGTGCTTATTCTATGTATCTTAAAATAATAATAATAATAATAATAATTAAATAAATCAAAAATAATTAAATTGCCATTTTTTTCCGTAATTAAAAATTAATATGTTAAATTAATATGTTTAAATTTTTCATGTCGTATTGATTAATTTGAACTTGTGATAGGTATCAAACGTCAATCATAGCTGTGTATTAAATTTAACTGATCAACTGAAACCTACAGAATTTCTTAATTCGATTTAATGTTTGCTGAACTTTCCAAATGCTAAAAATAGCTTTCTTCTTATAGAATAGACTCAGTGTCGCTTGTGAATTTCATGAAATAAAAAATATATATACGGTACAGGATAGAATGTATGAAAGAGTTCGTTCGACTTTGTTACAGAAATAAATCCTGAATTAATTTTTGAGGCTTCTAAAACGGAAATGAATATTTAGGTGTAGGATGTACTTTTGTATATAAGGAAACGATATACCTTCTATGGTCACATATCTCACGAACCCATCTTTCAAGCTTTCAAAGCATACTTCTATTGGTAAGTGTAATTTCTTATTTAGGAATTTTTTAAAGAAAATGATTATGTAGAAAATAATTTTCAAATTATTTTTAATTACCCTAAAATATAGTTAGAAAAATAAATATCACAGAAATCTAAATAATCAATAATATGCCTATATGTTAAATAAAAGTAAAATTGCATTTTGTGTGCCGATTTCAGAGATTCTAATTTGAAAAAGCGGTAAAATTATTTCAGAATGCTACAATTAAATTCATCTCACATTAATTTTCTTCATTATTTAGTCGAATTTGCTTACTTTCACCTCACATTAACTTTTCTTTATTATTTAGTCAAAATTACTCTTAATTATTTTAAAGCAGAAACAACTTTTGTACTTATTACTTGAGAATAATTTTGAATTATATAATTGTATTTTATATACTGAATTGCTGACATGCATCCATCTCTTTCTTTCCATTTTGTTTTATACTTTTCATGAAGTTTTTTACCTGTTAAAAAATATATAATTTTATACATATATTTTATACATACACTTTTATTACGTATATATTTTATTAATTGTAAGATAAAAATTAAACTTTATATTTAAAACTTTTTTAACACACACACACACACACACACAAAAAAAAAAAAAAGTAAATAATTTTAGTCAATAGTTTTCAGTTCAACAGTTTTTATCTTCGTAATTAAAATTAAGTGCAAACATTTTTCTTGTAGACAACTTTTTTCTAACTTACTTAGCAGTGTGGTAGCATACAAAAAGGAAAAAAAAAAAAAAAAAAAAAAAAAAACCTTAAATTATTAATTTTTCATATACATTTATATAGTACAACTTTTCTATTATTATAAACTGTGGAATTGGGGGAAAATGTATTTTTATTTTATGTATTTTTTTATTTTTATTTATTTATTTATTTATTAATGTTGCTTGTTTAACTTATAACAAAAAATTTACTTCTTCTCTTATAGTCACCATGTTCAGACAGTTATTGTTCACTGTTTACCTTTCCATCTTTGGAGCTTCTGCAATGAGAATGCAGGAACTTAGTGCCAATCTTGGAAATGAGGGTGATTTTCAGGAAACAGAGTCATCAATTGTAAGTCCTATGTTGACGTATTTTATGATAATTTCTATTTTTCTCTACTAAATGACGTTACGTATATATTTAAAAATTAAAAATCCCAATCTCTTATTAAGAGATTAAAGTACGACAAAAAATAACAGGGAAAAAAAAAAAAAAAAAAAAAAAAAAAAAAAAAAAAATGGATTTTTTAAAATAGAAACTACAGTCTAAAAAGTAGTCTAAAATTTTCATAATATTTATTTAAATCAAACGTGTTTTAATAGCATGTGTTTTAATAATTTCCCATGAGCAATTTAAACAAAAATGCAGTCTGCATATGCTATATACATATGTAATTATCTAAATAATTACATGTATGTTACTCCAGATAATATATTTAATACTGCTTATTGAATTGTTCCACGCCATCGAGGCTGAGATATAGCAGTGACAGAAATTGTCATGAATCCTACAAAGAAAATCATTTGTTTGACGATTCACATTAATATTCAACCAATGATTTTTTTAATACACAAACATTTAATTTAATATATATATTCATATCATGTAAGTTATATAATCCATAAAACAACTTGTCGTAACAGTACTATTGAGAATGATAGATACGTAAAAAAAAATTTTCTAGTTATTTTGTATAAATATGATCTCAATTTTAAATAAAAATATAAAATTAAAAATAAAAATTGAATTTAAATCTAAATTTATACATTTATTTTAAAGCAAAATAAGTTTGAAAACCTGTCTATCAACCAGACTAGCAAATAAATTAAAAAAATTATTTATTATATTAGGAACATCACCAAAAGTAAATTTAGTTGAAAACAGAAAATCAAATATATTCATAAAATACAATCGTCTTACTGTATCAATAGAACCTAAATTATAAAATATTAAATCAGTTCACAACATCCAATATTTAAAGTGACTGCTTTATAGATATTAACTTAATATTTATATAAACCGGTTGCTTAAATTTACGTGCAGCCAATCAATAAGCATTTTTATTTGTTGAACATCATTTTACGATTATAGACAAATAAATTCTTCTGAATACTAAATGCGATTTGTAAATCGTTGTTAATTTATAGATTTAATAATTTCATGTTCGTAAATTTTAACACGAAAAACTAAAAGAAGTATTTCAGTCATACATTTGTTTCTTTTATAATACCTTCTTCAAAGGATAAAGGATTTCGAATTGAAGATTATTTATATGATTGTAATAAATAACTTTCATTTAATAATTTAAGGAATTCCTTTAATACCTAACATGAAAGTGTAGTAATATTCATATTTAATTAAATATAGTATTACCACTTCTGAACATTAAAACTTCTGTAAATATAATGCTAAAATACACTTTTTTATCACTTTTAAGTAATTAAGAAAAGTCAAACTAAAGCAGTAGAAAAATTGAGTCGAATAAAATAAACCTGCAGTGGAACCGGGTGAAATCATAAACTTAATTTAAAACTTAAAAATTTAAAACTTAAAAAAATATAAACTGAATTTAAAAATTCTATTATGATATAAATCAAGCACTAAATATGAATTAATCATAAACAATCTTTAATTTCTGCCTGATGTTTGGAAATTTTCAGCATAATTTAAAAAAAAATTAAGCTTTGTTTTTTTAATAAATATCAAAACCAGTTATTTATATTTCAGTGAAATGGGATAATATACAGAATTGTAGTTTTAAAAACTGTACTTAAAATCTATAAATACTTTCATTAAAAAGCTAGGCAAAATATGTTGCATTATAATACTAAGCATACATTAATAATAAAATAAATAATGCTCATTAATTTGCTTCTTTTGAGTATAAATTTTGTCTGCTACTGAATTATGTAGAATGACTAATATTTTGTTCCTTAGAGTAATATTATTCCCTACATATTTACTAGTGAGATGTAGACAAATTAATCTTTATTTTAGAAAAACAATTTGAAAGAAGATCTAAAAAATGACCCAGGAATTTTCATGGGCAACGATTTTGACATAGACAACTACATATCTCAGAAATCCATCAAACCAATTAAGATCTCACATGCTGAATGCCATGTCGAGTTCCAAGTAGTAAGTATTTCAAGTTTTATTGAAATTTTCTAAGCTTCATTTCTGTCATTTTGTTAATAATTTTACATTTTAGTAACTCATCTTTGGATATATCTGAATAATGGATATAAATCTTATTTTACAGACTGAAAGTTATCCTGGACGCTGCACCCGTCTTGGCGGAAGCATTCCTGCATGTCAAGCCGAAAAATATATCGGGATGAACTACAATGAATGCAGCTAAACACATATTTCTCACCTGGAGCTCCCTACAGGGGAGAGGAACTAAGCTATGATTTACTTTATACATCCTATCGACAAAACCGTTTCCTGTTAAAAAAAAATGATAAATAAAAAAATAAAAAAAATTCTGATTTGAGAAAGACGTTTTCCCTTTTCATATTTTACGGAACTACTTAAAAGCTGTTAATGTTATTAATTTTGCAAACTGTATTTGTAAATCGACTATGTACTTGAAAATAAATTTATTGTGAATGCAAAGATATATGCCTGCGTTATTACTGAATACATCAAAAACGTTTCAAACAATTATCTTAAAGATAATAAACATATTAAGGTAGTAATTATATTTTTATATTTATAAAATTAACTTTAATCTGGAGTATATTATAAATACATAAACAAAATGATAATATGATATCTGAAATATTAGAAAATGCTGAAATGGATTAAAACAATACTTGTCGTAGTCATGAAATAATGCATCCATAATATTTCTGAAATAATATTTAAATAGCAATTTTTGTTTATTCCCATATTAAATTTATATATATATATATATATATATATATATTAAATGCGATATTATTTTTTTCTTTTATTAAAGGTTTCTTACAACATAAAAAAAACAAAAACAAAAACAAAAAACTCATAAACAATAATATTACATTCATGCAATATGTTATTGATTTTTATAATTTCTATATGTAATATGTATTACCATAAATATTACTCGTAAAGGGTTGTAATATTTTTAAAATACGCATACATTAATATATATATATATTAAACTCAGGATGTTTCATATCTAGCTTTAGATTTCAAAGAGTAAAGACATTCAATTTAATTATAATTATATTTTTTAATTATAAAATATCTAAATCCTTTATTTTAAGGTTAAAACGCTTTTGAAGTATACCTTAATTTTTAGTTATATTACATAATATTATATGAAATGAGATTTTTTTTTTTTTTTCAAATTTTATCGCAGTCATTCTCAAAATATATATCAACAAAAAGTTATTAATAAAAATGTTCTGTAAAAATTAAGTATATTTTTATTTAAGAATATGAGAGTTTTTTTTTTTTTTTTTTTTTTTTTAAATAGAAGGGAATGAAAATGGTTTTGGAGAATAAATCTAAATACACACAAAAAGGAAGACTTTGATAAATAGTAACGACAAATTCAGTCTCTTTAGAGAGATGAAAAATCGCATTCAATGTTTTTATATCAGTTTTAGGTTTGAAGATTTGTTTTTTAAAGAACAATATTAATATTTTGCTATAACGGATTTGTCAAAAGGAAAAATTCTTTTTAGTTATATACATTTAAATGTGTATGTATTTAAAACGATATACAAGTTTTAAAATGTAAACTTTGATCAATTTATTTTGAATTTTTAAGTTTAATTATTCTTAAAATATATGACATTATCTGGTGGTTCAGACACACTACTTTTTCTTACCCTGCATTTCAGTACAATAAAGATAGATTGCATATTACGTTTTAAGATCAATAGCTTAAGAAAATAAAAAAATAATACACTTTAAAAATAATCTAAAATAGGTTTAGGTACAATTTTATTTGACATGTAATTCTGTGTGAATAATCACCCTTCTTAACTCCACGTTCATTTACAGTGCATACAATTGTAAAAATAAAAATAATAATAATCAGGGCTGTTATTAATTTGCCTTCCAACTTGCCAATCTTGATCAAATTTTTAATAAGTAGCTACGTAATATGAACATTAAAATGCCACATTTGAATTCCCTGCGTTATCTGTTTCTAGATTATGCGGATAACAGATATATATATATATATATATATATATATATATATATATATATAAATCAACATGTAAATATTGGATTATCGTAATTAGTTCACCACAAAATGTGATATACAAAAAACCAGAGTTGAGAAAAAGTTTCAAAAAATACTTTGTTTTGTATGAAAAAATAATTTTACTTCCTGACTAGTATTCGTCGACATAGTAAAATGCAGCAAAGCTCTTCCATCAATTACACTTAATACAAATGAACGTTTAGCTCAATTTTGGGTAGCACTGTATATTATCTATAAACAATATGCACTATAAGCAATACTGTGCATTTAAATTTAGTCTTACTTGAAAAATATCTAACACAAAATGAAATTCAATTCCAGCAAATTCCAAGTATAGCCGCAAAATATCGAAATAATTCGGGTAGCTCTGTAAACGAATGATTTAATGATTTCTATAGCATAATCTACACAAAACATTATTTTATGTGTATAAAAGATTTCTTCCTTCCGTTTTGTTTAAGGCAGCCTATTAATGTTACACTGTACTTACCAGAAATTTCCCCACAGACATAATGTATTTGAATTTTCTTTTATGTCCCTGCACACAAATCATTTGCTTGATCTCAACGAAAATTTACTGATATACATACTTATTTAATGATATACATTTAAAATACCTAGTTTGGACTTTCTGCTATTATTCGTTCTTGAGATATGCTGATAAAAGTTAGACGTACACACAGACAATCGAAACAACTTGGAGTCGTCCATAAGTCTATTTGGCGATTTTCTTCTGGTGATTACGGCGAAATTCCATTTTTGGAAATGGTTGCCATAGGTTTCAAATATAAACAACGCGAAAACACGTTTTTCAAAATGTCGTCTGTTTGTAATGTATATAAATTAATTAAGCCTATTTTTAATAATAATAAAACAAATATTTAACTAAAATAGTAATAAATTTTTTATAAAATTAACTTAATGCATTTTTCATGAGAAAACATCTGCATGGAATTCTGTACTACAAGGATCAGGAATATGCGTAAATATACTCTGCTGCAAAAACATATATGCCCCCAGAAAAAATTTGGTCTTAGCTGTAAAAAATGATATGAAATTACTGTTCGAGTAGATATTAAAAAAAATAATAATAATAAATTGAGGCAAAAAAAAAAAAAAAAAAAAAAAGCATTTTATTTCCGAGTAGTAATACAAAGAATGTGGAAATCAGTAGTTGGTAAAGTCAACCCTGGCAGCTATACAAGCCTTTACTCGGTGGGACATAGCGTCAATTCGATTCTGTCTGTTTCGAAATTGTTATCTGATAAGCACAAAAATGAAAGTCCCTTGGTATGGCATTGTCGCATGCAATAGAGACACACACCCGAGATTCTACGGATGATTCTACTGATAACTTAATGCATTTTTTATAAGAAAACATCTGCATGAAGTTCTGTACTACAAGGATTAGGAACATGCATAAATACACTCTGTTGCAAAAAAATATATGCAACCAGAAAAAAATTTAGTCTCAGCTGGAAATATTGATATGAAGTTACTGTTCGAGTAGATAAAAAATTTATTAAAAATTGAGGCAAGAAAAGCATTTTATTTCCGAGAAGCAATACAAAAAATGTGAAAATCAATAGGTGGCAAAGTCACCCTTGGCAGCTATACAAGCCTTTATTTGGTGGGGCATAGCGTCAATTCGATACTGTGTGTTTCGAAATTGTTATGTGATAAGCACAAAAATGAAAGCCCGCTGGTATGGCATTGTCGCATGCAACACACCCGAGATTCTACGGAGGAGCAAGACACTTCTGAAGGCAGTGGGCACCCGAAGCGAGCTTTTGAACAATTTCAACGTATTTTATTTTTATTTTTAGTCTATAAAGCGATAGAGAAAATGTTTTCTTTAAATATAGTGACCAGCCAAGCGTATAAAATTTGTCCCTGAAAATCCATAAGAGCTGAAGTCACAAATTTTTGTGTGTGGCTTATTTACGTGTATCCAATACCCACTGTAACGGGATTTGTGAAATTCTTCCATTTTCCCCCTTATAGAAGGGGGTGCACTAAATACGTTTCCAAGCATAACTTTGCTTCAAATTATCTCAGTAATATTAATTTTTATGTGTGGGTTGGTTATGCGTTCCCAACACGCACTATCAAGGGTTTTTAAACGAAATTTCCCTCTCCCATTTAAGGGCGGGGGGGCTGGGGCACAAACACGTTTTTAAGAGCAACTCTGCTCCAGATTATCTCATGAAAGCGATTTTTTGATATGGTGGTTGGTTACGTGTACTCAACACACACACTACAAAGAGATTTTGTGAAATTTCACCCTATCCCCCTTAGGGGTGGAGGGGGTAAAAAACATGTTTCCGTGAGGAACTCTACTTCGATCTATCTTAAAAATACTATTTTTAATGTGCGGACTGATTATGAGTTCCCAACACGCTCTAAAAAGTTATTTTACAAAATTTCACCTTCTGCCTTTTTAAGGGCTGGGGGGTAAAACACGTTTTTAAAAATAACTCTACTCCAAATTTTCTCAGGAAAAGTGAATTTTTTATATGTCTATTGGTTATGCGTACTCAACATGCAGACTACAAAGGGATGATTGGAAATTCCGTCCTATACCCTCCTTGTGGGTTGGGGGGAGCAAAGAACATGTTTCCACGCGTAACTCTGTTCCAAATTATCTTAGAATGGCAATGGCAGTGTTTTATGTGTGGTCCATTTATGCGTACTCAACACACACTACAAAAGGATTTTGTGAAATTCCACCATACCGTTCTTGGGCAATGGGGGCAAAAAACATGTATTCATGTGTAATTATGCACTAAATTCTCTTAGGAAGGAGATAATTTTTGATGTGTGGATCGGTTATAAGTATCTAACTCATAGCATAAAGAGATGTTGCAAAATCTCCTCCTCCGTTCCTCCTTTAAGAGCAGGAGAAAGGGGGGGGGGGGTAAAAAACACATTTTAAAACATAACTCTGCTTTAACTAATCTGAGGAACTCGATTATTTTATGTCTGGTTAGATAAGTGTACGCAACATGCACTATAAAGGAATTTCGCGAAATTACCCCTCCCCCTTCCTTTGGGGCGGGGAGGGATCAAAAAATACGTTTTCAAGAATAAATATGTTCAAGATTACCTTAGAATTGCGAATTTTGATGTGTAGGTGTTTATTAAGTGTACGCAATATGCACGTTTATGGGATTTTCCAAAACTTTCTACTTTACCCGTGAGGGAGGGGGAGAATATGTATATATATATGTATATATATATTAATGATATGGAATTTTGAGAATTCGTTTCACAAAACTTACTAGTTCTTTATATATATATAAGCTTGTTGAAAAAGAAAAAAAATGGAATTCAAAATTCTGTTAAAGAAATGTAAAGTCACAGTAACATAAGAAAAACACCAACACAGAAACACCAAAATTAATAACAGAACATTTAACTCTCCAAATTAGTACTTACAAATATTCTCTTAAACTTATTTTCGGCTTACTTAATCATAGACTTTTAAATAAAATAAAAGAATTTAATTTAATTTTTACTTAAGACTTTTTTAATTAAGACTTTTAAATAAAATAAAATAATTTAATTTAATTTTTTTAAATAAAAAAAAGAAGAATTTGAATCCACATTTCTATACAAATTAGCATGTGTTGCAAGAATGAAGTCTTTCCTTTGACTCCAATGCAGTAGCTCGTTTTTTTTTTTTTTTTCACTTGAAGAAGAAAGACCGTACCCTTTAATACCGGTAGTGCTTCCCTTTGTTTTATGGTGGGTGAAGAAGTTTTATGTTTATCACTAATTTATCAAATTACCACTAATTTTTAACATATATAAGCCATTATACATATATATATGTATAATGAAGTACATGCCCCCTGAAGAGATTACACTTCAAATTTTAAGCCTTTTTATCCAATTATTATTTCTGTGGTCCTTTATTTACTTTCTCCGTCATTAAGTTTATTGGTCCTTTTATTATTATTATTATTATTCATGTCGGCATAAGTAATTTACATTGTTTTTGCCTCTTATTGGTTCTTACTCTGTATCACAACATTTTTGTGTCAGTCTTACCTATTTGTTACAGTCAGTTCTATTTTTGTTGTGTTTGTATTGTTTTGTATCTATTAACCCTTTAGCCGTGTCGAGTTTTTTAACATATCTGTTTAATAACTCATAAAATCAATACTAAGTGAAGTAGGAATAAAGCATATTAGTTTTTGAAATCAATGGATATTCAGTAATCTTATGTCCTAGGAAAAAATATCATATTTTTCCAAAATTTGCTACATTAGCCTCTTATTTCAACTATTAAAAACGGAAAAAGCCGTTTGCAACGGTTAAAGGGTTAATTGCTAAATTTAAAGGTTAAATTTTTTTACGATAACTATCCTTTATATATATATATATATATGCACACATATATTAATTATAGCTTATTCTTTTTGTAATCAAAGTGTGGAGTTTTATAATACACTGTTGAATTAAATACGATGTTTTGGCTAATAATTATTTTTAAGTTACTATTTTTCTATAAGAACTTCTCATAAAATTTTAATATATATTTTGTTTCTGTTTTATCAACATAAACACCAAATAAATATTCTTTAAATGCTCATGAAATTAAGCTGTTTATAACAATAAACAATTTTAATAATTAAAAAAATATATTTAAATTTAAACATTGCAGATTATAGTGGAAAAAAAAAGATTAAGAAACTTCTCCGTTAATCATGTTTCAAAAATTCGTTACAAGAACTAATTTTCATAATTTCATTATCATGAAACGTATTAAATAGAGGAAGAACTTAAAATTTATTTCGTAGTTAAAATTATTTGTACAAGTTTTATGCAAATAATTCCTTCCGGTCATTGCTTAAATACGTTTTTAATGAATGATTAAATTGAAGATTTATTTATGGAAAATAGACATTTTTACGGAGAATAAATATGCATGTATTTATTTATTTATTTATTTATTTATTTTCATTGTAATTGCATTTCAGTTTTTAAGTTAAATAATGACAAGGGTAGAAATTCAATTACCTTTTACCATATTAGTCATTACAAAGGAAAAAAAAAATCATAATCATCAATATATCATAAACATTATTCAAATGTTAAAATTTACAGGAAAACATATTTTAAAATCATGAACTTACTTTTTATTATTTATACACGTATACTGTATATTTTACACATAGAGAGAGAGAAAAGGAGAGATTGAATGATTGATTGATATACAGATAGATATAGCTAGTGTAGCGAGAATTATGTCACGTTTGAAATAGTAACATAATTTTGTTTGATCTCAGAGAAGTCCTTTAATGTAATATCAACGTAATAAGAAACAAATCTAGAAGAGGCACTTTTTTTTTCTTCGTTCCCACTTCTGGAGTTTATCAGATCTTAGCAAACTCATCTACTTACCGGAAAAAAAAAGAATTAAATCCGAAAGAACATGTAAAAGGAATTCATATGGTAAAAATCCGTAAAGCTGTTTTTTAAGAAACCTATTTGCGAGACCTAAATTTTATCAATTTATTTAGGACATTTATCGATTTCCCTGAAGTAACCAGCCAATATATGCTAAAAATACTTTAAAAAAAAAAATCCGTACAGCTGTTTTTAAAGAAACGTATTGTGAGACCTAAAATTAGCCTGCTTATACAGGATATCTGCCAACTTTCGCAAACTAACTAACTATTACATACTGAAGGAGATCTAATAGGATGTTTATATCGTAAATTTGAAGAAAATCGCTAGAGCCGATTTTGAGATACGGACTTACAATACTGCTTCCTGATTCATATGTCCCACTTCTGATTTTCTAATGTTCATCAAAAGTTTCAAATTCATGTGTACACTAGACCTAACTCAATTATGAAGTTACATCATTCTACCTTTAATAGTTTCAGAGGTATGATAGTCAGAATATTCCACACACACATACTGACCAATTGCTAAAAATCACATTTTTGGACTTAAGAGGTCTTAAAACATGTAAATCAGTTGAAAACCCGATGTAGAATTTCTTGACCAAATATACTACTTCCATTACCTACGGTAACATGGTGATGGAAGTAAAAATTAAAGGGAATTAAACCAAAGTTCATAAACCGTTTTTAGAAGACATGGGGAGATGATTTGCGCAAATAAAATTATTAGTAACAAACTACACCAAAAGGAAATATTTTAACTCTTATGTCACGTGCACAATATTTAATGTGCTCAGAAACAAGGTACATTATGTAAATTTCATTGTCCGCACATGATTGCAGTACCATTTCTCCTCTTTTAAACAGAAGAACTAACCTTGTTTAGCACTCCTTTGATTAATTGTTAATATGTGCTCAATGCGTCAAAAGCATAATGTTACGGCGGCTTTTGATGAATTTAGATAGCTTCATAATTTGTGCAAAGTTTTAATCTCCGTTGGTAAACTGACAAGGAAAGCCTCAAACGCGAATACTGGGGAAATTTTGAAAAAGTTACAGAAGATTTCTTTCTTAAAGCGTGTAAAACTAGTTTCTAATCGAGTGTAAAAATAATAAGATTTCAATTAGTAGATGCACTACAAATTTTATAAATTACCAGATACATACCTGGTTTCAAACATTTTCAGAAATTCGAAAATATAACCAGGTTTGACGCGGAACAGAAATATAAATCTTTACACAAAGTTGAAAACGCAAATGTAAAGATATTAAGTAAAACCTGCAGTTTCGGTAGCGTAAAACGTACCATCATCTTAGTGCAGAATGATTAGGTGGATTACTGCTCTTATTTATAGTTAGGAAAGCGAATATTAGAGTCGGAATTTCAGCCAATAGGAATTTAAGAAACTGGGGATGTTAGTTAATATGAATATGGGATATAGCAAGCTGTGTAAAAACAATATATGTATGGGGATTTAATTGTAATATTTCCATCAATCCGAGTATAATGAATTGCGATTTTGTTGTAGCCCCTATCTTTGATCGTTGGAAATATTACATTAAATTATTTTATTACTTTATTTTTATTATTATTTTAACATAGCTTTTATTATTTTATTTTTACATAGCATCCCAAATTCTTTTTGGCTAACTCCCCCAGTTTCTGAAATTCCTATTGGCTGCCATTCCGACTCTAAGTTTTACCTTCCCATCTAAACACTAGTATATTATGGACACCAGAAGACTTCCTTCTATATTTTATTATACAAATTCACTAGGTGTAAATAATTTATTAAAATTATTATTTTTTAAAATTATCTAAAATGACGAATGCAAATGATTTTGATCTCAGAGAAAACTAACACTAAATATTCAAAGAAAGACAGGTTTATTTTCTATAAATAACATCGTAAAAAATGCGTTTTTATAAGGGTTATTTCACATATCCAGTTTTGTACAATACCATACAGGTTGAGATATATTTTTCACGTTATAGAGGAATTTTTCAGAATAGCAGCGCTACCCATTAGCTTATAAGCAACCAACTTGAATCAGCATAATGTCTCATAATATCCTTCTCATACACCAAGTTTTGTTTGATGATACGCAATGAAACCTGAGATATAGCCTTCCCATTAACTGAGGAAATCGCTGTGTATCAGCGCTACCAGTTGAGCGGTTGACACCAATAGTTGACAGGCTATAACCTATGTCAAGGTGCATCTACATATAAATTTATATGCATTTCTGGGCTGTAGTTCCTGAGATATAGCTTTGCTTTAAATTGTGAAATTCGCTGTATACCAGCGCCACCTGTTGGCCAATAAGCATTTAAATTGAATCAGCATAATGTCTCATAATGGCCTTGTTTCATATCAAGTTTTGTTTGATTATACGCAATAGAACCTGAGATATAGCCTCCTTGTGTAAGCATCACAAATGTTTTTGGTAGCTATTGTTGCGTTACTGTTCTTTCGAAACCCAAAAAACCTACAATGACGGATCTTCTGGTATTTGGCTGGGTCTGGCCAATCACTATAAATTAAAAAAAAAAAAAAAAAAAAAAAAAAAAGCTTTATTTACGAGTAAAAGGGTCACTATATGTTTGAAATGTCTTTGGCACTATTTTAAGCAAACAATGAGCTGATAAATGACAATCGTACATACACAAGCGTAAAAACATTACTTTCTGATCATCCTGATATATATATATATATATAATTATAGAGATAAACGAAGTGACTGAAGTATGTAAATTTCTAAGGATATCAAACTGAATACGTCTAAAGAGTTTTAATCATTTTTATATATATTTTTTTATTGATTCAATCGTTGGTGTTCATTGACTGTATAAAAAAGTTAATAAAATCTCCTGTCTTTTTTCTTATTCTTTAAAATATATTTAATATTTTTAATTGATTCGATTGTATGTAAAATTGCATGTTACAAAATATTAAAATAATTGTGATCTTTTAATGTTTCGGATTTTGTAAATGTTTATTTATTAATTTATTTTTATTTTTTTTATATCAATTATAAAAGTATTAATCGAACATTAATACTGTAATTAAAAATCGTAAGTATATGCAGTTGTTATAATAGCAGGAGACTTGGCGTTGGAATATTAAAACAGGAATAAACTGAATAGTTTATTCCTGAAAACAGGAATAGTTTATTCCTGTTTTAATTATATGCAGTTGTTCTAAAATGTACATAATTCAGATATTTAATCAACAATTATCTGAACCCTGTACATATCTTTGAGTATTTTCAAGAGTGAATCTACCATCATATATTTATTCTATCTCAATCTAATGTTATATTTTAAATATTTTCAAATGTATAACGCGTCATTTTTATCTCGTAAGATTTAATTAAAAAAAGAAGAAAGAAAGAAATAAGCATTTCCTATACTATTTTATTTTCGATAAATATTAACCAAATAAAATCATTTGAGCGTATAACAGTATGTTTAATCTATATCGTAGTTACGTATAGTGATCTGATTTGTCACGGAGCAGTCATATACGTCAGAGACCATTGCTATTAATCAATAAATAGATACTCACAAGAGATATAATGAACCATACTGAATAGATAAATTTATCTTCTTGCTTCAGTAAGTAAATATAATTGAATATCCATGACATATTGTGTCAAATGCTTTAGTTGTATGAAATGTAAGAAGAATGTAAGATAAATAAATAAAACAAAATAGCTAGTTCATACTTATTTGAAATATTTAGCAAATTTGTAAATGCAAAGAATATTAAACAAAAACTGTAATTAACTGGTATAGTAATAAAATGCACTTAAATTAATTAGAAATATATATATATAGATATATAAGTGGATTAAAAGATAATTTCGAGTAAAACATTTATTGACTAAAATTTAATATAATTTCCATTGTTAGCAATGTAAATGCAAGCACGTCAATATTTCATAGATATTCTTTCTAGATATATATTTGTGAGCAATAATTTTACAAAAGTGATGAAGAAGTTTGTTCAATATTTTGCAGATAGTAACAAATATTTTATTTTCTTAAAGCTGAGCTTCAAGAATAAAAAAACAGTAAATTTCGACCTTAACATTAGATAAAATTTCGCTGATAACTTTTAAATCAAAATGCATAAAATTATATATAAAGTGTCAAAATGGTTTAAAATAATTTTCATATACTAACATAGTTTTACTTTCTCTTACCCATAAGGTAGAATAAGCATTGTTTTTCGGTCAAATTTTCGAAATTGAGTTTCTGTTATATTTACATGTTTTGATATTCCCTGAATACAAAACTCATGTTTTTAGCGGTTGGTCTGTGTGCATGTGTGTGCGTCTATGTGTCTGTCTGTTATCAGCACAGACAAATCACAAAAAAGACTAATCACAGACTAATCAAGAACAAATAGTAGCAGAAAATCCAAACTAAATATACATCATATAGAGATGGTAAACTAAGCTTTTCATTCAGATGAAACAAATGGTTCGTGTACAAGGACACCCAAGAAAATTCAAATACATTATGTCTATGGGTGAAATTGCAGGTAAGTACAGTTTAACATCTATAGACTGCACTAAACCAAATGAAATGAATATGTATTTTTTATATGCATAAAACCATGTCTCATGTAGAATATGGTAGGAAAGCCATTCACTATATATATATATATATATATATATATATATATATATATATATTTTTTTTTTACAGGGCCAATTAAAAGAAATAGATTATAGTGTGACAATAGTTGGAAATTGGTGGAAATGTATTGTTGTGTATTATTACTAAAGGGCTATATTTAGGGGCACCATGTAGTCTGCTCATAATCTTCAAAAGATATACAGGGTTGAAAATATTTAGGCAATAACATTCTTTTTTATTGTTAGTGGAAGTTCTTTGCTATACTATATTACCATTTTCAGGAAATCTTCTCAGGAAATGAAATGGATTCCTCACATGCATACGGGAAATAATGTATGTTTTTAAGCTAAATATTCGTCCCTTGTTTTTTGTATATACACATTTTGAGGCTTCCTCATTACCAAAATCCAGATTTTAACGTTTGGTCTTTGTCTGTGTCTCTTAGATTATATTTACATGTTTTGAGGCTTCCTGATTACTGAAGTCAAGTTTTTCAACGTTTGAACTTTGTCTATGTCTCTTAGAGTAACTTAAAAGCGAATAATTTCAGGAGATCCAAATGTTGTATTTTGAATTTAATATAAGTTTGTTGCTGGGAAAGTTTGATCATGATTGATAAGTTTCAAGGAATATTGCGTGTGAAAGTTGTCTGAACAATTTTAAGTGAACTTTTAATTTTAATAGCAGATTTAAATTATATATATATATATGTAGGTGCAGTAATGTAAAGGGGGATGGAGGGGCGCGGTATCCCCAATGACACAGAACTATTTATCATATAAAACTCCTCTAAAGCCAAATTTGAATCGTTTTGACATAGGTTTACATAACAGTACTCGTCATCTTACCCCATCATCTCCAACCTATATTGATAGCACTTAATTTCAGGGTAAGTGAAAGTCGTGTGAGTGACACACTAGAATAATAATATTATTATTATTTTTTTTTTTTTTTCAAAAAATCGACTTTTTTTACAGTCAAAATATATTTATTTAATTTATATTATAGTTGTACAAATCAAAGCAATATTTATTGTTTATATTAAGAAAATAAATAAATGTGAAATGAGAAAGAAAATGTTTAAATGCAGGATGCATTTTCTTTAATATTCATTTTCTATAATGTTTTATACTGTAATTATTAAGTACTGTAATTTTTTATTGTACATTATTAAGATTTTCAAAAATAATTTTCTTGTAGACAAATGTATAGTTCTTTGGTTTACAATATTCTGCATTATTTTTCAACTACACTATGGAAATACATCAATGTAAATTTTCATTGTTTAGTAGAATTATATTAATACACTATTTGGGCACATGCAAATTTAGACGAAATAAAAAGCTACACAGAAACGATTATTTTTGCCTATTTAAATATAAAGCTATACATATTTATTGCTCTATGCAATTGTAAACTAAATAGCTTTGGAGTTTATAGGCAATATGCAGAAATATATAAAATTAATCTGTTACATGTTATTTTATTATTATTTGTTTACGTGGGTTAAGACAGACTATGTTCCTAGGCCTTGATGGAATATCCTTCTTGGAAATTTTCTAATGGGTTCTATATCGTATTTACACGAGTTTCCGAGAAAAACACCGAAAATTTTAACTCTGTGATCAAACCCGGCACTTCTCATCTCCCAAATTTGAAAGAAAAGACCTTTGGTCCCTAGCAGGCATTTTTTTAATAAAGAATAAAAATTAAAGCTATATTTTGAAGTTTACTTCTCCAAATAAAAAACAAAATGTGTTTAACGTTATTATCAAGCAGTAAGATACATTCACGGCAAAAGTATATGCCGTGTAAGTACAGTTAGAAAATGTTTATAATCTATGCAAAGAGCATGATTTCCCTTCTTTATAAATGCATGAATTTATATCCTTTATTATTTATTTATAGGTAACATTTAATTTCTTTCCCTTGTCAAAAGTTATTATCAAACATATTTTCTGAGTAAAATCATTCAGTCTAATGACTTTGTTGAAACCTAGTATAAATCAAAAGGTAATGTTTTTCATTTTAAAGTTTCAATTTGTTTGATTCCAAAACACCAAATTCTTAATGCAAAATCCTAAAATTATGTATTTATGTGTACACATGATAAAAAACAATATTCTAGAATAAAAGAAAAATAAAGCTAAATGCAAGTCGAGTAGACATCCACGAAAAACTGATAACGTAAGCAACCAAGTTGCCGTAAACCCACAACTGACTTTCTTTTATGACTTTGAAACAGTGAAATTTAAAAATGAAAATAGTGATAGAAAAAATAGAAATGGATGCCATGAAGGCTCCTATTGCACATCTGCAAAGGCTGAGTTCCTCAAATGGGGAATAACTTAAAAAACAAAAATTTTTGAAGATTTGTAAAAATTTGTAAATATTTATGTTATTATTTTGTGTTGCTTTTTTTTTTTTTTTTTTTTGTATCTTTTCAGTGTGATCGCCTGGAGGTCCAGCCGATGAAGGATGGCCGAGTGATGTATAGGCACCTTCCTTCCCTAACATTGGAATCTAAAGCTATTTGATTTCTCTTTGCCGTTCCTGAAATCCAAGGCAGTTTAGTTTCTGTTTTCCCGTAGTCAGCTGATCATGTGACGGAGCGCCCGCAAGCGTGGAATGACGTAGCAGTGATGTCAGGAAGACGTCACCTCTGACGTGTGCGCCGCTTCCGGGACATGCCGCAGCTAAAAGCACCTTCCAGAGAGAGCTCAGTTGACGATCGGATTTGGAAGAGGTTGGACGAAGCGTACAGTGTTGACGGCTGTATCGCCTTAATGACTTTCGTTTTGTAATTAACGTAGTTAATTAAGTACTACTTCGACGGACATTACCAAAATGTGTTTACGTGAAATATAATCAATTTGATGACTTGTTTGATTGCTGAATTTACTTCGATAATTAATTCTAGATGCTCATTAGCATCTATGTAAATATGTAGATATTTTAATTCTTTATTAAAAGTTAAGTAAATATTAGAATTAGTATTGTTCTTAAAGTTTTAAACCGCTTGCCAGCCCACCTGATACTATATATATATATATATATATATATATATATAGGTAAGGTGCTCCAGTGATTGGCAAGCTCCAGTAATTGTCATCTATCCCGAAATAATTAATAATTAAGAAAAATAATAAAATCATATGTTTTATATATAACATTTTTAACATTTTATGTCAAACACTGGAGCATAGTGTGATAATAACTGGTAAAATGAATAACTAGCAGTGCAGTGTCAAACGCTCGAACATAGGGGGCCAATTACTGATAAAATGAAAAACTGCCAGTCTCAATTACTGGAACATTGAGTGGGTGTCAAGTAAAAATTCATAAAAAAAAAAAAAAAAATGATAATTGTTATCAAATGTACATATTTTAACATATATGTTGTTACTAACCTAAGATTTCTAAAAATATTTTCTGATGACTAGAACATTAAAAACATCAGCGATTGTTCTAAAAATGTCATTCATTGGTGCACTTACCCTATATACACTAAGCGACAAAAAAAAAAAAAAAAAAAAAAAAAAAAAAGCCGCCTCTGGACATTTTTCATTTTTCGTAATCGCCAATTTTATTGTTTTAAAAGTAAATTTTTAAATAGATTTTTATTATTAATACTTACAAACTTTGAATAAACACCATAAAATGCAATAAACTCGCAACAATTGTTTCGGGTCGAAAAAACACACTACCCTTCATCAGGCGAATAAAGTAAGCACGAGTGCTGCAGTCAAAGCGGCAACGCACAAAATCGTTTAAAATGAAAAGAAAAACTTTACTAAGTAGAAAGTAAATATAGCTACTGGTGTGAGTAGAATAGTACAAGAAAACAAGAAAATAAGTAAATGAGTGAGAATTAAACATATAACAATCTAAGGAAATCAAAATTTAAACGAAGATCTAAGTTACGTGAGTAATTTCCAAGCATCAGAGAAGAATGGAGTGGAAGAAATATCATTAACAAGATTTTTCGAATTTTTAAATATGTAAAAGGCTTCATGAATATCCAAATGGGAGGAACAGACAGGAGATGAAATTATGTTAGTTTTGGAAAAATCAAAACAATGACCTTGAGACCAGCAGTGGGAAGCAATAGAAGATTTGGTAATCTCTTCATTACGAACATTCCGACGGTGCTCATTTATTCTGCATTTCAAACGCCTCCTAGTTTGACCAATATAACCTAAATTGCAGGACGAACACGGAATTAAATAAATTCCAGAACGGTTTTCGGTGGGAATGGGATCCTTAAGAGAAGATAATTTAATTTTATTGACGGGTTTGTATATAACTTTGAAACCAAACGGTGACAGAATTTTAGAGATTTTAAAAGAGAGTGAAGAATAAAAAGGTAAAACAACTGGGATGAGATTGTGATCGTTTAATTTGGGAGCAGAACGTTTAGGATTCTTAAATTTATATAGAGCTTTATCGATGATAGATGGGTTATAGCCACGAGAGAGAGCAAGAGATTTTAAATAATTAATTTCTTTCGAAAGATTAGACGGATCAGAACAAATGTGTAAGGCACGATAAACGCAAGTGTAAAAAGCAGACATTTTTTGTTGAGGGGCGTTGTTAGCGAGAGCATGCGGCGGCAAAGAGACTGAGAATGGTTTTCTAAAAACAGTAGTTGAGAAACAATCCTTAGCTTTATTCACAAGAACGTCAAGGAAAGGCAAAGAACAATCCTGTTCAACCTCAAAAGTGAATTGAATGCATGGGTCAATCGAATTGACCAAAGAAAGTAAATTGGACAAATCGACATCAGGGGAGACAATAACGAAAGTGTCATCCACATATCTAAACCAGTGAGGAAATTTATATACACCGAAGAGTTTTTCTTCAAAATAGTGCATATAAATGTCGCAAAGTAAAGGAGAGAGAGGACTACCCATGGCCATACCATCATTTTGGGAATAATAAGTACCATTAAAAATGAAGGCAGTTTGTCTGATACACAAATGAACTAAATTTAGTTCATTTGTGTTTTACAGTTTTATAATGCTCAGAAATTTCACTCCGCCAAATATCGTAAATATATTTTTCTAGTTCTTGCAAAGTTGTAGGCTACAAATTTTTAATCACCACCCTCTTTATAGACTAAAAATTTTCGAGCGGATTGAGATTGAGACTATTTTCAGGTCTAGTAAAGAAGAAATTCTGCTATATTCTTTGTGGAATTTAATTTTAAGTGAAAAGAAAGAAATATGATAACTTACAAAATTATAGATGATCATGGGAATGGATAAATAATTTTAACAACTTGAATGAAATAAATGTACCGCTGGCGCCATGTAACAAGGTGCATTATCATCTTGAAATACTGGCTGTGGAAAAGTCTGAAATACCTCCAAACTAGT
Organism: Salticus scenicus; assembly: GCA_963930645.1. Lineage (NCBI taxonomy): Eukaryota > Metazoa > Arthropoda > Arachnida > Araneae > Salticidae > Salticus > Salticus scenicus. Next base: position 317,023,651 of record OZ005650.1, read on the forward strand.
CGGCCAGGTATCAATTTTTTAATGTCCAAGTTTTATTTCGGGTTAATTGATCCATTGAACATGAAAACTTGCCCGACTCACTGAAAAATTATGCATTTTCGTATCATAATGTACGGAGAATGTGTCACTATTTTAAAAGTGCGATTTTCATTAAGTTGGTCTCATTTTCGCGATCAAATCTGCTTGCTTCCGTCAGCTCGAAATAAGTTAAACTTGACTCATAAGAGTCAAGTTTCTACTTCATTCGAATAATTAACTGATATTTTTTTTTTATTTTTTTAACCCTCTGATGCCTTGTTTTTCTAATTCTTTTCGATAAGATTGGACATTTTCAGATTTTCTAGAAATTAAACCTGCTTTCTGTAATTGTTATTGCGCTGGATTTAAATAAATTATGTTACTAAACACTTTTTTCTGAATCTCTTCTCTGTTCTAAATGTAATACAATCTGATTTTTTAAGCACTGGCTTTATACCTTGCGGTCATCTCGGTTGGATGAGTAACGTAACCGCCTAGGGGCAAATTTCCAGTTTAGACAACGAAAATATTTTACATCTTGCTAAAAACCAGATAACAAAGATTTCGTTAACATTTAATCATTTTGACATTCCTCGTATTAAAATATTTATTTTTGATTTTCACTCTAAAATTAATATTTTTTGTGATATCGTTAGTTGCCTTATTCTTGCTATTTGTGAAATACTTTCTAAAATTATTATTTTCCGAACAATTGGATCTAGTTTTTAACACTTGGATCTATTTTAAATTATACGTGAAAGACAACATAATAAAATTTATCCAAAAATTTACTTTTAAAACAATAAAACTGGCGATTGCAGAACAAAAATTAGAAAATGTCCAAGTGCGGCATTTTTTTTTTTTTTTTTTTTTTTTTTTTTTTTGTCGCTTAGTGTATATATAACCTGTCATTTCTAAACCTGTCATTTCTAAATAAAAATATTATTATATTTCTTCATAATAAATTTTCTTTCAATTATTTTGTATACGTTATGTACAGCTTTAAGTCTTTTATTACAGTTTTTTATTACAATTTTAACACAGGTCGACGATGAATTTTTTTTATTCAAGCTGATGTGTTTTTCTGGGGTATTTTTGAATGATGATTAAGAAAAAACTATTTAAAAATGTCCATCACATGTAGTTTTATCAAAAAATGAGATTTTTTTTAAAGCTTTAAGGTCTACTTTTTCAACTTCTATCTATGTTACTTTCCGGAAAATCTGGATGATGTGGGTGAATAATGAGGAAACTTTATCAAGACATGAAAAAAAAAAAATGGAATTATCAGGGACGATGAAGCGTTATCATGTTAGCAGATTATTGTGGGATACTCCATGGAGAATCCCCACCAACACAATGCCTTCAAGTCGTGCACAAGGTAAAAAGTTCTAATGGGAGCTTCAATGTAAAGAAACACATTCAGAAGATATTGTGTAAGTAATATCCTATTTAAATGTATATTATACATTAATTATTTGGAATTTGTTACAGCCTCTGGGTGGATTTTTCCTATCTTCATTCTTATTTTGTGAAAATTCTGTACGTGACAGGAAAACAAAGACAATCATTTCTGAATTCAGCCTATCAGACACGTTAGAAGCACCAAATACTGTGCAGGAAAAAAATTGAATGCAATTTCGCAGACCTGTGTAACATACAGAATTGCAGTACATCAATACTTGATTTTTATAAAATATTTTCTTTTTCAATCTTATTATTATTATCATTATTATTATTATTTTATTTATTTATTTATTTATTTTTTTTTAAGTAGCTAAGTATTTAAAGTATTGTTATGGAAAAAATAAAGTTAATTTTCGAACTGAAAAATATTTCTTTCAATATGAGTTTTATGAAAGAGTTAATTATTTTCCATAGCAGTTAAAAAAAAATTCATATTTCTTAAATTAGACAAAAGTGTGCCTATGCATAAAAATACACTTAAAATATTACTTTTTTTTTCTCTACTGGTGGCTCAAATATAGAATATGACAGCTCATGTCTGATACCAATGCCATTAATCAATACTTAATACAGTTATCCGATATGAAATGCAATTCCTTACAGATAACATTATCTTTCTACAAAAGAATGTTGTAATTTTATATATTCCAAACACACATTGGTGTAATATTTTTCTCTTACTATGAAAAAAATATTTATTTTTAAAAATACATAATATTTCCATTTTATATATCATTCTTTATTATCTGCTGCATATAAATATTTATTGAAATATATATTATTTACTAGCAGACCCGGCCACGCGTTGCCGTGACTAAGTTATACTTTGAATTATATGGCAGTAAACTATTTAATACTGTCAAATTATTATTTACGAATAAAGACGAAAACGTTGTAGCCGATGTAAAAACCCACAGGATTGAGATTTGAACCTTAGGTCAAAATTTGGAAACGATTGATAAAAATTTTCGTAGTGTTGATATTAAGTACAAATTAATTTTATTGTAGGGTCCTATAAGTTTTAATGGAGAAGTGATATATATTATTTCTAATGCTACTTAGGATAAAATTGCTAAAATGACTAATATATAAATTAAATTCTATTAAAATTCTATTAAAATAAAAGTATAAAAGAAGCAGACGATTTTAAAAATCAATTTTTATGGATGAGGGAAATATAATGTCTAAAGCTATTTTGGATTAAAATGCTAAAAAGACTAATATGTAATTTTATTTTTATTAAAATTCTATCCGCGATTGTAATGAAATGCTCGCCCTCTGGTGGTCTAAGGTGAAATTACATTTAACATGCATAGCTTTCGGCTTCCATCGAGACGCCATTGCTTGCCGATGTTTAGTTTCACATATATTTATTGAATAAAAATGAATAAATCCGGTAAAAAAGATAACACATACTGTTGTGTGCCACAGTGTCACTCCAAAGAATCAAGAAATCCAGAATTAAGCTTCCATTTATTTCCAAATGACAAATATAAAATTTCAGTTGCTTCGGCTAATGGAAGTAAAGAATTAACCAGATGATTTGAAACTAATATTTGTTCAGCTTCAGGTCAAAATCTACTTCCGATCGAACTTTGAATAAACTGAAATATTTTTTCCAAAAGCAATCAATTTTCCATGATGTAATGGCGGAGAAATTATAGCACGAACATTAAATAGTAACACAATTAGAACAATAATAAATACACATGGCTATTATATTTACTAACAACAAAAGCTGAAAAAGCGCCATCTATCGATCATTACAAACGCGGATTAAAATAAAAGTATAAAAGAAGCAGACGATTTTAAAATCAATTTTTATGGAGGAGTGAAATATAATATATGCTATAATGGATAATTGTACTATAAAATGACCTCATCATTTTAACTGTTTTAAAGAGAGCAACAGCTGTAGTTATAAAAAGGAAAACAATATGGATAAACCAGAAAAATAAGTAAATTTGATAAATATTTTAAAACTTTAAAATAGGACATCTTATGAAATATTGGACATTTAAAGTAAATACATGTATCATTTTAAATAGAAAATGATTTTGGAAAAGTTTAGTGTATTTTAACGAAGTGGTGAGAAGGCTTTGAGTATGTTAAAATTTTTATAGTAAATTCAAGTTAATAAAGATGGGAAACATTGAGGATTAAGATAAGAATAATTATAAGATAAAAAAAAAAAAAAAAAAACTTTTTATATGCCATGCTTTTAAATTTTAATATACTAATTAAAAGGAAAATGATAAATATCCTATTATAGTTTGAAGTCAAATTTGTTTTCAAATGTCTAAATAAAATATCTGATGTAAGATACTAATATGTTGCAGCGGAATAGATTTCATTTCTGTTATCCTTGGCAAAAGAAAAAAAGAATATCGCCAAATTATCAGGCGAAAATATTTAACTCCTTTCAAAAATCATGGTTATTTTAACAACTTATATTAAAAGAGTAATGAAAAATATGAAACAATATTTCGTACAATACATATTACATGTCATACATACGTACAATGAATAATACATATTACATTTCGTACAATACATATATCTGGCATGTATATTTTCGTGTTACGCTTTTGATCGCCAAATAAAATTTAAAAAAAAAAAAAAAAAAGCCAAGGGTGACAGAGTTTTGAAATTTAAAATAAAAATTTTGTCAATTTGACAGCAAAATAACTCAATCTAACGCACGCGATAACTAATACATATCTATACCCAAATATAAGGATTAAAATCGGGAAATAAATTTCCTCGATTTTTAATAATTTTTTAAAAAAAAATCCAATGGGCGATTAACATAGGAAATCTTTTTCTTGGCTGCCCAGATGGTCAGTGAGTCACACTTCGCTTGCGTATAGAACTCATAGATATAGTATAGCATATATAGAATAGAGCGATCATTGGGGAGAAAAAAGTTATTCATGTTCACTTGGTTAAAGACGACGTTTTTACCAAAATATGGCCGTCTTTCCCCGAGTGAATACACACGGGAATACATACTAATATTTTAGCAAATAAAATTTATGAATAATTTATTTGCTAAAGGTGAATGAAAAACTCCAGATACAGTTCCAAATTCATATTTCTTTCTTTCTTTTCTTTTCTTTTTTCTTTTTTTTTTTTTTTTTTTTATACCACTTAATGGCTATTTCCAAAGCTTTTATTTTATATTTTTTTCGGCATTAAAAATCTTTGTACGATAACATGAGGATGAAAGATCTATATATATTACTATATCTATGATAGAACTACATTAACACTTTATCAATGTGTATAAAATCTTTAAATTGATTATGACGTCAATTTTCGTGAGATGCATAATTTAGCTTTTTATAATTTTTAACGTTCACGTTTGATTAAATGTATTTATTTTTATGTCGAAAGAAAATGAACTCGTGTTTTTTTTTTTTTTTTTGGCAACAATTAAATTAATGGAACTCACAGATATTTCGGAGCAACTTTAATAAAGGTCTATAATTGACAAATAATTGCAATAAAACAATATTGTGACAATAAATTGAGATAAAAACTATCCTATCTCTCAAGTTGGACCAAACTGCACACAGTGTGCAAAATTTCATTAAAATCGGTTCCTTAGTTTAGGAGTTTACCCCGGACAAACATCGTGACACGTAATTTATATATATATACAGATAAATGCAATCCCTGAATCAAAATTGCATAATAAATTCCCACTTTAGAATAAAACCTTGTGTATGAAACTATACTTAAAATTGTAATTTAAATGTATATTATGAAAGTTATAAAATTATAAATAATATGTAAATTATTATAAACATGTATATTTTTAAAGTATTACCCCACCATAGATGAACATTTTTAAACCGCTAACAGTTCAAAAAATTTAACTACAAACTAAAATTTTAAAATTTCATATAACAACAGATTGGGTGATAAAATGTCATTGTTTGTTTATGCATGCTAAAATAGTTATGATACAGTATTCATGTGTAACAGGGATAAATTACCTTTCAATTATTCTAACTAATATTGATAGTTCTTTTCAGTATTCTAATATTGTGTCAGCAGAACGTCTGAGAAATTATTTAATTATAGAATTTCTATTCTAAATATATTTTCCTCACAGTGAACTAATATATTTCTCAGAATTAGTTTCCCTGATCTAATGCAATGTACTATTAATTTATTCAGTCTCAAAAATATTCTGTAACCTTTTCTTATTGTTTGCATTTTATTTTTATGATATGTTTCTACAGCGTTATTTAAATACGGATTTTTTTTTTTTTTTTTTTTTTGTACAATTTTTACCACTTTTTACTTTCCGAACACTATAGTGAGGAAAGTATTGTAATCATGTCAAAAATCCGAATTTGAGATTTTGATGTTTCTATACGTTTCGAGGTCCCCTGAATCCGTTTTCACTATTTTTGCGATGATATGTGTGTGTACGTGTGTATGTATGTGTGTGTGTATGTCTGTGAGTGACCACGCTAGCGTCTAAACGCTTTGTTCGAATAAGCTGAAAGTTGGTACGTATATTGCAAGTCGCCATAATACGAACCCTGTAGGTTTTGGTGAATCTAGCACTTATAGTTTTTTTTACAGGGACACAAAGAAAAATTCTCTCATTATGGCTTATGGGACCAAAATCTGAAAAGTACGATAGCATCTAAACGCCTTATTCAATTGAGCAAAAAATTTATACACATGTGATAGGTCACTGATACTCAATATGTATAGATTTTGGAGAATCTAGCACTTATAGTTTTTTTTACAGGGACACAAAGAAAAATTCTTTATCATTATGGCCTATGAGGCCAAATTCTTTAAAAGTGTGATATCGTCTAAACGCCTTATTAATCTGAGCAAAAAATTTGTACACTTGTTATAGGTCACAGTTGCATCAACTGTATAGATTTTGGCGAATCTAGCGCTTACAGTGTTTTTACAGGGACGCAAAGAACAATTCTTCATCATTATGCCCTATGGGACCAAATTTTTAAAAGTGCGATAGCTGATTGATTGAGCTGAAAATGAAGCTGAAAATTTATATGAATAGTATAAATCACTGTTGCACTAACTATAAGCATTCTGGTGAATCTAGCATTTATAGGTTTTTTCAGAGACACATCGAAAAATTCTTTATCATTATGATCTATGGGCTCAACGTTCAGTAGCGTTAAATAAAACATCGTGTAATATATGGACAAAAATACTCAAACACTCTATTATGGTTTTCTCTTGTTTGTTTGTTTAAGAACTCCTCTTTCTTTACTTTATCTACAAAATTATTAATTACTCAATGTTCGGAAAGTCGAATGGAGTTACTCCAGATTTTTTTTTTTTTTTTTTTTTATATCTATTTATAACATTTTCCCACAAAGTGGAAATATATATATGACTTCGGTTTCTCTGTTCATCAGGTTTATTTGTCTGTCTGTTCGTCTAACTTTCCTCGCTGTAACCTCAGTAAATAATCATGGAAATCCTTGAAACTGATATATATGTACGTTTACTATGGGTTCACTATTCCCCACAGAAAATAGGGTAAATACAACCAAAGCTTTGTGTTCAAGGATACCAGAAATAATTCCAAAGCATTGCGTTTTTTTTTTTTTTTTTTTTTTTTTTTTTTTAGTTAAAGCTACGAAACGTATTTTAATATTTTTATTTTCCGCATTAATTAAGTAAAAATGCAACGCATGTAATGAAATTAAAATTTATTATTCATATAAAAAAGAATCTATAGATCAGAGGTGATTAGCATTAAAATTAACAGGACCACACAAAAATATTCAGATTCATTTAAGTTATACCTAGTAATGGCTAGAATTTTATTTTATTTTTCATTAAATTTTTTTAACTTCTTCTAATATTGTTAAAGAGTGATTATGAATTCAATCAGTCTATTTTTCTGTCTTTTTGTCGGTCTATCCATCAATGTGCCCTCCAGCTTTCGAAAATATTTTTAGAGTTTTTTCTTTTTTTCTTTTTTTTTTTTTTTTTTTTTTTTTTTTTTCAAATTTTCATATGTTATTTATGTTTACTGTATAATGTTCTCTATTTAAATTGTTATAAATACCAAAGCTAGTTTATGTACAGGAACCTCAAATTCTTTATGCATTGCATTCTATGAGTGACATTTTTAAAAAATCATATCTATATACCTTGTACTGCGCAAATCATAATGAAATTGACATTCACTATTCATATGGAAAACAGAAAATGTTTTCAAAAACTATTGTGTGTTTAGAGTTAAGATTTACAGAGTCGTACTAAAATATTCAAATATGTTAGTACTGCAAATAGAAATTATTGTAATGGCATTTTCGGTTGCATTAAGCATTTTTAATACTTTCAATGTAATTTAAAAGTGCTTATCTATTTGTCTACTTTTTTTTTTTTTTTTTTATCCGCCTGCCTGTTTCTTTGTGTAACTAAGTCGGCAAAGTGCATTGAAGGTTATACGATGCTATGAATAAGTGAAGTTGGAAAGTGTTAATAAATTATGTGCATCACATGATTTCTCGTTTTTTTTTTTTTTCTTTTCTTTATTGTCTTACTTTATTGGTACTTTCTTTGTGCCTGTATTTTAGGCTTCACTAGCAGAATAAACTACAAATTAATTGTTAAAAATAAATAAATAAATAACTGTGAGTCTATCCTTAAAACTGAGATTTTTTGCTGATTTTTGCTATGTTGTTTTCTTGCAAATTCAGCGATTGTTTTTGTCATGGAAGTTAAATTTATGAATAGGCTCTTCCCACCGTCGTCTGCTCAATCACGTGATAGAGGAAAGCGAATAATCGAATTCTGAGAATCGAATTCAATTAAATAATGTTCTTAAGAACAAAAATTTTCATATTTAATATAAAATAAAATAAAAGTAGTCTTGTGCATTTGTAAGCAGTAGAATAATTGTATTTGTAAATTTAATAATTTTTAGAAAAACATTTTATGTGTTTATTTATTTTTACCTATAAGAATCGATTTTTGCATATTGTAGTGTAACTGTAACATTAACTGATCTAGCAATAAATAATAGCTTCTTGTGGAATGTTTATGGATTATAATTTGAAATTTTAAAATGTTTTCATTTAATTGAATTGCATAAAGGTGTTACAAAAAATTAATTAACTTAGTTACTGGTCTAAATGTATTTACGCAGTACGATATTGCACTGTCACTGATTTAAGTACCAAAAATCAGAGTATTAAACATGTTCTTCATGAACATCAATAACAAACATAAATTAAATGATAATTGTAAATGTATACGGCAAACAAAAGATGATGAATAATGATATAAAATGGATTAAAAATGATGATTTATAAAAAATAACACAGATTAAATACGATTGATCAAAAATAAGAATAGAAAATATGTTATTTTAGCAATCGCTATAAATAAACAAGACTTTGTCTGCTATTTGTTTTTCCTCTATCATGTGACCTCTGACGTCAGGTGGAAAGAGCCCATTTCTTCTAAGATTCCAAAAGCATCACATTTGCTTTTCATCATGACAAAGTTTATCATTTTTATAATTAATATTAATATTAATATCACTATGATTATTATTAAAAGATAATTTTAAATATGAACTGATTTTTTTGTTTTTTTAATTTTTTTCAATATATATCATTTTGTAAACATTCATTTACATGGCATTAATGAAAGCGAAATGGCGTCTGCCTGCCAGATGTCTCCAGACAAATCTTCTGCTCTTATAGACATGAAATTTGGCACACAGATAGTCTCTAACGTCTTCGTGTGCACCTCGAAGCCGGTTTTTCAAATTTTTAATTAAGAAGAAAGTTCTTAATTTAAACCTATTAATGTATTTAACTCAATTAAATTTCTCGACATTTTTCTTTGCAATGTAATTTCAGCTTGTTGCCAAAAAAAATAAAATGATTACAATTCATTTAATTTTCCTCACATAAAAATAAATATTTTCTTTTTTTTTACAAGTGAAAATAATAATAATTAAAAAGGGAAAATTAAACCTGCATTCCCAAATTTCTGATAAAACTGACGTCATAACATTAAAAAAAATTTCATTTGCTTATATTTAAAATATTAATTTTATTTAATAAAATAGTCTTATAATTTTTTTTTCTTGATTTGATGGTTCACAAAGAAATGTGGGTACAGCTTTAGTATAAAGTCCCCAAGGCGACTTTTGCTATTTTTTGTCATTTTCATGATGAATAAAAATAACTAAGAAACGTCTGAGCTATTATTCAAATTTCAAAATTCGTCAACAAAATCCTTTAGAAGAACTGTTCTCTAATGTGAATGCGTATTTAGTTTGTTTTAATAGCTTATACTACGGGAGGCAGCGCTACAAATATGTCAATTACTTTATACCGGCTGAAAATTCTACCAATGTTTGTTCTCCTCTCCTTCATCAGACATCCGACATTTAGCTGTTCCAATAGCGGTGGTGGTAATAGTTAGAGAGGGTCAAAGTCGTTAAAAAAGGTGAATTTTAAAGTTAATTTTTACCGCTCCAATTTTGGTTTAGGGGATTATTTATAAAATATACAATAGGAAAATAACCGTCAGCCACCTGGGAAGTGGGGGATTATACGTCAGTAGCTAAGCCAAACCTGCAAAAAATCTTTAAAAATAAAGTTACTTTATACCGCACGAAACTCATATATGTGATTCTTCATACATCAAATAATGGGAAAATAACCATCAGCTGCTATGGTAACAGTGGAAAGACCGTCAGCTAAGATCATGAATGTAGTAACATGGCGTAGAGCGCAGTCTAGTTATTTACATGGCTAAAATGGGAATTTTTACCCCGTTCTGAGATAATATTTATTATTATAAAAGAAGATATTATATGTATATCAATCACAAAATACTTACTTAACTTTAAGATTTTGATGAAGTAAAATGTTCTCAACTCTGCTCAATTCGGTTCTCAAACATTTTTTTTTTTTTTTTTTTTTTTTAAATATTCACTATTACGTAAACAAATAAGAGTTAAATAAAGTTACAAAATACAAATATGCAATTAAATGACGCTAAGAATATATTTTCAATTCAATGATTAACAATTTAATACGTAAATTAGTCAGAAATTTGAAAACTGATAAAAAGAAATATTTATACAGCGTGAAAATCTGTTGAAAACACAGATTCGCACTCTTCTTTTGAACTGTCGGAAATATCTATTTCTAAATTAAGGTCTCCGTCACATTTTTCTTTAATAGTTCCAATACCTTTAATGTTTTCATAAAAAGAAATAAAAACTTCATTAAAAAAATATCAATGTTAGTTACATATTTAGTACGGACATATGAAAAAATAATTTTAAAAATACCTCTAGAATCTCTGACGATGTTTGTTATACTTCTAATGGTTGATGGAATTTGATCACCATTGAACCATTTAAAGCAATATTTACTTTCTTTTAGATTCCATCCATAATACAGTGTTGATAAAGTCGATGGTTTAGAGCTAAAATGCATTACTCCAAAAATTGAAAAAAATACATTAAACGTAAATTTTTTGTCGTATTTCAGATTTACATGGAGGAAGTCTTGCGCCATCAATGTTTGACATCAAAATGAATTAATCTTTTTTTTTTCCATTCATTTTGTAAATTTTTTGAAACATTCCAAATCTTGCTGAATTGACGTCAACAATGCTTTTTAGATTATACATTTTTTAAACAAATTCTTCTACTGTACATTGCGGTGTTTATCTAAATTATAGTCATCAGAATTAGATAAGTCAATAAATGCCTTGATGTAGGTTGAGGATCTTCTGAGTAAATCACATGGCTTTTTTTCCCCTTTTCTATAAATGGCAGAATTAAAGCCGCATCCAGTGAAAGCATGAAATCCGGGCAACGATGCACACAAATTTTGACCTAGAGCTGCGTAAAATTTAGTCACATTCACAGACCTTTGGATATTTCTTGTTCCAAGAAGGATATGTATTTTCAACTTACTTTGGATGTGCATCATATTTCCTAGTACTATAACCAAAATATCGGTATTAGAGCATCTTATAGGGACATTTTGATCAAAATTCAATTGGAAAACATGAAATACTATTTCTGTATCTGTTTTTTCTAGTTTCTGGCTATACAGATGTTCCATGCTTCTCACTATTCATTCATTTTCTTTAAATATTTTTAGCATGATTTATAATAAACTAAAACGCTTCTCTCACCTATCAATGAAGTGTAGTGATCATTTTGCCAATCTTTACTTAAAAACTGTACTAAAGAATCCTTAAAACTTATATTCACAAGCAGAATTCGCAGGACGTGTTTGATCAGAACTGTTTATAGAACAATGTGGTCCCCGTGTCCTTCCTCTGAGGGAATGTTTATGATCTTTTATTGATGGAGAAAAACATAAATCGAATGTTCTGGTGATTGTATGTGCCGTAGTTGCAGTAAAAATTGACAATAATTTCATGGAAATTATTGTCTGCAATCGCATGGAAGATGAAGTAACCATCGAATATCATAACGTCACAAGCTTCTGGTGGATTACTGTTAATATTCCTTTCCGATATTTTCAATCATACCGATTTATCTGTCTTGCAAATGGCTCCATTAAGGTGACACATCGCTGACGGAACTGTAAATAATGGATAAGTAAGAATGACATCTATATTTAATGTATGACTCACAGCAAGTAAGAATAATTGGCCAAATAAGTCGCGCTGCATCCGCACTTCAACCAATTTATCAGACACTGTCATTTTTTTTCTTTTTTCTTTTGGATAGTGTCGTGCCAAATCTTGGCAATAAACTAAAAGAAATAAATCGCCGTGATCCACCAAGAAATAAATCAACCCAGGGGTTGAATAGCACATTCTGTTGGAAATCTATATTTTTTTTATCATCAAAATAATATATTGTTGAGACTTACCACATGTGTTCTTTGCTATATAAAAAGGAATTGAGACTAATATTAAGCAAGAAGACTCCACTGAACATCTACATTTCCTTTATTTATATTTCTTCTTTATAAATAGATTTATATCAATTTATCTTCGGGGCATCAGACGTCCACTATAAATATAAATCCGAGACCCAAAATCTTCCATCCCATTTATTAGACATCGTTAAAATTATTGCCGGGCATCTTCCGTTAACTTGCGCAGGGAGAAAAAGAAGAAGAGAGCCGGAGAGAAAGAGCGAACCGAAGAGAGAGCAAAACCGCCGATCGTGGCGCGTGTCTACTATTTAAGTGGGGGGAAAAGGTTATCTTAATCACCGACCATCGCAAGGTGCGAGATGAACGCAGACGATCAGAAAAGCTAGTTGACAGGCTAACGGACATGTTATAAACAAAAGAAAAGAATGATTATATAATCGCCAAAATTGAGAAATTTAGAAATATATTGTTACCCTGACTAATGCCAATTAGGAAAACAAGCCAAATGACGTATAAAGAGTTCTACTAATCAAATTTAAATAATTATTTACGTTTTTCATAGGCGAACTCAAAACTCAAACTGGCGAATGGAAAAATTAGAAATAAATTCGGGAAGGCGTTGAATAAGATTGATTGACAAGGTGCTCACCGAATTTTGAAAAAAAACTAAAGTTCTAGAACATACCACATACAAATAGTGTATAATAAAATACTTATTTATTTTCTGAAAACGGAATAATGTTTTAAAATGAGAACAAAATGGCTATTAATTAAATTATGTTTTTATACTATAATTATTTCATAAAAACGATGTAATATGCAGAAAGAAAAAATTAAATGTTTTTCTTCTTATTTATTTCAATTTCTCCTCACCCCCTTTCATATTTATTATCATTATTATTTTATTTTTATTTTTATTTTTTTTTAAATAGAAAATTTGGATTTCTTATTAGATAAAACTATTTATTAGAGAAAGATGTCAGACGAAATATTGATTTCGTATGACATACACCCGCAAAATGTGCAAAAAAAAAAAATAATAATAATAATTTTTGGCCTAGTTTCCCCCTTCTTTTTTTTTTTTTTTTTTTTTTTTATTAATAAATTAGTCTGGAGGAAGATAATGGGAAGATGCAGACGTTGGATGCACCCAATGATTCGTAATATGCATCAACACTATTTAATAACATAAAAGAAAATATTTGAAGTAGCACAGTTACATTTGAAGAATATATGAGAAATAATACAATATAAGAGAGTACATAAATCAGAAATATATAGATAACCACCTATTGTACCATATACCGTAATACAGTAGTACAATATTCTATAAAATAGTTGGCATAGTTGGTTACATAAGACGTATAGTAATACTAATTAATATATATGATATGTGGAAATATATAAACAAATACTTAACATAAGAATGCAATCTACCCGAATATAACTACTAAATAAGTAAAATATAGTTCAAGGATCCTTGAGGGAAAAAAAATATATATAGATATATATACATAAATACTGTTATACATGTAACCAGACACTTAATTATCTAATATAATACTGAGGTACATATATATAACCATGTATATCAACAGACACTTGGATACAATATATTGAATAATAAGATTTATAGATAGTATTTTATAATACCTCATTTATTACATCATAGTATACACATAATTTTATTTTATTTTATTTTATTTTATTTTTTTTAATTGACCAGCGCTGGCAAAATTATGTCACTTATGTATAATTACATATACAGCTGAATTTTATTTTATAATAATGTTATTTTCAAGTGGCCACCTGTATTAACTTAAATGCTGCTTAAAACAATACTGAACAAATGCACAGATACATATTTAAATATTTATCTTATACTAAAGTAAGAATTATTATGTAGTTACAAATAGTTAAAAGTTTTATTGCATATCTTTTTTTTTTTTTTTTTTTTTTTTTTTTTAAAGCATAACGTTAAGAAATAGTAATAGCAGTAAATATGCACTTGGACGATGTGAGGGTGATCAAGTCTCACAAATCCAAATGCTTAAAAGTTAAATAATTAAGATTTTATTAGAACCTACTACATTTATTAACAAAAGTTATACCAAAACACAGAAAAATAAGGGAAAGAAAAAAAAACAATATGACTACTTTAAATTTTATGGAACTGTCATTATGCATTGCATCAGGTATCAGCAGCATCTGCAAAAGAATACTAATAGAAAAAAAAACGATTATTTATAGTATACAATTTATAATTAGTAAGTTCTAAAACATAAATAATAATTTTACATGCTTTTCTTTGGGAAAAAAAATCAATTTACAAATGGGCCAGATAATGTAGGAATAGTTTGTTTATAGTGTTTCGAGGAATTATTCCTAGAATTGTCTATTTGCCTGCTATCAAGAGGATTATGTTGAGACAGTTGAGGAATGTCCAGTTCAGTATCAGAACTATTATCTGATGAAGAAATGTCAATAGTTGAGTTATTGTTTTGAACTGGAATTTGAGAATTTGAAGAGTACTTAAAAAGTTCTTGATTATTCTCCATATTGCATGAGTCAGAGATGGAGAATTTTGCATTACCACTGTTCGTGTGAACACTTTGAGGTACACATACTTTTGGATAAGTGCAAGATGATGAATTGTTTGAATTCTTTTGCTGTTGATTAGTATCAGCTTGTGCAGTTTCTGATATAAGGTAAGTTCGACGAGGTGGTGAAATCCATAATCTGTCTATATGAACGGTAAGTTGTGGTGCATTTATTTCATCTTCTCTTTGAATTTTAACTACTACAGGCGATATTATTTTTACAATCTTGAATGGACCAGTGTAGGATTTTTTTATGGTATTATGACTTTTTAAGTATACGATGTCATTCAATTGAATTCTACGTAACTTTTGTTTTTGTTGATGTTGATTTTGTAGAAGTTGTGCATTCAATAAGTTTTGATGAACTTTTTTATATATTTCATTCAAATCTTGTGACAACTGTAAATATGTGCGATTAGCATTAAGGATTAGGTCTTCATGAGTAATGATATATGTATCATATAGATTAGATAGATGACGCCCAAAATGTATAAAGTTGGGTGAATACTTGGTAGTAGAATGAGTTGACGAATTGTAAAGCATTTGATGGATGAAAATACTATTATGAAAATTATATCCTTCAGCAATAAGGGCAGTGATGGTCGATTTAATAGCTTTGTTGATCCTTTCACTCAAAGAGTTGCTCTGTGGATGAGCAATGCTAGAATGAGTAAGACGAATACCAAACTTTTCAGTAAACATCTGGAAAATGTGTGAAGTAAATTGACGACCGAGATCTGTCATAATTAGTGACGGTCTTCCATGTACAGTAATGTACTTAAATAAAGCCTGAACAACATTTTCTGCAGATATAATTTTTAAGGGGTACATTGCTAAATGTCTTGAGAAGTTGTCGATGATAGTTAAAATGTGATGTCCATTCTGAAATGGTCCCACAAAATCCATCGATACAAAATCTCCTGGGTGAATTGGAATAGGGTTATTTTGATATGGTGCCTGAGGAATATTGTGATGTTTGAGTAAATTGCAAAGATGACAAGATTTAACGTAATTTATGGTATCGGCAGTCATGCCGTACCAAAAGTATCTTAATTTTAAGTTTTGTAAGGTTCTCTTTATGCCACAATGGCCTAGATGAGCAATTCTGAGAGCTTTTGTATGTAGAGATTTTGGCAGAAGAATTCTAGGGTATACTGTTTTGTCACTATCATAATCCTTAATGTACATCAATAAGTTTGTGGCAGGATCAATAATATAAGTTTCATTATGTTGTTTATTTCTCTTATGTAGAATGTTTTTATATATTTGTGATATTTTCGAGTCTTTATTTTGTTCTTTTAAAATTGTCGTGATAGAAATCTCAAGTAAAGGATCTTCTTTTTCTGATTGTGGATGAGTATTATGTATGTTTTGGGACTCAATACAATTTATGACCTCATCTTTTTCCTGTTGAGTAGTAATAGGCAATACTTCGTTAGATTCTATAATTTGTGGATTGTTATTTAGATCTGAGATGTTTTGCTTGGATAGGACAGTTCGTGACAGAAGATCTGCTAAGACATTTTGTTTACCAGGTAAGTGTTGAAAATTATATGAATACTCGCTCAACTTCATTAACCATCTCGTTGTAATATCTGAAGGAGATGATGATTTAGAATAAAATTTGAGTGGACTACTATCGGATAAAATAATGAATTTCCGTGCATAAAGATAATAATGAAATGCCTGTACACCATATACAATTGCCATCAATTCACGTTTCAGTGCGGAATATTTAGATTCTGAATCTTTTAGAGTTTTACTAAAATATGATACAGGAAAGAGAGTTCCCCCGTGGTCTTGCATAAGAATTGCTGAAATTGCTATTTGTGATGCATCTGTGTTCAGGTAAAATAACTTGTCGAATTGAGGTTGTTTAATAAAGGGTTTGGATAGAAATATGTCTTGTAGATTTTTGAAAGCCTGGTCATGAACAGGAGTCCACTTAAATGGCACCTTAGGAGATGTAAGAGCAATTAATGGACTAGAGATATCAGCATAGTGTGGAATTAAATGACGATAAAATCCAGCTGTTCCAATGAATCGTTTTAATTGCCGTTTACTGGTAGGTTTAGGAAAAGAGGTAATTTTTATAATATTAGATTGAATGGGAAATATTTTATTATCTGCAATTTCAAAACCAAGATAATTAATTTTCCTTTGATGGAAGGAGCATTTAGCAGCGAATAAGGTAATGTTGTGTTTTTCCAAAGTTTTGAATAATGTTTGAAGTTTGGAATAAGTTTCTTGGAATGATTTGCTTGCTATTATCAGATCATCCTGATAAGCAAAAATTCCATCAATATTACATTCTTCAATAATTGCATCCATAAGGGCTTGAAATGTGCTGCTGGCTGTCTTAAGACCAAATACCATTCGTCGATATCTATAAGTAGCCCATGGAGTAATAAAACTTAATTTGTCTTGATATTGTTCTGGTAAACTGATTTGATGATAAGCACTTGGCATATCCAATGAAGTAAAAAATGTATATTGTGACAATTGATTAATTAAATTACTTATTTTGGGAAGTGGATACGTAGCATGTTCAATGATAGAATTAAGTAATCTTAGATCAAGTGCAAGGCGGTATTTTTGGGTATTTGTATTGTCCGATTTCTTCTTTACAAGCAGCATGGGACATGCCCAGCTGGAGAGATGTTTTTCGATAATTCCTGCATCTAATAGTTCTTGGATTTGTGCTTTGGCCTCTTTCTGAAGAGCTTGGGGTATAGGAAATGGCAAAGTGCGTATTGGAAATGTACTAGTAAATTTAATTTCAGGAATTATTAAATCAGTATGCCCAATTGCTTTAAGAGATTTTGAAAAGACTTTAAAATTTTGTTTGAGTAATTCTTCTAATTTATGTTTTTCATCTTGTGTTAAATGTTGTAATTGGAAGTCTTGTATATTAAATTCATCTTTTCTTAAGGCAATAATATCTTCGGATGGCACAATGGTATGGATTTCTTCTTTAGCACAGGGAAAATTATCTTGCGAACTACGTATTTCATTGTTGTTATGAAAAGGCATTCGTGTTTCCTGGATGTCGTATAAATGTTCAATGTTTGTATTTTTGTTTACATGGAAAGGAATAATAGTATCTTTAACACTGCAACAATTTTCTGCAGGATTGATTAGAATATTGAACTTATTAATGGCATCATATCCCAAAATTCCTACGAATTTTGAATCTGTATGTAAATCAATAACATAGAATTGATGATTTAAGAAATGTGGGCCTATTTTAAAAGAAAATTGTACACAAGCATGGAATTGTACACTTGAATTAACAGTTGAGATTTGGACTCTTCTTGATAAATATTTTGGGGTATGTAAGAATTTTATTTTTTGAAAATATTTTCTATTGATTATTGAAATTGAAGAACCTGTGTCGATTAAAAATGGAACTTTTAACTCCTTAATTTTGATTAAAATAATTGGAATGTATGAAGACTGAGTCTGGGTGACATTAGCTATTATTTCAGGATAATTATTATAAGTCTGATCTTGGAGATAATTCTCCATTTGAGTTTCCTTGTCCAGGACAATAATTTGTTGTGTCTGTGAGTCCTTGTCATGTAATTTATTTCGGTTAAAATGAGAGTTGTCAGATGCACAGTTATTGAAAATGTTAGGAGGACAAAGGGCATCTGAAGGCAAAGTCCTCACCACTGGTTTTCCTGTGCAGAGTAAGACATCATAGGAAGATTGTTAGAGTTTGCTGTATTTGTGGTTTGCTGAGACCAGGACTGTGGACAGGCGTTACTTGAATCGGGTACAGTCTGAACATAATTAATGTCTCTATTGTTAACTGCATGAGGATAATTTGGTGGAAGCGCTGATTGAGGAGCTGGCATAAAATGATGTTGAGTAGCAGGGAAGCATTGGGGTGTATTGTTGTAAGCATTTTGGTAAGGGGAAGCCCGAGCAAAACCAGCTGCATCACACATGTTCTGGAGTTTGCGACAGTTCTTTAACAGGTGGTTATTAAGGCCACAACACATGCATTCTGGGAATAACATTTTGCGTTTGTTCTGGAAATGTGTATGTTTTTTATAGTTAAACTTGCTGGGAGACGTTTTTATACCGTAGTGGTTTCTATTTGCATTGTTTCTGTATCTAGCTTTTGGAAACATATTTTTAGGATGTGTTTTTGTTTGGTGTACTCTAACATCTTCATTCGGTTTTTGTAAACTTTCTTTGATGCAGTGAATTTCTTGTTTTAGTTTGTCGATATCATTATCTTTATTTGCAATCTGATTTAGCACTTCATTGGAAACAGAACATTCTTGTACCAATTGAGCTTGTTCTATTGCCTGATCATAATTATTGACATTATTTTTTAGTATGTGTGATCTTATATCAGGTGGGAGAATTTCAAGGAGTTTACGATACTTTATAGAAGCAAGTACATTTTGATCCGATATATCTGTATAGGCTCTTGCCACCGTGCAGTTCAGGCGATGTGCTAAATTATTCATGGATTCGCCTGGGAGTAGTCTAAAGTTAGCTAAATCTACAAGTGCTTGTGGCAGTGAAGACGGTTTAAAGAATTTCTCCAATGCCAAGAAAATCTCCTGTGGAGTTGTGAAATTCTGTATATGAGATAATTGTATAATATATTTTAATGCTGGGCCTTTCAAGTTATTTTTAAGAAAAATTGACGTTGCTTCCGTTGACCATTTGTTTATTTTTGCTAGGTCTGTAATTTGTTGTTTAAAAAAAGGTAAATATTCAGGATCCCCATCAAAGGGAACAATGTTCGAAGACGGTAAATTTACCTTAGCCATATTTTATTATATTACATACAATGGTTATTGTGTATCTATAATATATTTTCTTTTTTTTTTTATTATTATTAGTTTGCTTTTAGAAAACTAGCAAAACACCTATAAATGTATATCATTCTTCTTTGTTGAATTACTTAAAATATTCAAGATATTAAATATCTAGTTTTCTCTTTTATTCACAAATTAGGTATATCAACTAAAAGTACCAATAAATTATACAATTATAAAATAAATAGATAATCACCTTATATATGACCAAAATAAAATATATATACATATATAAACATCAGGAAGTGAGACCATTAGTCTTTATTTTATTTCACCTTGTCTTCATTACAATCGGAATACACTTAGTTTTAATGAATACCTAATTATTATTTATTATTATTATTATTATTATTATTATTATTTTTTTTTTTTTTTACATCCAGGTAGACATTTATAATAACGGTCAAGTATAATACATTTTATAAAGTCATTTCCTGTTTTGAACAATAGTTTTGTTCAATGATAGAATTAAGTAATCTTAGATCAAGTGCAAGGCGGTATTTTTGGGTATTTGTATTGTCCGATTTCTTCTTTACAAGCAGCATGGGACATGCCCAGCTGGAGAGATGTTTTTCGATAATTCCTGCATCTAATAGTTCTTGGATTTGTGCTTTGGCCTCTTTCTGAAGAGCTTGGGGTATAGGAAATGGCAAAGTGCGTATTGGAAATGTACTAGTAAATTTAATTTCAGGAATTATTAAATCAGTATGCCCAATTGCTTTAAGAGATTTTGAAAAGACTTTAAAATTTTGTTTGAGTAATTCTTCTAATTTATGTTTTTCATCTTGTGTTAAATGTTGTAATTGAAAGTCTTGTATATTAAATTCATCTTTTCTTAAGGCAATAATATCTTCGGATGGCACAATGGTATGGATTTCTTCTTTAGCACAGGGAAAATTATCTTGCGAACTACATATTTCATTGTTGTTATGAAAAGGCATTCGTGTTTCCTGGATGTCGTATAAATGTTCAATGTTTGTATTTTTGTTTACATGGAAAGGAATAATAGTATCTTTAACACTGCAACAATTTTCTGCAGGATTGATTAGAATATTGAACTTATTAATGGCATCATATATATCTATACTGATTCTATCATTGGAAATCTATATTTTTTTTATCATCAAAATAATATATTGTTGAGACTTACCACATGTGTTCTTTGCTATATAAAAAGGAATTGAGACTAATATTAAGCAAGAAGACTCCACTGAACATCTACATTTCCTTTATTTATATTTCTTCTTTATAAATAGATTTATATCAATTTATCTTCGGGGCATCAGACGTCCACTATAAATATAAATCCGAGACCCAAAATCTTCCATCCCATTTATTAGACATCGTTAAAATTATTGCCGGGCATCTTCCGTTAACTTGCGCAGGGAGAAAAAGAAGAAGAGAGCCGGAGAGAAAGAGCGAACCGAAGAGAGAGCAAAACCGCCGATCGTGGCGCGTGTCTACTATTTAAGTGGGGGGAAAAGGTTATCTTAATCACCGACCATCGCCAGGTGCGAGATGAACGCAGACGATCAGAAAAGCTAGTTGACAGGCTAACGGACATGTTATAAACAAACGAAAAGAATGATTATATAATCGCCAAAATTGAGAAATTTAGAAATATATTGTTACCCTGACTAATGCCAATTAGGAAAACAAGCCAAATGACGTATAAAGAGTTCTACTAATCAAATTTAAATAATTATTTACGTTTTTCATAGGCGAACTCAAAACTCAAACTGGCGAATGGAAAAATTAGAAATAAATTCGGGAAGGCGTTGAATAAGATTGATTGACAAGGTGCTCACCGAATTTTGAAAAAAAACTAAAGTTCTAGAACATACCACATACAAATAGTGTATAATAAAATACTTATTTATTTTCTGAAAACGGAATAATGTTTTAAAATGAGAACAAAATGGCTATTAATTAAATTATGTTTTTATACTATAATTATTTCATAAAAACGATGTAATATGCAGAAAGAAAAAATTAAATGTTTTTCTTCTTATTTATTTCAATTTCTCCTCACCCCGTTTCATATTTATTATCATTATTATTTTATTTTTATTTTTTTTTTTTTAAATAGAAAATTTGGATTTCTTATTAGATAAAACTATTTATTAGAGAAAGATGTCAGACGAAATATTGATTTCGCATGACAGATAGTAACCGCAAATGTTGAAACTTTACATTTAGCAATACTTTTTTCAAATCTGTGAGGATTAAAACTGTATTCTGTAATATAATTTTCTCGCTGTTCATTCCCTAGACTTTCAACGTTCGGCAAAAATTAGCTACATGTTCTGGCGCTGCTTGACCAATCGAGAGATTGAATAAAATGTTAACAGCAAAATTATTGGAAGCGAAGTCATTTGTTTTCATGTGAGATATTAAATTCTCAAGTTGAAAACCATATTTTATTATTCTATATTATTCAGATTTGCAGTAATATCTTGACTGTTTTGTAAGCCTGCATTTTCCATTACCAGAGTTATAAACGCTATGCGGATGCTGGGACTTCTACAGCAACGCTGGCGAGCTGAAATGGTAATAGTTTAATGGATTATGCCCGTTAACCAGTTTGAAGCATCAGCATTTATTGTTTGTTAAAATGTTAGATCTATAGATATTCTGGAAAACGGTTTATCAGTTCTTTTAACTCCATATGATCCTTCTTGAAACTTTAACTCTAATCCTGGATGAGTGATGTGTGATTTTATAAATTTTTCATGATACATGACTGCGTATCGTGAATAATTTTACACTGATTAAAAGCAAAGTAAATATTAGTTATTTTCAGTAATATATATTTAAACAATTCTATATATGGTTTCCTGATGCTTCGACACAGTAGTAAATAATAATTGATTAAAGTAATAAAAATCATAAAAAACTGTGCAGTTTTGCCATGCTTGTCATCTACTGTTAGCTGCTGATAACTTTCATATTTTTGAAAGAAATCTATTACTTCTTTATTTGTTATTTCAGGATTAACGGATTTCTCAGATTTAAATTCCAGTAACCAGACTTTCATTTTCAATGTAATTTCAATATTTATTATTATTATTATTATTATTATTATTATATTCTTTTAATGTAAAATTTGAAGAGCTAACGATAACATTGGAAGCAACATTAAGGCTATATTAAGGCTATACTATGATTATATTTACATATTTTTTTTTCTATATACCAACTACTATGAACTAACTCAACTACTATTATAACCACAAAAAATAATTGTCTCATGCGATAGATGTAGCCGACCATAGCATATTGTAATATTATATTTGGCGTGAAATTGTTGTCATTTTATAGTTGATGGAATAAATCAAATAAATGTAGAAAATAACGTGAAAGAAAATATTATGTACACCACGTATCGTGTTGGTCATATGTAACTGGTGTTTAAATAAAAAATTGATACTTCAATTTTTTCGATACTGTCCGTTTTGAAACTATCATCTGATAAGCACCCAAATAGAAGTCCACTTGTAAGCTATTGACACAGTCAACGCAAACGAGAGTCTGCGAATGAGTGGGTTGCTGAGTGGGACAGGATGCGAGCTTTTGAGCAATTTCATGATTTTTTTTCTTTTCTTTTTTTTTTTTTTTTTTTTTTTTTTTTAATAAAGCGACGTAAAAGAGTTTCCTTTAAATATAGTGAACAGTGAAGCAGGCAAATCATTCGTTGATTCACTAAGTTCATTAATTTCAGATTCCGTTTTTTTTTTTGACGGAGTTAGATATTAGTCTATATATATATATATATATATATATATATATATATATATGCGAAATTTTTAAGAAAATTATATCAAATTTAAATGTGTTATTTTCATTAAAATTCCATTATTTAATTAATTTGTCCAATAATAGTAGTAGAAAGTGTTCGTTTGGCAAATGCGGCGGTAGTTTATGTTACAGTGAAAAAAAAAAAAAAAAGAAGATTTAGTTTAAATCAATGTTACATGGTATTCGTTATTAGTCATTAGTTTTGACACATCCAAATTTTATGTTAATTTACTTGTTACTACTTATACATATATATATATATATATAATTCTATTCGCTGATTTTCATCAATTGCTTTAATTCAGGCATATAGTAATCCTAAGAATATAAGATAAGCTAGTTGGCATATGTGTAGTCTGCTCAGTTCTCCACCATATATATGTTCTCATAGATTTCTAGTGCAGCACATATTATAATCATGGTATAAGAAATCAATTTGGCCAAACGCTTGGCACAGTGACAGAATAAAAACCCCACCTAATAGGCTATCCGCCGTTCACTTCGATATATTTATCTTATTTTAATCTATAAATTTATTTAATTACGGTCAATTTCGTAGTTTAGTTTTCATGCTACTATTTCCAATGCAACAATCCTCAAAATGCATATTTATATGGAAAATTTTCAATTTTGTTACTCTGATAAAATCTTAAATTACGAATAACTTACGAAATTTTATTATTAGAACATTTGTAGGCATACATGTTCAAACAACTATCATAAATGTTATTTTGGAGTTGTCTATATATTTATGATCCTCAAAATGGACATTTATGTTCAATTTTGTCCTATTCTGCCATGTTAAGTAAATCCTAAATTCCAAATAACTTACGATTTTTTTTAATTGAAAAATTCATAGACTATAGTATTCATGCAGTATTCTAAAAATTATTTTAAAAGTGGTCTGACATGTTTACGATGAAAATATCCCTAAAAAGTGATGTTTATGTTAAATTTTGCCCTATTCCGCCATGTTAAGAAATTCGTAAACTTTCAATAACTTGCGAAATTACGAAGTTTTTTAATTTGAATGATGGAAATGAATAGGGATCTTGCCAGTGTCGAAAATAATATTATAAAACTGATCGCTATTACATAATTTACAAAATCTATTTTATAAATTATTACTTTAAAAGAGCTGAAATGACATTGGTAAGGAAAGAAAAATAATTAAATAAACAATATTGTATGTATAATTAAATAAACAATAATGTGTATAAATAATTAAATAAACAATATTGTATTACAATTTACTTTATTTGAAAATATATAATTATTCTACGTATTATTTTGTAAACTTTAACTTCTAAATCATATTTTAAATTCCTTACTCTCTCTTTTATTACAATAGTTGTTTTTAGTTAATTCTTCTTTCAATCTGGAAAAGTCATTTCTTTATATGTTTTTTAAACACAATAATAAATCATTAAAATTTATACATTTCAGGCAACTCAAATCTTTACAAATTTAATATACTTTTAACCATAACACATATTTTTTTTATTATTATTATTATTTTTTTTTTTTTTAAGAATGGTTCATTGGTATAATTTCCGAATATTGTTTTAAATTAAAAAAAAATATATATATATTTAAATTTAAATAGTGATATTTTCAGATTCAATATGTAATTTGCCTTTTTTTTTTTTTTTTTTTTTTTTTTTTTTTTTAGTATTGTATAACTTAAATCCTTTGGAAATTTAATAATTGTTTTCACATAACAGAAAAATAATGTCATCTTTGAATAGCTTTTTATTTATTTATTTTCTTTTCTGTATAAATTGCGTGTGTTAATTGCATCCTAATTTTTAGTTGATTTTTTTTTTTCACTAATATATATATATATATTAATAATTGTAAAAGAATTTAAAATAATTTATATTCATTTGATTATTTTTTTTTCATAGGTCATAGATCAATTTTTCTCTCTGTTCTAAAAAAAAAAAGCTACTGTTATTCACGTTTATTTTGAGTGTCTGATGAACTTTTTCAAGTTTCCAAATAAAAATATTCTGAATCAATATTGCTCAAACCAGTAACATATAGGATACTTTAAAAGCAGTCTGACATCTTTATGATGGAAATATCCCTCAAGATAAGTAGATGAAATTATTAAGTGAAATTTTCCTCTATTATGAAAATCGCAATGTAATTTTCGCCATGTTAAAAAATCGTTGATTTTGAATTGGGAAATTCATAGCATATCTTGTTCATGCCATCACCATAACTGATACTTAAAAGTAATCTAACATCTTTATGAGGAAAATATCCTTAAAAATGGATTTTTATGCAAAATTTTGCCCTATTCTGCTATGTTAAGAAATTCGTAAATTTCAAATAATTTATGAAAAGTTGAAAGTAGAATTTTTATCGTTAATTATATGTTCATGCCATCTTTATAAGTGATGTTTTAAAGCTACTCTGAGCCTTCACTGTAAAAATATCGCTTTTAATGCATGTTTAAGTGAAATTGCTCCCTATTCATCCATGTTAATAAAATCGTAAATTTCAAATAACTTAGGAAGGTTTTAAATTATGATATTGTAAATCAATAAGTTTCTTTGCAGTATCACAAGTGACATTTTAAGACGTCCAAACTCTTTTTCTTCTTGATATTTCAGATACGCAGACTAACAAACTAACCCATTAACAAATTAACAAACTAACTGAAATCCTACCGACAAACTCTATGTCGATTTCATTATTATTATTATTATGGCCTTAAAATATGTTAAAAAGTTAAAAAAAAAAAAAAAAAAAGAGTTAACGATTATCTAAGTGTCCTATATCTATAACATTATAAGAAACTAATAAGATTCTTTTTCATTATTATACAATATTTATTTTTTCATTAAAGGGATAATTATAAATAGCTTTTTCATTATGAATGAATTGTTTTCAACACATAAAAGCTTAAAGATATATAGGTGTTATTGTGCTTTTTTATTATTGTAGCACATTACCGCATTGTGATCGTATCAGTAAAGTAACAATACGTAAGCTTATGGAAAGAAGATTATCAGATATAAATAATGTAAGTTAGAGATATAGGACTGCTAAATACTTGAAGAATATATGTCGCCTATGTGCATATTAACATTATAACCCGATTATAACACTTGCTTCCTTTTTAAATAGCATGTGGGTATTAAATAAAATTAGGGATTTCTTAACCTATTATGTTTTTTAAAATAACCATTTAAGGAGAAATTTAAAATAAAGTATATTTAATTGTTATTAATGAGATTATCATATGTTATGAAACCTCATAACAGATGTTTTAAATATACGTAGAAAAACACACGATAATAATTAGTACATGTGAATTAAAAAGTGCAATATCTGCAACAACAGCGACTTGATAAATAATCCTATAGTAAGATGCTGAACTAAGATTAACAAATGCATAATATAAAATAAAATATTAAAGAAAAATACTCTTTGATTAATTAAATTATTGATATAATAAATTATATTGCTCACAAATAGTCATATATGAATAAATGCTACATTACGTTCTTTAGAAAAAATGTCTTTTTCAAATTTAAATCCTTTTTATTCTGTAATACTATTTAAATTGTTTGGCAATGTAGCTAAGCATTTTATAATGACTTATAACATAAACTCTGCAACTTTAAGTGCCAGTTTAAAAACTCATTAATAAAATAAATTTGACAATTTTATTAAATCATGGGATAAAGGAGAAATGCAATTAAGAAAGTTAAATATCAATTAATTTTGAAAAATTCATTATTATAATTAAATTTTATAATTTCATTATCAATAATTCATTGAAGCGAACAAAGATATTTTAATAAGCATCATTAAATTTTATGTGAATTAATATTTTATGTAACTCCTAAATGCATTTTTGATAAAAGCTTAATAAAAAAAGAAAATAAGTCTATTGAATGTAAAAGTTTTCTATGTTATATTTAAATATAAAGTATATCCAGGAGATATGGTGCGGTAGGAAAGACTGCGTACAGAGTGGATCGGCGGGGGGTAATTGAGAGGGAACGCTGCGACTACATGCAGGTATACAACATTAATAGTGAAGTGTCGACAGGAATGTGCACGTTAATTGCTAAAGATAAAACATAGATATTTTAACTGGTTTTTAAAAGTAAATTCTTGAATTTTCATAACTCTTCCAACGAAATGCTGTAGAATGGCAGTAGTATAAAATATGTTTCAATTAAATGATTTCTCATAAAATTCTAACGCAGATTACCAGTACGAACACCAACGGTCGTCTCTAAAAACAGAATAATGTTTCAATAAAAAGCTGCGTAAGCTATCCTACCAAGATGCAAGAGATTGTATATTGATCCTATTAAAGTCTATACTTGGAGAGATTGTGCAGTTCTTTGTTAGATGAGTGCAATAAATTTCTGAAACTGTGCCACGAGACAAGTACAAATAGTGATTGGAGTAGTGACTAGTTTACATATGCTACTAATGGCAAGTGGTTGTACAAAAGCAGCTGTATTTAAAAGAATAACTGCAATAATTGTGGAAAATAATAAATTAGGTCAGCAAACAAAAAATCATTCAAATTGGAACAGAAATATACCAATTTTATTCAAACATAGTACTTAGTAACTTAATGCTATTTTATAATCTTTTCTGATTTTGTTATTTATTTATTTTTTCTGTTTATTTTTTATATATCTTCCTATAAATAAATGTTTTTAATTAAAGTATAAATAAAGGATTAAACAAACATTTAAAAACTTCTAAAATACCTTAAAATCCTTTAAAATGCAGCAAGATTATATATTTCGATACGAATCGTGATCGTTTTCAGATGTTTAAACTTTGCTGCCTATTTACCACCGTCGTCGCTGGACTCATCTTCGGCTCTTTCGCTGGTGATGTCATCTTTACGTGTCTTCCTGTTTATCAGCCGTTGCCATTCTCCAGGTGCTCTCGTTCATTAATAGCGATGTTAGTTGTTAGGATCTCGAGGCCTTCACGTTTTAATGCGTACCGATGTGAGTTGTAATGCGCCATTTTTGCAGTTGTGATTTTATTAGGGTTTATAGGGTTATTGTTGTGAATAGAATACGGGACAACGCGGTGGAGGTTCTGTTATATTTTAGATCTGTGATATGTTCGGTTTCGCGATCTCTAATTTTCCTCTTGGACATACCAATGTAACAAGCCCTATTATTATTATTTTCGAAATTGAAATCGATTTTGTAAGTACCGGATGTTTGAAAACAATAATAATAATCAATCTAATAATAATTAATCATTTTACTTAATAAACATTATTTTTAACATAATGTTAAGGTTTAAAAATACCTTGTCATACCTTATATATAATAAACGCACTGAAAATAGAAGCAAAAATCATAATGTATTTATTTTTTGTACATACATATTTCAGACATAAAACTTAACGTACTTTTATTTATTTTTTATATTTTTTTAACTTACTATAAATAAACTGATAAATAAATAAATAAAATAAAAACAAATAAATAAAATACTTGTTATAGATGGAAAAAAAAATCCTGGATTTTATTGAATATGCTGTTCTTTAAATAAATAATTTAAATTAGCATTCTTTATCAAATCATTCAAAAATCGAGTTTAAAATGTAACATCTTCCTTTTGAGATGCTGAAAATCATTCAATAATGTTGGAAAATAAATGTCTGTGGGGATAGTAAATGTTCATTTATGTAGTAATTTGAAGAAAGTGGAGGGCTATAAAACACGTTTTATAGCGATAGCAAAATTAACTATGACATCTAAATTATCTACCTTAGCAACGGTAATATAATCGTTAAAGTGAATACTAAGAAGCAGGCCTAATTTTTACATTCATAATAATTAAAAATAAAGCCATATTTTTGCAAAATTTATTACTTAAATTTAAAATAAGCAAGATTTTTATGATAGATTATTTTTAAATATTTGTGTTAGAACTATGATATGTATTAATGATACAAATTAAAAAAAAACAAATTAAAAGTATTTTTAAATAAGTAATTCGAACTAATAATAAAAGGTAGTAGACGTTTAATCAAAATAAATTTAAAATAATATTATTTATTTAATTTATTTGATGATAAATTAGTCGGAAAAATATAAAGTCGTTCCAAGGAGAAGAACTTAACCCGAAAATGTCGAAAGAAAACATAACACTTCGTCAGGCGAACAAATTAGGAGCGAGTTATGTACTGCCGCTTAGATTGCAGCACTCGTGCCTACTTTGTTCGCCTGACGATGGGTCATGTTTTTTTTTTTTTTTTTTTTTTACCTGAAACAATTTTTGCTAGTTTATTGCAGTGTATGGTGTTTATTCAATGTTTCGTACCTGTTACTTTAAAACGCCAATACTGCTGTGCTTTCTTATTACCATTTTCTTGTTGTTTGCACTGTAATTTTGTATCGCTTAAATAAATTATCATAAAGATCGATTCCACCCATATGTTTATTATAAACATGGATTATCTGACAAAAAATGCTCAAGAAAAAATTGCATCGAATTCAGAATGCAAGTATATTCAAAGTCAAAAATGGAATTTTTTGCCAAATGACAATATTTAAAGAAAAGAACTTGCCACATTGTTATTGTAAACTCTGTTGTTGAAAAGAAGCTAAATATACAAACAATATGCATTCAACAATATATGACTTTTTTTTTTTTTCAATTACATATATGTATATTTAACAACTATTTTTAAAAAATGAAATCAGTCGTTGATAATAAAAACATTTTGATGCATATAATATTTTTTTGTGAATGAAAATCGTTTATTTGATTTTTGAACGCATATCACACAGTATTGTCATGTTGCTACAGAAACTGAACAGTTTAGAGTGAGTCGAAGAACTCGTAGCTAATTGGCAACAGTATGAACTGTAGAGTTATTATTTACAAAATGTTAATCTATCTTCCTTATATACAGATAAATCTGTATATTGAATATTTTATATTATAATATCATATAAAGTTTCAATATATATATATATATATATATATATATATATATATATATATATATATATCCTTAATATTAAATATCGAGTAATTTTTAATTATTTATTATAGCCCAAGTGCATTTCAAGCATTACTTTTTACAGAGTGATTCAAAACAATTTGATTTTTGTTTAATTTTTACTGCTCCCCTTTCCCTCTCAGGACAAAATTTTGCTGAAATATATGAGGTAAAATATGCCCTTTATATTATCAAAGTTTGAAGATAAGCCCTAAAGATTTTTTTTTTTTAGATATTTAACAGAACATCTAAATTCAAAAGTTTCCAAATATGTTTTGGTAGAACATGTACGTGTACAATGACCCGTTTTCAACAAAGGTTCATTAATAATAATAGTAATAATAAATAAATAAATAAATATATATATATATACTAGCAGGCTACGCCCGCTTCGCTGGTCACTATATTTAAATGAATTTTCGAAAGAATTGAATTAATATTGAATTTTTTACACTACGTTATAGAAAAAAAAATAACTTAAAAAAAAAGGGGGGGGGGAAGAAACTGAAATTGCTCCAAACCTTGCTTCGGGTACCCGCTGTCTATGGCAGCTCTTTTCCTGCCCGCACTGCATCAGATCTAGGTTTCCCATGCCTGCAGAAAGATCTTTCCCGGGCACTTCAATCTGGATATTTATCGACGACAGGGGGAATCTGCTACTATTTAAGAACTACGATTTTAAAGATGACTGTATCTCAGCATGTATTAAATATTTTAGTTTTAAACCATGTATTTTATAACCCATGCTATTTACACTATATTACGATTTGATTCCGACCAATGTAGTTAAAGAAAATAAAATAAAAAGTACATTAATAAATGAACATATATATATATATATATATATACTAGCAGACCCGGCCACGCGTTGCTGTGGCTATGTTATACGTTGAATTATAATGTAGTAAAATATTCAATATATTAAAATTATTATTTACGAATAAAGACCATCCTTGATAACATCCTTGATCTTAGCAGACTTAGCCCGCTTCGCTGGTCCCTATTTTTAAATGATTCACTATAATTAAAGAATTCTCAAAATTGCATTAATTTTTAACATGTGAAAAAAAAAGAGAAAAAAAAATCTGATCGGGAAAAATGTTCGACACTCATAATGAATCCATATATTATCGAAAGGAAAATGATATAAAATACAAAAAAATCTTCTCTCATTGGTGGAATAATCTGTTCGGACCCCCACTGCCTGCGGCAGTGTATACCTGCGCAAACCATGCGCACCGTTTCTTCATCCACCGTTCCCGTTCTTCTTAATAACTCTATACTTTCGAAAATATCCGCAATCGATTTATCGGGCCTTAAAACTTAATAATACTAATTTTCAAAGTTCTAACTCTTATTTCTATTATTTTGCCCCTTTGCCCTCCCCCCTCCCACTATTCTAAATAATTTTACAAATTCGAAAATATCTACAGTTTATTTGTAGGTGTCAAAAACCTGTATGCACCAATTTGAACGATCTAACTATATTTTTATTTTTTGCCCCTCTGCCCCCCTTCCCGCCCCTCCTAATAAATTTACAAATTCGAAAATATCCGCAATCGATTTGTTGGTATCAAAAATTCTATGCACCAATTTTGAATGATCTAACTCCATTTTTATATTTTGCTCCTCTGCCCCCCCCCCTTTCCCGCTCCTCTTAATAATTTTACAAATTCGAAAATATCTGCAATCGATTTGTACGTATCAAAAACTTCTATGTACCAATTTTTAGCGATGTAACTGTATTTCTATTTTTTTGCCCCTCCGCCCCCTTACCCGCCCCTCCTAATAACTTTACACTTTCGAAAATATCCTCATTCGATTTGCAGGCCTCTAAAACCTCTCTATACCAATTTTGAACAGTCTATCTGCATTTCTATTTTTTTTTTTATTTTTTTTTTTTTGGTTGTTGTTGTTTGTTTGTTTGTTTGTGAAATCACGTTTTGGTCCCTCCCCCCCCCCTTTTGGGAGGCGAATTTTGCAATAAAAACTATCCTATCTCTCAAGTTGGACCAAATTGCACACAGTGTCCAAATTTCATTAAAATCGGCTCATTAGTTTAGGAGTTCATCGCGGACAAACATAATAAATTTTATATATAAAGATATATATATATATATATTATATTAAATTATAAAGTTTTGATCAATGAAGCACAAATAAGTAAAAAACAGGATTAATTTCACTGTATTATCTTCATTATAATATGAATTCAATTTACACTTCAGTCTAAGTAACACGTGGCCGGCTATGCTAACACCAAAAATTTAAAAAGTGGAAATAATTGAATTATACGAAATTTATTAATAGGTTAAAAAGTTGAAGATTCTTTGTGTAGATGGCAGCACCAAATATATTTCAGCTTTCATTTCAACCCAGTCGAAAGGTATCGACATCTGTTAGAATCATTTGGAGTTAACAGATAATTGTGACTGTCAAATAATAACAGACAAATAATTAGCAATAAATTAAAATTGCGACTATAATTTGAGATTTAAACTATCCTATCTCTCAAGTTGGATCGAACTGCACATGGTGTGCGAATTTTATTATAATCGGTTAAGTGGTTTAGGAGTCCATTGAGGACAAACATTGTGACACGAGATTTATATATATTAAGATATATATATATATATATATATATATATATATATATATATATATATATACGATTATATCGTAAAATAAGTTGTTAATTTTGTAGCGTATTCATACCTGTTAAGGCGTGTGATTGCTTATTTCCCTCTGAAATTATTGTTTGAAATTATTCTGAAATTATTCTTTTTCGATTTTCAATTTTCCATAATTTTTTTGGATTTCGTCCATTGACTTTTCTTTTCCATTTTCTAAAATTTATTCTTTCATTTCAATCGTCTGTGTATCTTAGCAACAGTTATTACAAAGTTTATTTTTAATCATTTTATTCAGTCATTAGAAAGCGAATTATTATTATTATTATTATTATTTTTATTATTATTATTATTATTGTAAAAACAGTAGAAAAAATAAACATATTAAATTTTAATATATATACTTTAGTTTATTTATTTTAATATATTACTTTAGTTTATTGTATTAATCAGAAAGAATTGTAATATAGTAGAAAGGATTAAACTTATAAAAAATTATGTTTAATTAAAATTTATTTGTAAAAAAAAAATGTGATTCAATACTTTTGCAAATTGATTTAAATATAGTCACCAGTGAAACGGACGTATTCTGCTTGTCCTGGAATCTTGGAAACCTCTGGACGGCTGCTACCTACTTTGACTGGGATATGTTTAACGGTTTTGATACCGTCCATAGAAGTGAAAGACTCCAGATCACCGCATGGCGACCAACTATTCTATGAGCTGCTGGAGCATCTCATAGAAATGAACTATGACCGGAGGAGCTACGATAAGATTTTTAATTTAGACTTCTGCCACAGTCTTCGAGAAATACAAAAAGGAGTCAGAGTATTAGAAAATTAAAATGTTAAAAATTATTTTCTTAAACTTTTGCTCAAGTTAATGCACAATAACAAATAAATATTGTGTAAATATAAATAATAGTTATAATCCTCGTTATATGTTATTTATACACTATATAATGTTTTTTCAGTTTATTTGCAATTTTACTAGTAAAATTTATTATTTTCTTTTTATTTGAGTATAATTCGCTCATAAATAATAGTCAAGCAGAATGTATATATACGAGTATATATACATATATATGTGTGTGTGTGTGTATGTGTGTGTGTGTGTGTGTGTGTGTGTGTACTCGTATATATACATTCTGCTTGACTTTTATTTATGAGGGATTTATACTCAAAAAAAAAAAAAAAAAATTACTAGTAAAATTGCAAATTAACTGAAAAAACATTATATAGTGTATAAATAACATATAACGAGGAGTATAACTATTATTTAAATTTACACAATATTTATTTGTTATTGTGCATTAACTTGAGCTAATACTCTGACTGGTTTTTGTATTTTTTGAAGACTGTGACAGAAGTCTAAATTTAAAATCTTATACTAGCTCCTCCGATCATAGCTCATTTCTATGAGATGCTCTAGCAGCTCATAGAATAGTTGGTCGCCATGAGGTGATCTGGAGTTTTTGGCTTCTTTGGACGGTATCAAACCCGTTAAACATATCCCAGTCAAAGTAGGTAGCAGCCGTCCAGAGGTTTCCAAGATTCCAGGACAAGCAGACTACGCCCGTTTTGCTGTCACTATATTTAAATGAATTTGCAAAAGTATTGAGTCACATTTTTTTTTTTTTACAAATAAATTTGAATTAAACATAATTTTTATAAGTTTAATCCTTTCTACTATATTACCATTCTTTCTGATTAATACAATAATTTAAAGTAATATATTAAAATAAATAAACTAAAGTATATATATTAAAATTTAATATGTTTATTTTTTTCTGCTGTTTTTACCATTTGATCTCAAAATAATAATAATAATAATAATAATTATTATTATTATTCGCTTTCTAATGGCTGAAATAAATAAATAAAAATAAACCTTGTAATAACCGTTGCTAAGATATACAGACGATTGAAATGAAAGAACAAATTTTAGAAAATGAAATAAAAAAGTCAATGGACGAAATCGAAAAAATAAACCGAAAATTGAAAATCGAAAAAGATCTCGATGAAGGGCACTCTGCAATCAGTAGCATGAACACCAGGGTGCAGACAGACGCACAGATACACAGACAGATAGTTATCTTTATTTATATAGACGATGAGGTGAACACCTTCAGGGTTTAAGTTACCGATCTGTTAAATTTTGTAGCTCTGGGATCATCAGTCTGAACACCTGAGCGTAGTCAGACACACAGATACATAGGCAGATAGTTGTCTTAATTTATATAGATTATATTTTGCCCTAAACATCTGTTAAAGGTAATCTAAGTAAAATAATAATAATAAATAAATGATTAAATGAATGTTTCTGACATGCATATTTTACATTGCTTATGAAAAGAGAAGTTGATTAGCTGATTGGTTGGCATTTAATATCGCAAGACATTGAAAAGAAAAAAAAAAAAAAAGGAAAAAACATTATTTATTATACATAATTTATAATGTCTTTAAAATTTAAAATTTCTTTTATTTAATTTGTCTTAATTGGTAATATAGTGCAATAAGTATGAAAATTGTTTAAATTTAGGATGCATTTTTATTTTCAAAATCAAGCAATTAATATTTCAGAGTAAAATAAGTAGTCACAAGCCTTAACAGGTATGAATATATGCTACAAAATTAACCGCTCATTTTATGATATCATCTCCTATATTATTAAAATCTGTACGCGCGTGTGTGTGTGTGTGTGTGTGTCTGTCTGTCTGTCTGTGAGAAACGGCTTGACGCAGCTAAAGCTCGGCCGCTAACGGTCGCACGGACTTCGAACAGGTACCGATGGACAGAGAATTTATCGCAGATCTGGATTATCTAATTTGCTACACGACGCGACCCTAATTAGCGGAGATATTAATTAAAATGTCGACCATTGTCTAACGAAAAAACGATTCGAAATCGCGGGCGACGGCCATTTTGTTACGGAACAGCCTACCTCGAAAGAAAAAGCAAAGAGAGAAAATTTCGGGGGGTTTTGTAAAGCGATCCTGTTTGAACGGTTCGACGTATCGAAAATACACTTGTACCAAAAGAAAGAGCATTTATTACCGATTCTTACGATACAATTTTTTTTAAAAAAATACGAATTTTTTATATTTTTTAAAAAAGTTTTAAAAAGGGTCGAAAATTTCTCTTTTTTGCGGTCGTTTTTTTAAACGACCTGTACGACGGGACTGCGCTGCCGAAGGCAGTGGGGACCCGGTGCGAGTTTTTAACCGATTAGAAATGATTTTCTTTTTAGGGGCACGAAGGGTCAGGGAACGGATACGCGCGCGCAGCGCGTGTATCCTTTAAGTTGTGCGCGCACAGCGCGGACGGGACCGCGCTGCCGAAGGCAGTGGGGATCCGGTGCGAGTTTTTAACCGATCAGAAATGATTTTTTTTAGGGGGCACGTAGGGTCAGGGAAGGAATACGCGCGCGCAGCGCGCACGGGACCGCGCTGCCGAAGGCAGTGGGGACCCGGGCCGACTTTTTACCCAATCGCAAATGATTTTTTTTAATTTTTTTATTTCTTTTCTTAACACTAAAAGTTACTGTTAGTGATTCATTAATTATAGTGATTCATTTGAAAATACTGACCCGCTAGCGGGCGAAGCCCGCTAGTCATATATATATCATGAAAAACGACAGTTTTTTGAGCGACGCAAGCGGAGGGACAAACGGGACGCTGCGAACTCATATATACGGCTAGTTTGACATCAAAGAGATTGGTAAATGCCGACACTTAATATCTCAGCAAATATGCCATATTTTGTTCTGATCTTTTCAAAATAATCTTTTATCTTCGGTCTTAATCTATCCTGAAAATTTTACATTTCTACATGCAATATGTTTTGAGATATGAATCTCAATTTTAAGCCAAAATGGGAAAACGGTTTGTGTAATTGACTGGAATTCTGAAAAATATCTCTAAAACGGCTCGAAGGATTTTCATATAATTAATATATGTTGTTAATAGGATCTTTCTGAATCTAGTAACGTTTTCGTTTTTTTCAGGAAAACTCTTGTTTTTTATATAAATCGCTTTAAATATGGAACTATATTACTCCGCCAATTACATGTGTTTCTTCGGGTGAAAACGCTGTTATGCGGTTCTTACTTGTGATGTATGTGGGCTGGTTAATTGATTGACTTCAATGCAGCCAATGAATTATTTAGATTTTTTTTAACGCAAAAGT
This sequence comes from Salticus scenicus, assembly GCA_963930645.1. Taxonomy (NCBI): domain Eukaryota; kingdom Metazoa; phylum Arthropoda; class Arachnida; order Araneae; family Salticidae; genus Salticus; species Salticus scenicus. The sequence goes on from OZ005650.1 coordinate 317,061,114, forward strand.
ACTTTATTACATGTTTAAAATATTTATTGTATATATACTAAATCAAATTCACTTAAATATATTTTCTCTTCTGTTATGAAAAAAAATATTTTTTATTTTAAAATTTCATATTTAGTCAAAAAAATATTTAGATAATATTTTAAATAAGGAAGTATTTTGTAATTTTAGATATTCCATTTTATCATAATAATGATGAATTTACAATTTTTTAAAGCGAAAAAAATTTTAATCATTCATGAACATTTTATAATAGCTCAATGATTTGCGGTTCATATTCATGTATCATTCCGCGTCGGGAATGGAAAAAAACAGCAAATAGAGTTTTGGCGCCATCTATCGTTTTTTTATTTAAACCATACACTTCCGTAAATACATATATATATATATATATATATATATATATATATATATATATATATATATATATATATATATATATATATTTGTTTTAAATTAAAAATCTCTTTTGAAAATACAGTTAGAGTTTATTCATTTATTTATTTTTCAGACTTTAAAATGATACATATTTTAAATATTAACATAATCATTTTTTTTATTATTATTTAAAGCAATTATGACTAGGGGATGAAACAGTGTTTATTAGACACTGTTTATTAGAAATAACATTATTTCATGAATTTTATTAAAATTCATGAAAAATATGTCAAATAGCAATTATTAAAAAACACGTCAAAATAAATAAATAACGTCTTTACTTTGAAACCCATAATAATATATTTAAAAAATATTATTCTTTCTTTTATTTTTTTAATTAATTAATTTCTGCATGAAAAATTCTATTTCATAAATATATTTACAATTACAATAAACAAAAATTCCTCCTTTAATTTTAAATAACTATTTCTACCTGTTTCTAAACAAGTTTTTTTTTTTTTTTTTTTTAAGGGGAAAAAAATAAATAAAAAAAGTTAAATATATATGTATGTGATTTTAATATAAACTACTAGATGGCGCCACTACATTTATTTATTTTTCTTTAAAAAAAAGAAAGAAAGAAATAACTTTTAATTGCTTCGAAACATGTAGAAATAATTATTTAAAATTAAAGGAGGGTTTTTTGTTTATTGTAGTTTGAAATATATTTATGAAATAGAACTTTCTCGCAGAAATTTCATTTTTTTTTTTAAAGCTTAACTTATATTTTCCATAAAATTGTTCTCCAGGTGATTTTATCTTATTTTTAAATTTATAGAAATGTAAAGCTTAATTTATATTTTGTCTATTTTTTCCCCCAAACGTTTTATATGAAAATATATATGAAGTAATTTTTACCTGCAATTTTGATGAAAATTTAAACTGTGAATATTGGAGCATACTTAACCTCAAAAGGGGAAACAAAATATACAAATTTCCATTTTTAACATTTACTTGATTTTTTTTTTTTTTTTTTTTTTTTAATTGTTTAATTTGTAATTCTCTAAAAAGAAACTTGCACACTGTAAATTACGTAATTCTAATTTAAATTTGAAATTATCCACTTATTATTATTATTATTATTTTTAAGAGCTTGAGAATCCCAGTCAATAAATTTTTCTAGTGCGAAGCTACTCCATTTTGTTTCCAAGTGGCAGGCTACTTAAAAATTTGTCACTATGATAACGTTTGAAATACTGAATTAATTCACACTAAATTTGTAGTGAAGATTTATCGTAGAAATGTGTTTTATATGTTCATTTGCCAACTTAATCTACCCTCTTGTTTCCCTGTGCTAGCACACTGAAAATTTCAAATTTACATTAGAAAGGTTTTATGAACCGATTTGCTTAAAACTCCATATATACAAGCCTTCATTAATAAATCCACTAAGTCCATTAATAAATTGTAGTTGCCATTAAAAAAAATGGTGGCAACTTCATAATAAAAGATAAATTAGTTTACCCTTCCTTGTATTTTAATTTTTTGATCAATAACCACTAAAAAGTAATGATATCAGTTCAAAAACCCTTAACGGCTTAAAAGTTTGTGACGCCGCTACTTTATGGCTATAAGAATTTGAAATATGAGTCTTAAAAATAAAGATATCAAATTTTAAGTGACGCTTTGCAATTAGTTAATGTATACATAGATTTTCTTATTTGATCATTTACTTTTATCTTTTATTTATATTTATAATGCAAACGTAATATTTTTAACTTCAAGATCAGACAGATATGTCAAATACACTCACTGATGCTTTTTCCTTCGTATTTCAAATTCAAAATAACAGTTTTAAAAGGAATTATATAAAAATTCCAGTGGCGCCTCGGTGTTATTTTAAAATATATGTTTTTAGATTCTATTAAAATTACTTTTGTTTTGTCTAATAAAGTATATTTACACATTTAAACAGTGCTTTTAATTTTCAAATATACTGTCAAATAATTATACTTTCACTGTGTTTGCATTATAAAGTAAAACTATTTATTTCAATAAATTGATTTATCTTTTGCGTCACGCTATCCAAAATTGCAAGTAAAATTTGTGTAAATGTTTTCTTTACGTCACACTACCTCTTTGAGCAAATTTTCACTTAGTTGGATACTATGATACTATGTTTTGGATAGCGTGATGTTCCTTCGCCCCAGTTGATGGTGATTTTCCTTTTATAGAGGTAGGAACGGATGACTCCCGCCAGGTTCCCCGAGCAGTAAAGTTCTTGTAGCGCTTTGTAAATATGGGGCCACTCTACATTATCAAAGGCACCCTTAATATCTAAAGAGACGATGGTGGTGTATCTAGAGGCGTTACAGCTTAAGGCGCAGGAATCTTTTAAGGCTTGTAAGGTAAGTTCACAAGATCTGACCTCTCTGAACCCAAATTGATTTGGATGGAGAAGTTGATTGGATTCTATGTGATGGTTTAATCGGGTGACTATTAATTTCTCAAGTAATTTGCCTATGGTAGGTAGGAGGCAGATCGGTCTATAAGAGGTGGGCTCAGAGGGAAGTTTCCCTTGCTTCAAGAAACACACCACCTCACCTCTTCGTAGAGTTTCTGGGAAGTATTTAAGTCTGAGACATTGATTGGTCCATTGTTGGAGGATTTTTGGGATTGTGCTATGGATGTTTCGTAGGATTTTGAAGTCAATATTATCTGGACCAGGTGCTTTATTGATGTTGAAACTGTAAAGAGTGGATTTAATCTCTGACTCCGTGAAGGGGACATCCGAGGTAGCAGAGAATGAAGGTTCTGGAAATTGTGGATACTGTGTTTTAGGAAATAAAATGTTTGTTAGCTACTCCAGGTTGTTGCGCGTGGAGGAAAGAGCCGGAGGGCGTTCAAGTTTCAGCTCTGTGGGGGTAAAAAACTTATTACTACAAAATTTTTGGGCGGTGTGGAAGATTTGTGTTTGTGTTGAGCAGAATTTTTTCCATGCGTTGTGTTTAGTGATGTTGATTTGTTTTTTGAAGATTGCCGAGTGCTGTTTAATTTTTATTTTGTGTTGTGGTATTACTGTTGGTCTAAGTATTTTAGCTGTCTTCTCATGGCTGTTAGTTTGTTACGCATGGAGCGGAGCTGGGGAGTCCAGAAAGTGTAGGTGAACCGACGTCCCGACTTTTTCAGCCTAAAAGCCGAAGCAGCAGCAGATTGAATTTCGGCTATGAAGTTTACTGTAAAATTTTCAAGTTGATTAGTATCCTCTATTGAAGAAAGGTTTTCCATTAAAGGGGGGGGCCAGGTTTAACATAATATTATTAAATTTTCTAAAATTACCGCGTTTGGTTGCAAAACGTTTTGAGTGGGAAATTGAAGGTTTGGAGTTAAGTGAGAAAGTTATATAATTATGATCAGAGTTGTTAAAAATATCCAGGACTGTCCAGTCATTCACCCTTGCATAAGTCTTGGGATTACACAACGTGAAGTCCGGCCAGCCCCGGGCTAGTTCGTTTGAAAGGTTGGTGCTGAGTTCTCTATATTTGCCATGCAAATGTTATTAGACGCGATAAATTCAATTAGGCTGCGACCTCTGCTATCCTCTCTTGGAGAGCACCATAAAGGGTAGTTTGCATTGAGGTCACAGCCACAGACAAATAGTTTTCTTTGTGAGATTAAGTGCTGCCACTCCAACAGACAGGCCTCAAAATCCACGGACGGGGCAGCATAGGCACTTCCAAGGATCAGTTCACCCTCCTTCGTGGTTAATGTTATGAAAACACAATGTTCCCCAGTGAATTGATGGGTGAAATTTAAGTTACTATCTGTGATAATGATGTGTGCCGTGTTGTTTTTAGAGCTGAAACTGACCCAGGAAGAAGGGAAACCATACAGACCACTCCCAACGGTGCAATAGGCGTCCTGCAACAGCCCGATGTCTATGGAAGTTTTCTCCATGTAATCTCGAGCCGTCGGGTTAGCCGCCATACAACCGTTGAGGTTGATCTGCATGAATTGTAAGCTATTGAAATTGACTGGGGGTAACTGATTTGAAGAGGATGTAGACTCTTGGAAAGGGGGAGGAGAGAACTTTTGACATTTGAGAATCGAATTTTGATAAACTTTAAGGAAAGGTACAAAGAAAAAGGTAGGTCTTTTACCTGCGAGTGGAAATATGATATTCTGCATTGTAAGGCGCGTAGACTTGCTGCCTTTGTGGGTGGCCGTAGTATTGAAATTGTCTGGAAACTGGGTAGCTAGGCGGAACATCATAGTGAGATGTACGTCGAGAGGAAGACTGTCCAAGACGTTGTCTTTCACCAGGGTAGGCATTGGATTTTCTTTGAGGAACACTAGGAGATCGATGGGGTCTCTGTCTGGTATTTGAGTCCAGGCGATTGAAGCGTGTGTTCCTGCTCTGGCTTCGGTGAGGAGGTCGGCGGTTTGAGGATTCCCGCTGGGGAAATCTTGTAGAGGAGGATCTTTTTCTAATTCTTCTAGAAGAATCTCTTCTGCTAAATCTTGGAGGGAGTGGAGGGATTTCAGGAGGTGGTGGGGCTGTTATTGTGTATTTAGCATCCAGCTCTTCCCTCCGAGATTTGTACCTTTCTGCGTACAGTGGGCAGTCTTGTGAATATGCTGGATGGTCCGATGATAGCAGGCATTGTTTAGATTTATTTCTATGGAGATTCTCCCTTTGACAATTGATGCAGCTCGCTCCTGCCTTGCACACCTCATTCTTGTGATTGCCTGAGCAGTGTGCACAAGTAATTTTGTCCCTGCACTGAGGCGTTGAGTGGTCAAAAGATTGACAATTTGTACATCTTTGTACTTTTGTATAGGGCCGGAAGTTGCATCTACATAGCCCTAGAGGGAAGCTGCCCGAGTTAATGAAAGCTTTAGCCATTGGTGCTGGTGCTTGTAACAGGAGGTTTTTCAAGTTAGGCGATCTGGAGTTGAGAGTGCGTGGAATCTTTACTAGATCTTGTAAATAGTCGGGGAAACCACTGGCTGAGAGACGTTTCTGGAGCACCTGAGACTCCTCAAGGTCTGAGGGAACTCCAAATAAAATAAATTGTTCTTGAGGGCATGGTTTAGGCTTTATATGTAGTTTTTCTTTTATTTCTGTTATTGCCTCCAGGTCCTTGGCTAACAGTTCCGCATCTTCTTGGGAAGTGCATCTCAGGTCGACCGACGTGCGAAAAAACCTTTTTTCCTTCAATTTTGCCCAGGGTTGATACATGCTATCGTTTGAGCAAGTTGAGGATATCTATCCCTTTGTCAGTAGAGGAATTAGACTTGAGGAATAGGGTGTGTTATAATAAACATATGGGTGGAATCGATCTTTATGATAATTTATTTAAGCGATACAAAATTACAGTGCAAAAAACAAGAAAATGGTAATAAGAAAGCACAGTAGTATTGGCGTTTTAAGGTAACAGGTACGAAACATGGAATAAACACCATACACTGCAATAAACCAGCAAAAATTGTTTCGGATAAAAAAAAACAAAAAAACAGGACCCATCGTCAGGCGAACAAAGTAGGCATGAGTGCTACAATCAAAACGGCAATACATCACTCTCTCCTATATTATTCGCCTGGCGAAGGGTCATGTTTTTTTTCGACATTTTCGGAAGTTCTTCTTCGGAAAACTTAATACTTTTCCATAGTTTGACAAATTTATCATCAAATAAATTAAATGAGTAATATTATTTTAAATTTATTTTCATTAAACTTCTATTACCTTTTATTATTAGTTCGAATTACTAATTTAAAAATACTTTTAATTTGCTTTTTTAAAATTTGTATCCTTAATACATATCATAGTTCTAACAGAAATATTTAAAAAGAATCTATCAAAAGAATCTTGCATATTTTAAATTTAAGTAATAAATTTTGAAAAAATATGGCTTTATTTTTAATTATTATTAATGTAAAAATTAGGCATGTTTCTTAGTATTCACTTTAACGATTATATTACCGTTGCTAAGGTAGATAATTTAGATGTCATAGTTAATTTTGCTATCGCTATAAAACGTGTTTTATAGCCCTCCACTTTCTTCAAATTACTACATAAATGAACATTTACAATCCCCACAGAAATTTATTTTCCAACATTATTGAATGATTTTCAGCATCTGAAAAGGAAGATGGTGCATTTTAAACTCAATTTTTGAATGATCTGATAAAGAATGCTTAATTCAAATTATTTATTTAAAGAACTGCATATTCAATAAAATCCAGGATTTTTCTTTTTTCATCTATAACAAGTATTTTATTTATTTATTTTTATTTTATTTATTTCTTTATCAGTTTATTTATAGTAAGTTAAAAAAAAAAAAAAAAAAAAAAAAAAACATTAAGTCTTATGTCTGAAATATGTAGGTATAAAAAATAAATACATTATGAATTTTGCTTACTTTTTCAGTACGTTTATTATATATAAGGTATGAAACGGTATTTTTAAACCTAAACATAATGTTAAAAATTATGTGTATTAAGTTAAATGATTAATTATTATTAGACTGATTACTATTATTGTTTTCAAACATCCGGTACTTTCAAAATCGATTTTAATTTTGAAAACAATAATAATAGGGCTTGTTACATCGGTATGGCCAAGAGGAAAAAAAGAGATCGCGAAACCGAACATAGCACTGATCTAAAATATAACAGAACCTCCACCGCGTTATCCCGTATTCTATTCACACCAATAACCCTATAAACCCTAATAAAATGACAACTACAAAAATCGCGCATTACAATTCACATCAGTACGCATTAAAACGTGAAGCCCTCGAGATCCTAACAACTTACACCGCCATTAATGTACGAGAGCACGTCACAATACCTGGAGAATGGAAACGGCTAATAAACAGGAAGACACGTAAAGATGAGATCACCAGCGAAAGAGCCGAAGATGAATCCAGCGACGACGATGGTCAATAGGCAGCAAAGTCTAAACATCTGAAGACGACCGCGATGCGTATCGAAATATATAATAGTGCTACAGTTTAAAGGATTTTAAGGTATTTTAGAAGTTTTTAAATGCTTGTTTAATCCTTTATGTATACTTTAATTAAAACATTTATTTATAGGACGATATATAAAAAATAAACAGAAAATAAATAAATAAATAACAAAATCAGAAAAGATTATAAAATAGCATTAAGTTACTAAGTACTTTGTTTGAATAAAATTGGTATATTTCTTTTCCAATTTGGATGTTTTTTGTTTGCTGACCTAATTCATTATTTTCCACCATTATTGCAGTTATTCTTCTAAATACAGCAGCTTTTGTACAACCACTCGCCATAAGTAGCATGTGTAAACCAGTCCAATCACTATTAGAACTTGTCTCGTGGTCCATTTTCAGGCATTCATTGCACTCATCTACCAAAGAACTACACAAACTCTCCTAGTATAGAATTTAATAGTATCAATATACAATCTCTTGCATCTTGGTAGGGCAGAAGCTTTTATTGAAACATTATTCGGTTTTTAGAGACGACCGTTGGTATTCGTAATGCTAATCTGCGTTAGAGAAATGAGAAATCGTTTTATGAGAAATTGTTTAATTCAAACTTATTTTATACTACTACCATTCCGCAGAATTCCGTAGGAAGAGTTATGAAAATTCAAGCATTTACTTTTGAAAACCAGTTTAAATAACCATGTTTTATTTTAGATTCTTGAAGCAATTAACATGCACATTCCTGTCGGCCTTTCACTATTAATATCGTATTTCTGTATGTAGTCGCAGCGCCCCCCTTTAATTACCTCCCGCCGATCCACTCTGCAGTCTTTTCTACCGCAACATCTCTCCTGGATATACTTTAAATTTAAATATAAAGTAGAAAACTTTTACATTTAATAGATTTTTTTTTTAATTAAGCTTTTATAAAAAATTCATTAAGCAGTTACATAAAATAATAGTTCACATAAAATAATAGTTCACATAAAATTTAATGATGCTTATTAAAATATCTTTGTTCGCTTCAGTGTATTTATTGATAATGAAATTATAAAATTTAATTATAATAATGAATTTTTCAAAATTAATTGATATTTAACTTTCTTAATTAGTTTTCTCCTTTGTCGAATGATTTAATAAAATTGTAAACTTATTTTATTAAAGAGTTTTTAAATTGATACTTAAAGTTGCAGAGTTTATTTTATAAGTCATTATAAAATGCTTAGCTACACTGCCAAACAAATTAAATAGTATTACAGAATAAAAAGAATTTAAATTTGGATGACTTTTTTTCTAAAGAACTCAATTTAGCGTTTATACAAATATGAATATTTGTTAGCAATATATTTTATTATATCAATAATTTAATTAATCAAAGATTTATATATATATATATATATATTATACATTTGTTAATCTTAGTTTTGCATCATACTATAGGATTATTTATCAAGTCGCTGTTTTCGCAAATATTACATTGTTTAATTCACAAGTTCTAATTATTATCGTGTGTTTTTCTATCGTGTGTTTTTTAATATATCTTTAAATTTTTATGTGTAGAAAGCAATTCATTTATAATGGAAAATATATTTGTAAGCATTCCCTTAATGAAAAAATAAATTTTATATAATAATGGAAAAAAATCTCATTAGTTCCTTATCATATTATAGGTATGGGGGACTTAGGTAATCGTTAACCCCTTTTTTTCCCTTTTTTTTTAACATTTGAAGGCTTGAATAATAATAATAATAATAATAATAAAATCGACGTAGAGTGTGTCAGTAGGATTTCATAATGTTCATTTATTAATGGGCTAGTTTGTTAGTCTGTATATCTGATATATCAAAAAAAAAAAAAAAAGCCTTTGGACGTCTTGAAATATTACTTACGATAAAGCAAAGAAATGTATGAATTTACAATATCATAATTTAAAACATTCCGAAGTTATTTGAAATTTACGATTTTATTAACATGGAGGAATAGGGAACAATTTCATTTAAACATGCATTGAAAGCAATATTTTCACAGGAAAGATTCAGAGTAGCTTTAAAACATCACTTATAAAGATAGCATGAACATATAAGTAACTATAAAAATTCAACTTTCAAAATTTCATAAGTTATCTAAAATTTACGAATTTCTTAACACAGCAGAATAGGGCAAAATTTTGTATAAACGTCCATTTTTAGGGATATTTTCCTCATAGATGTTATATCATCCGAAATAAATATTCACAAACTGATAAATTGATAAATTGAAATAAATTTAAGATTGATACTTAGATTCAATTAAATAAAATTTTAATTACAGTTAAACCAAAATCGCATATTTTCAGTATTTCTAAATTTTATTTGAGAGATTTAAGAGTTTATAAAAGTATTCTTTATATATATATATATATATATATATATATAAGTGTCTGTGGGTTTGTATACAGATTGATCAGTTTAAATAAAGAAAATTGGATCTGTTTCTTCTATTAAACCGATTACTATATAAAAAGATATATTTTTAAATATTTTGCCCAAAGAAATAATGAAAAAACATTAGCAATTGAAATATTGAACTTATAATTAACATAACATAAACATAATTTGCTTTTATATTTCTGAAAATATATTATGTTTTAATTATACAGAATCCATAAAGAAAATCTATAGCAGACAAATGTTGTTTATAGTGAAAAATGTGAGGACTTTTTTCAGTTATTTCATATGGTACAATTTTGAAAAAAATGTTATTTTCTGAATATATTTTATAAATTTAATTTATTTTAAATTCATTATTTTCTTTCAATTCATGAAAAAACACTTTAGAATAAATTGAATCAAACACAAATATTAAGAAGAAAAGAAAATCAGCTATGTAATTACATTAAAGCATGTTGAGCTATAAATTAAGACTGAAAATAAGTCTATGTGTTTGTTATTTTAATAAAACACAATAAAAGTTTTATTCGTGTAAAGCTGGCGTAAGCTAATATATACCACTATTATATATATATTATATAAACTTTGAATAGCTAATTAGAACTTTGGAGATCTTGTGTGGAATCGTGGTTAAATGAAAAATATACTTTTTGTAAAAAATTGAAATAATAGTAGTTAAAAAAAATGTATTTTCCTTTTTAGTAGAATTGGGTAGAGTAAACGGTTGATTTTTTTTTTTTTAAATCATACTTATACTTTTAAAACGTTTCCTACTGTAGAAGGCACAACAGGGGAGTTAATTAATGTATCAGGCTAAGATGTTAAAAAAAAAAAAAAAAATGGAATAAAAGTTACCTCCAATTTACCACATGTGGGGTGATTTGGAGGTATGGATATAAACTCTACTGAGATTCATTATAAAACTGTGGGATAAAGCAGTGTTAAGCCAACAACTAAAACCTTTACAGAGCAACTTTTTTTTTTTTTTTTTACTGAACTTTTATTAAAAATGTATAAAATTCTGCAAAAATTGAAGTTTTGGGACCTAAACAAAATAAAATTATTAAATTTATTACATTAAAATTAGAAAATGTATTTATGAGAAAAGAATACTTTAAAATTACAGTGGTAGGCCATATTTTTAACGTATATAAGCTCTAAAATAAACACCCAAGCTATTCACAATTATTATACAATAATATGTTTACTTTACTGTAGTCCACACCGATGTGTCTAGAACTGCCTTGATAGATTTCCAAACTAAGCTAAGAGATCAAAAGAAATGTCTTAAACAAGTTGTTTATAACATTTTGAAATTGTTCCAAATAAAAATAAATTGAAATTGAAAAATAAAAAGTTCTACCTATTTCCCCACACCGGGGTCATTTGGCGTAAAAATTCTTTTCCTCCAACACCATTCTTTTAAATATATTTACATATAGAAAATTATAATTTATAATATACATTTTCTTGTGTTGTGATAACATGTTTTCATCATTTTTTTCGATATCTCTGTGGTCTAAAACATGTTTTGTTTTATGAAAGCGAACAGATTTTAAGATTCGAAAGTAAAAAAAAATTTTTTTTTTTTTTTCTATTTTTGTATGTAGTTGGTATTTGAACATAAATATTATTTTTTCTACACTATTAAGAAATGTATTAAGCAACATTTTGACATTTAAAAATTTTTTTAATAAATTTTATAAAGGGTTAAAATGCTTTTAAAAATGCTACTTCCGATTTACCGCGTTCTACTCTATACAAAATAAAATAATTTTGTATATACACAAAGGTATCAGATACAAAAATACACTTTGTTTTACTAGTAGTTTTCAAAGACATTTATGATTAAAATATATTTAACATAAATATGACTACTTATTTATTCCTTTTCATGATTGAAACATGAAAGATATGAAAGCATAACTAACAGTTTCGTATGATCTTGATTAATGTTTAAATACATATTCCAGAATTTTCGAATGAGTTTACACAAATGTTAATAAATATTAAAATTTGTTTCGATGTGTGCACTATATATGTATGGATACAATTATATTTTATAACGTTTATTGGGATGGAATATACGTGAAAAGAAAAGTTGTATTGATACAGATTGTAACTTATATTATGATTAAGAAATTCTATGTTTAGTATAGGGATTTCTTCTCTTTTAAATCATATACTATATTAACTGAATAAGAAAAATTTTCGATGTAAAACTACACAATAAATATTACAGCTCTTAATAAAAAAAAAAATGCCTTTTGCAATGGGATTTATTTTCATTTATTTTTAAGTTTTTAATTTAAACGTAAAACATATTATATGTATATAAAAGAGATATATTTTTTATAAATTCATATAAACCTGTATTTTAGATATAATTGAAATATTTAATATAAATTAAAATAAGTATATATTTCACATTGTTGAATAATACCAATAATATCATTAAAAATATATTTGGTAAATGATTGTCATCAGAAATATATTTTTGTTACTAAAGTATGTTTATGACTGATATGGCTTCCGTAATACTGTAAACAAGAATTTATGAAAAGTTAACATAGGTATAGTCTTGTTTTTAGCAAAACAATATATTTTTAGTAATTATTTCCTACTGAATTAATAGTAATTATGTACTGAAAAGCATATTATGTAGAAAAATTGGAATTACAAATATTAAATAAATAAACTAATAAAAATAACACCTAATATTAAAAACCCGGATGAACTACTACGTCAGAAACGCCAAAGAAAAATATATGAGATGCATACAGCTGTTTCGGTAGCCATAAGCGTACCGAAACAGTTGTATGCATCTCATATATTTGGCGTTTCTCAGGTAGTAGTTTATCCGGGTTTTTAATATTCCAAAGCCAAGTCTCATGTTATTATAACACCTAATATCGCTCCAGAAATTTCTGAAAAAAGCATTCGATTCAAATTACATATAAAATGTTGTATAAATAAAAAAAAGTAGAAAGAATGATATAATTAAAAAATAAATAAAAAAAAAAAAGAATGTGTGCGTGATTCTATTAAACGTAGATAATTTTTGTTCTTTGAGATTTATATGTTGTATTTTTATCATTTATAAAGTTTTTGTTTAGAAAATATATTCTGTGGTGTCTTTCTACAGTTACAAATTGCATTTAAAAAATGAAAACTATAAATTTTATTCCAAAAATACATATTTAAGACATTTAAGGTGGGCGAGCGCTCACAAATAGTATTTATTAAGAATGTTCAAGGTTGCAAAAATTTGAGAATGATTTACATTGTCGAATGGTTTCATCAGTTGAAGCCAGATGTTAACTAGAATGAAAGCTGTGTAAAGTCGGTAGAGAGGTAAGTTAGAGGTTTCAGTGGACTTGGCAAGTTCTAGCTTTCGAAGAAGTTTTGGCAGTAAATTTTTGGTAGTAAATTGGACAATAAAATATTTTAAAGAAGCGAAAAATGGAACACATTTTAAGTAATACTGCAGTAATGACCTATTTAAGTAGGGAGTCTTTAAACGATAAAAATAGCTTTGCTTCAGAATTATTTTCCTTTGAGAGTTAATAAAATATGACGTTCATATTTCTTAAAGATAATTATATTTGGAGTTAAATACATACCACAAAAGTATAGTTTACTTTTAGAATTAGGCTAACTTGTTTTCTCTGTTTTTCGGTGAGACAAAGCTCCACACAATACTTCATTACATGCGCAGTAATTTCAACACATAATATTTTGGATAGTCATTTTTTTTTCCCTTACTGAAGTCAGAAAGAAACTCTTAGTTTTGCATTTATTATAATTTTTGCTTCACCCTCTATACTTTTCAGCTGTTAAAAAGTTAAACCAGTAGGCTCAAGTTAACACAACCTAACAAAGGCAAAGGCACTCGCCGACAATGGTAGTTACTATCAAAATATCCTCAATGTTAATCTTCTGTATCTGAAAGGAGATATCGAATAAATTATTACCACGGTCGAAATCCTCTCCTCCCCGAAACTAGAATTTTACAAACAATCGTTCGCAGCAACAATGTCACCCATTCCGTAGTTAATTAAAATATGTATATTGTTCTTACCTTAAGAATAATAATTTATGAAGTCCTCGGCTCTCGTGGGAGAATCAGTAGAATCAAGTTAGATGTCAATCTTAATAATATTCATGATGTTCACTTTCATCTCATGATATTTATCGTCACATTCTATACACTGATAATACAGAAATGGTCTTATGGAACAAGTTTGAATCAAACAGAAAAGCTCTCAAATTGTTGTAATATGTAGAACATATCACTTAGTTGTGTGGAAATTTCATACAATTTAAATGTGATAGTAAAATTGAAAATTTCTTAGAGTATCCAATAGACTTTTTTTTTTTTTTTTTTTTTTTTTTTTTTGAAAATACGAGGATTGAATAGTTTGAAATTATTACAAATTTCGAAATAAAAGAATGCAAATGAAATGTACTGTCATTATTAAAATATTTAATGATATCAAATGGAAAAATAATAAATCTTTTCTGAATTTGAACAGAATAAAGAAAAGAAAATACTGTTTCATTTTCATTGAAATATTTTTATTGAAAAAGGTTGCCTACTTACGAGATTGGTTTAGAACATTTAAGAAACACATTAAAAGTTGGAAAGAAATATTAACTTTAATTATTTTAAAATTTATTTTCGATCCAGAAATAATTAACAGTATATGAACTTGGTTTGAAGAAATTAGAAAAAAAAAAAAAAAATACAATTTAGCAAGCCCTGAGCATTTTCTTTAGCAAAATCACTTGTCAGTTACTTTAAAAGTAAAATTAACTATGATAAAAAGTCCGACAAAGATACTGATTGGGAGCTTCCAACATCACATGACAATATTGTTGATCTATCTCAAATATAATTCTGCTTTGGTAATGGATCTTTAACTATACATTCACTATAGAAGTACGAAATTAATTTTGAGCTTATGTAATTGCCCGTTTTTACAATTTTCGGCATTTTTTTTTTAATTCATGAAGAACGAGTTAATATAAAATTGGTGATTCATTTTTCTTATCAACCCTTCCGAAGTCGGCTAAATTTGTAAAGGTATTTCTCCACCCTAGGAGTGATTTCCCAACCGTCACTATTCGTCAGAATTCGCTGTTGCGTAAACATTGCCATGTGAAAATAACTAAAGTCATTTTTATTTCCCCAAAATACTATAGGTATGGGGAACTTAAGTAATCGTGAAAATTTTCGACCTCGGTTTTTTTACTTTTTTTACACGTCTGAGGAATCCGAAAATGAATAAATTGGTATGGTGTCCGTCCAGTGTTGCCAGTTTGCAAGACTTTTTTATTCATCAATCACCAATAGTTTTGAGAAGTGATATTTAATCTACAGTCGGTAACAAAAGTGTCTGAACACTAGCAAAAATTCCTATGTAAAAAGAGTACACTTCATACGGTTTCGTTAAATAAATCCTTATCGAATCATATTCTTACACTGACTAAGAATAGGATTCGACAAGGATTTATTTAACAAAACCGTATAAAGTGTACTTTTTTTACATAGAAATTTTTGTTAGTGTTCGGACACTTTTGTTACCGACTGTACATAATCGACGATTAATCATCTATAATGTATATTAAACATCACATCTCAAAATTATTGGTGACTATTAAATAAAAAAGTCGCGCAATCTGGCAACACTGTGTCCGTCTGTATGGTGCCTGTTTGTTTGTTATTCTTTGTACAAAATATCTCAAGAACAAATAGTCGCAAAGAGGTTAGATCAGTTTTAAAATATTATTTTCGACACTGGCAAACAACCGTATTCATTTGCAACATTCGAATTAAAAACTTCGTAATTTCTCAAATTATTGGAAATTTACGAATTTCTTAACATAGCAGTATAGGCTAAAATTCAACATAAACATCAATTTTGAGGGATATTTTCATCGTAAACATGTCAGACCACTTCTTAAATATTATTTAGGATACTGGCATGAATACCATATACTACGAATTTTCCAATTTAAAAAAAAATTCGTAAGTTATTTGGAATTTACGATTTACTTAGCTTGGCAGATTAGGACAAAATTGAGCATAAACGTCCATTTTGAGGATCATAAATATATAGACAACTTCAAAATAGCATTTATGATACTTGTTTCAACACGATTGACTACTAATATCCTAATAGGAAAATTTCGTAAGTTATTCGTAATTTAAGATTTTATCAGCGTAGCAAAATTGAAAATTTTCCATATAAATATGCATTTTGAGGATTGTTGCATTGGGAATACTAGCATGAAAACTAATCTACGAAATTGACCCTAATAAAATAAATGAATAGATTAAAATAAGATAAATATATCGAAGTAAACAGTGGATAGCCCATTAGACGGGGTTATCATTCTGTCACTGTGTGAAACGTTTGGTCAAATTCATTTCTTATAGCTTGATTATAATTTGTCCTGCACTAGAAATTTATGAGAACATATATATGATGGGAACTGAGCAGACGCCACCTAAGCCAACTAGTTTATCTTACTTTTCTTAGGGTTGCTATTCACATGAATTAAAGCAATTGATGAAGATCATCGAATGGAATAATATATATATACTAGCAGGCTACGCCCGCTTCGCTGGTCACTATTTTTAAATGAATCATTATAAGTATTGAATTCTCAAAATTGCAGTAATTTTTATCATGTGAAAAAAAAAAAAAAAGAACTCTGATAGGGAAAAATGCCGCACCGGGTCCCCACTGCCTTCGGCAGAGCAGACCCGTGTGCGATGCGCACGCGCGAATGCATATATATGAGAGCCCTAATAATTTTACACATTCGAAAATATCCGCAATCGATTTGTAAGTATCAAAAACCTCAATGCACCAGTTTTGAATGATCTATCTCTATTTTTATTTTTTTGCCCTTCCACTTTCTCCCCCCTTCCCGCCCCTCCCAATAATTTTAAAAATTCAAAAATATCCGCAATCGATTTGTAATCGATTATCGAAAACCTCTATGTACTAATTTTGAATGATCTGACACTGTTTTTATTTTTTTGCCCCCCCTGTCCCCTCCCCCTTCTTGCCCCTCCTAATAACTTTACACAATCGAAAATATCCCCATTCGACTTGCAGGCCTTTAACACTAGAATTACGGAAGGTGTCATTTTGACCCCAAGCAAACTTTTTTCTTCAATGTTTCTTCTATTTTTTCACAAATATTTTCGTCCTTTCTTGACTTTTCCTAAATCATTATGCTTTTCAAAAAAAAAAAAAAAAAAAAAAAAAATCCAAGAAAACCCTATTTAACTTTTAGTCTTAACAAAGGTTTATACCTAGAAATACGGGCAGGTGTCATTTTTTACCCCTATGAGAAAGAAATATATCCGAATATCTTTTTCTGCGGTAAACTATTTTTGTTTTCACCTGCTAAACAAAAACAAATAAAAGGAAAGGAAATGATGTGTTTGTGTAATATCTCATCTGCCAGGCACTTGATTTGAATTTTCCAAATGCATTAACTTGTGAAATGAGAACAGATAAAAAAGCTTATGTTCGAGAAAACAATTGTAGATTTTGCTAGGCATTTTGTTTCTAACATATAATAACAATTTTGGATAAAATATTTTGTTATATTTATGTGAGTTTATTATATACTAATGGCTCGTAGAAAAGGACTAATGAAAGAAGAAATTGTTAAATTGATGCAAGAACTATCTGATTGTGTGTCTGATTTTGAAATGGATAACAATTCTTCAAATAGAGATGAAAATGAAACCTCTAGTGACTCAGAATTTGTTATAGTGAGAAATCATGTGATATCATCTTCTAGCTCATATGAAAGTGAAAATGAATTAGCTCCCAATAATTCAAATTCTGACATAACTAAGAATGCCAAAGCAGGAACTAGTACCATATGCTCAAAAGGGAATAATAAGAAATTAAACGTTATTCAGCCAGCTATTTGTCCGTACCCTTTAAAACATATTTTCATCATTGTAATTTAGTTTATTTTTATTGGATTTTCAATAATATATAATATTATACAAGGAAATATGCAGATTTTGTTTTCCAGGGGTCATAATGACCCCCATCGTATATCCAGGTATACGAAGATCACCGTAATTCTAGTGTTAAAACCTATCTGTACCAATTTTGAACGGCCTAACTGTATTTCTATTTGTTTTTGCTCTATATCCCCCCATCCTCTTGCTGCCGCACCTGGGGGCTGAATTTCTAAAATTCCAGAAATTTGTTTTTAGATAGTTGCATTAGCTATTTTAGAGCAAAAATTTCACGTATATCTATTTTTTTTTTTTTTTTTTTTTTGTGATATATAGGATTATGCGAAATCACGTTTTGCCCCCCCCCCTGCCCCCCTTGGCGACCGAATTTCAAAAATTCCATAAACCGATTTTTAGACATTTGTATTAGCTATATTTTAAAGCAAAAAAATTACGGATATCTGTTTTTTTGTTTGAGATATGAAGGATTTTGTGAAATTACGTTTTGCTAACCTCCCCCCCTTGGGGGGCGAATTTTGTAAAATCGCTTGCGGTGTTGTCTTTCACGGGTCGTAAACATTAACCGTGCCAAATTTGGTCCCGCTGGGTGAAACGGCCTAGGGTTCTATAGCGGACACACACACAGACTCTGCTCTTTTATATATATAGATATAATTATATAAGTAGTAACTAGTAAATTAATATAAAAATTTAATGTGTCAAAACTAACGACTAATACCTAATACCATGGCACATTGACTTAGACTAAATGTTTTTTTTTTTTTTTTTTTTTTTTTTTTTTTCACTGCAACATAAACTACAGCCGGATTTGCAAAAAATCGCATTAGAATGAACATTTGCAACTACTGTTATTGGACAAATAAATTAAGTGAAGGAATTATAATGAAAATAACACATTTATGTTTGATATAGTTTTCTTAATAATTTCGCATATATTTATATATTACTAGTAGGAAATTAACTATTATAGAAATAAAAAACTAATTATTTTGATGACAAAGTTTACACTCAATATGAAATGAATATTAACATTACTGCAAAATGTATTTTAATATCTGAAAAGATATGCCGATAACGAGAACAAACTATTTAATTTTTAGAAAATGAGAAATTAATTCCAGAAAACCTTTTGAACACTGGGATTCTAAGTAGTCTGAAATTATACTAAGCTGTGCTGAATAAGTAATGAGGCAATTGAAGTTCATTAAAATAAATTGAAGTAAGTTGTAGGATATAAGGCTCTGTTTTAGGATTTTTGGTACTTAATTATACTAATCTACCCAATATACGACATAAAGTCAAAACATAAAATGAGCTTAAGCTCTTTCATAAAATTACTTGTTGATATTTTACTAAGAAGATTCTAAATAAATAATTAATTATAGAATTTCGGATATGGGGGATGATTGTAAAGGAAATAAATCTGGATTACAACTTCTATTACTTATTTATGGATCAATTTATTTAGGTGGGTGATGTATCTTTAAACATTAAAAAGGATGAACATATAAATTTGTCTTGTAAATCTTATATATTTTTTCTTCTATATTTAATAAAAGAATGCAATAAAAAAGTATCCTTCTGGTTTACTATGAATTTATGTGTTTTGAGATGTCCTGGACAATACTTAAACATTTTAAAATAAATCTCTGTGTACACGTGATCTAAGTTTTGTAGCAGCTTTAGTTCTAACTGTTGTGTTGCCTTTCTAACAAGTACTTATTTACAGAATCTCATAAAAGTTAGTGATTAATTGCAATTAATCAAATTATTTCGGTAGGTGATATATCTTTAAACAAGAAAAATAATGAAAGCATAAATCTGTCTTGTAAATCTTATATCTACTTTTTTGTACATTCACTAAAATAATGTATATCAAAAAATTCTGCCTCTGGTTTGGTTATTTTGAAATGTCCTAAACAAGACTTGAACATTTTTAAATAACTGTCTGTGCATGTGAACTAAGTTTTATGGCAGTTTTAGTTCTAGCTATTGTGTAGCCCTTCTAACAAGTACTTATTTACGGAATCTAATGAAATTTATTAATTAATTGCACCTTAAAGTAAATTGTTGCCTGTCAGTTTTTGGTACACATTATCTAATAGGGATCGGTGCTATGTTGTAAATTTTCCCAATTTACATTACGCCTATTTTTTATTTATGGTTAAACAAAACTTAATATGTGAGATGGTCATTGTGAGAAATATGCTGATTCAATAATAGTTCATATTGTGGTGGACGGGTGGCTTTGTTAGGATAATATTTCCTAGTATACTGCAAAGCTGTATTTCAACTTCTATACCGTATAACTAAACAAAAGAAATAGCCATTAAAAAAAAAAAAAAAAAAAAAAAATCTGAATGAATTTTACATCGACCGACATAACGCGTTGATATTATTAAGCTGGTATTATTTTCCTTATTGCTATATCTCAGCATTCGTTCGTTAAATTTGTACCGAAATGACGGAATTTGTACGGAAATTACCGAAATTAATTCTAAAATTGAAGGTTATGTTTTTACATAAAACTATATAGAAGACAATTTTGTAATGGTTGTACCATACTAGTTTTAAGATGGTATTGAAAAATTAAATGATGTAATATGGATAAGCATTTAAAAAAAAAAAAATAAATAAAAAAAAATATTAACTTCTTTATAGATAAGCGTTTTCATTATGGCTTAGTTCATATCAGGGTTGCCAGATTTGGCTTTTTTTTTAATTCAATAGTCACCAATAATATTTATTTGTAACGGTTGCCTAATCACTTCGAAGGTTGATAATCTATTATGTAAATCAAATGTCACTTCTCAAAATTATTGGTGACTAATGAATAACAGATACGCTGTAGTTAGAGGATCAGATAGGTGCTACATAACCTAAGCTGGTTGGCGAAAAATTGTCTGTCTTCGCCGGATTGAGCTTCCATTTATACCCTTCTATAAATCCAGAATTTTCTGGTAAATTTTCAAGAAATTAAGATAGAGCTTAGTATTCGAGATATCACTAATAAGGGTTTTACGGCCTAGGCTGCCAAAAATGTCCCCAAGGAGCTAAAAACTCGTCGAGTTTGGCGTCAAGGCCGTTACCCGCCTTGGTGAAGTTTTGTAACGGGTTTTTAAAGAAAAAATAAACTATTTAACCGCTAAAACAAGCTAGAAATGCAGAAAATTTACGTTTTATAACCTGATTAAGCATCTTTGAATGAATTTACATAAAAATTGCTAATATTATTTAGAAATTCGTAACAGTATAATCGTGAAGAGTCTAAATTTCTAAAACACTTCGAGAGGTGTATGCTTGATGATTAACATGCCCCACAGAAAATAATAAAAAGGAGTTATGTCTGGTAATATACATTGCCGCAACAAGTAATTTTGTTTCATATTCTTCACACTTTCATGATATTTGAAAATTTCATAGAGATATGTGTGATACTTAAGCATGGAACTTCAATTTACAATATTCTTATATATATGAAACTATATATGAAAATTATATATAAGAAAACTAGTACGTCGGCCTGGCGTTGCCCAGGTTGATTTAGTGTTTATAGAATAATAAAATCAATGAAAGAACTGAACAAAGGTTTTAAATGGAAAAGGAAATGCATGAAATATTTCCCGAATTCTTTAACAGAAAATATTACAAATAAATAAAAAGGAAATTAAAGGGGATTAATGTGCAAGTTGTACCTGACGGGACTAAAGTGAAAGTTGTACCTCACGGGACTAATGTGCAAGTAGCACCGAACGAACAAACTATTTCTTTCAACGAAAATGCCTACTAACCCTGGACGATAGGTCTAACATATCGTATCATATTATATAACGTATTTATCGTAATATAACTCAATACTTATTACGCTTCCTTCTTCGACTCGTTTTAATACGCATTTTTTATATGCATGAGCAGCCCCCGAAAAACAAAAACATTAAATCATTAAATTCATTTTTTTTACTTATTTTTATTTCATATTATTTCACGCGCACTTCTTATTTCCTAATTCAAAATTATTAAAAAACTTTTTCGATATCGCTTGTAACGATACTGATTATTATTAATTTTCTTTTCTTTCTGGCAAAAGCAGAATTTAGTTTAGGACGGAGGGCTATTAGTTTTTTTTTCTTCCCAATTATAACATTGCTTTCAAATTATTCAATTATATTTTCGATAAATTTTAGATTTCGATAAATGTCCAACTATTGAAAACGACAATGCAAAAATCCCAGACTGAGACTAATAGGCCCTCAGTCCTAATAAATAAATGCAAAAAGCACGGCTTTACTATGTGATCCTCTTTGCGACTTTAAATGTTTTTGGCCATTTATGCAACGAATTGAAATGGCTATCGCAATTACGAAACTAAAGACATTGGCGAGGAACATCTGGCTACTTCGGTGCCAAATTTCAAATTTCGCCAAAGGTTTCCGATACGAAAGCAATTAAAGAAAAAAGAAAGAAAGAAAAAAAAAAAAAAAACTCTTAGTCTTATGCACAAAATGAAAAAAAAAAATCTTAATGAAATTTAAATTAAAACTGTTTAAAATTAAGGTAAAAACATAAAATAATCCTATAAATTACTCTTAAAATATCTGTAAAAACGAAGTATTTTGTTTTAATGTAGAAAATCGGAAAGTACTAGGTTAAATAAAAATTTCAACCTAACGCCAAATATTTCTATGCAAATATTTATTTACACGTGAATTCTTCATTAAATAGCAAAGCAAGTACAATAGTGTAAAATATGTTAAAATAGTGTAAAATTTTCGTAATGTAACTATTTATTATTATTATTATTTTTCTCGTGAAAGTAAAAATATTTTATTTCCAAAAAAAGAATGAGAATTATATTTATTTATTTTTATTTATTTGTTTTCTATTTATCTATTTATTTATATTTTTGCCATCAAATACATCCTTCTTTTTACTCATTTTAAAGTTAAAATGGGGTTTTATTTAATATTTTTTGATCCAGTTATCCGATTGAACAAAATAAAATACAGCATTAGTTAGATTTTTTCCTGATTAATTAGTATAGTATACTTTCCGTATTAGTCGGTTAAACGGTGTAGCTTTTACAGCGAACTAAAAATCCGGACCGATTCGGGAGAATTTTCCACTGTTGGTCTTCGACGGATTTACACGTTTTGATATAAACATGATTTGACTATTTTTTGAAAATATCTATAGATTTGAAAACTTCTTTACACACCATAAATTTTAAGCCAGCACAACCGGTTTCGAAAGGACGTAGCCTTTCTTCATCAGGTGAAAAAAAAAACATGTTCTACTGCCTTGGAGGCAAAAGCAAGACTGAAAGTAGGGCAAAATCCAGAGGGGGGGGGGAGGTAGAGGTCTGCACGGACCGGAATTTCGAGGCCCGGGACCGGCCCGACCCGTACGAAAAATTTACTTACCCGGCCCGACCTGTTATGACATCGAAAAATGCGGCCCGGGCCCGGCCCGGACAAAAGACGATAAAATCAGGCCCGACCCGGCCCGGCGCGATTCAAAAAAATAAAAGCCTTTTTTTTAAACAGATTTTTAGTATGTGTTTTGCAGAGGTTTTATATAACCAAACAATAGTACGTTATTTAACAAAACTGCTGAAATTTTACAAGACAATAATATATATAATGATCCTCATCTGTCATGAACGAATCCGGTTAGTACCGCTTCAAAACAGAAACTTTTGGCAGCCATTTTTTTTTTCCGTTTGTTCAACTCACTGAGCTGGTTCAACTTACAGAAACATACATATAATATGTTTTGTATCGCACGTATTCTCATTTATTTTCACTATAACCTTGAAAAACTATTCAATTGTAATGTTTAAAGATCTAAACTAAATATAATGGATCACTGGCTATTATAAACATGAATCTATAAATAGAATTATGTAACTTCATGATTGTAAGCAACGGAATACCAAATAAAAACAAACGGAAACTGTTGCCATTCAGAAAATACAAATTCCAAATGGATTCCGAATGAACGACTCTTTCTACGAAAAAAAAAAAAAAAAAAAAAAAAAAAAACGCTTAAAGTATTTCTAAAACATATTAAAGCCTTAAAACTCTTAAAATATTTGTAAAAGCATATTAAAGTCTTTAAATACATCAAGCTTCATTGTTTGTTTACATTGAAAGGTATGATTGGCGTCGAGTTCAGAACGTAAATGACGCCAGTTGATTTTAGTTTTGAAATTAGTGTAAATTTATAGTTGGGATAGAATGCTTGGTTGGGCAAGTAAAGATCACCAGTTGAAATGAGTATAGAGCATTTCCTCGTGACGTCTGGTGGTTGGCAAAAAAGCGCGCTCAATTTTCCCGCGCCCGCCCACCATTGATTTTCCGTTGGTAATCCGCCATCGCTATGCTTTTCCCAAGCCTTTTTGCCAACCACTCATAAAAGTTGAGATGTTTGTTTACAAACAAGGAACTGCCCTATTGAAAGTAGAATAATCTAAGGTGATAATGTCGAGTCAAGATAAAATGTTCGGTTGAGAATGAGAAAGTCTCTAGCTGGATCCCGGATATTTTGGCGATGTTGCGGGTGAGATAGCTGGTTGGAAGTATCGAGTAGAGTTGAATTTGGATTAGCATGGAGTGTCTGTAATTATTGGATAGTTAATTGGAAAATACGCAAGCAAAGTGATGACGTCACTGGCCGTCAGTGGATGCAAAAAAAAAAAAAAGATTTCCTATGTTAAACGCCCATTGGATTTTTTGTAAAAAATTATTAAAAATTGAGGCAAATTATTTCTCGATTTTAATCCTTATATTTCGGCATAGATATGTATTAGTTATCGTCTGCATGCGTTAGATTAAGTTGTTTTTGCTGTAAAATTGATAAAATTTAAATTTTAAATTTCAAAACTCTAGAAAAAAAAATGGCAAACTTTCATATTCGATTCAAAACATAACTATTTCATTTCAAAGGATGATAATTACACAATAAATGTCCAACTAATATACTAATTAAAAGGAAAATGATAAATATTCTATCATAATTTGAAGTCAAATTTGTTTTCAAATGTCTAAATAAAGTGTCTGATATAAGATACTCATATGTTGCAGCGGAATAGATTTAATATATCTGTCATCCTTGGCGGAAAAAAAAATATCGCCAAATTATTTTGGCGAACATATTTAATTCCTTTCAAATATCATGGTTATTTTAACAACTTATATTAAGAGAGCGATGAATTATATGAAACAATATTTCGTACAATACATATTACGAAAATAAACATCTGTCATGTATATTTTCGTATTATGTTTTTAATCGCAAATACAAAAAACGCCAAAGATGACACAGTTTTGAAACTTAAAATTTTGTCAATTTGACAGCAAAATAAATCAATCTAACACATGGATACTAAAGCATATCTATACACAAATACAGGTATTAAAATAGGGAAATAATTTTTCTCGATTTTTAATAATTTTTTACAAAATATCCAATGGACGATTAACATAGGGAATCTTTTTCTTGCATCCACTGAAGGTCAGTGACGTCACACTTCGCTTGCGTATTTGAAAATAGGATCTTCGATAGTCTTAAAAAAAAGTATTTTGGTAAAATGAAGTGAATAGTTTTTTACTTTCTCTTACCCAAGGTTTGAGAAGGTATTGTTTAAGGGTCAAATTTTCAAACGTGGGTATTTGTTATACTTACATGTTCTGAGGTCCCCTGAATACGAAAATCATGTTTTTAGCGAATGGTCTCTGTGTGTGTGTGTGTCTGTCTGTCTGTGTGTCTGGATGTCTGTGTGTCTGTTATCAGCATACCTCAAGAACAAATAGTAGCAGAAATTCCAAACTCGGTTTTCTGAATGTGTATCATATAGAGATGCTACAGTAAGATTTCGTTGAGATGAAGCAAATGATTCGTGTACAGGGACATTCAAAAGTATTTAAATACATTACGTCTATGGGGGAAATTGCAGGTAAGTAGAATTTAACATCTATAGACTGCGCTAGACCAAATAAAACGAATATATATTTTTTGTAATAGAGATAGTCAACTGGGAAATTTTTTTTGTGTATGTAGGAGCTCCGCCGCCCCCCCTCCCCTCGAGGGAAGTAAATTTTCATGGTGGGTATCTTTCAAAAGAGCTCGACAATACGTTTAAAACGAATGGTTGAACCATCGATCTGCGATAATTTAAAATAAAGTTATTGATTCTTTTCAATTTTAACAAAATTTTTTTTTTTTTTACTTTAATATTGAGAATAAATTTTTTTTTTTTTTTTTTTTTTTTTTTGATATTTAGTGTTATACTACTTCTCTAATATGGAAATCGTCTGTATTATCATACAAGATAAGTTTTTTAAATAATAATTTTAATAAATAATTTTTTAAAAACGGAATTATTTTTTAATAACCGAATTAAATTCTGTATAAATGTAGGTGCATTAATGAAACGAGGGGTTGAGGAGGGCCAGAACTAATTGTCATATAAAACTCTTCCGAAGCCTAATTTGAATTGTTCAACATAGGTTTACATAACAGTACTCGTTATCTTACCTTTTAATCTCCAACCTGTACTTATTGTATTAAATTTCAGTGTAAGAGAAAGTCGTGTGAGTGACACACCAGATTATTCTTATTATGATGACTTTAAATAGAGCACTTAACGGAACACTGGGATGTGTTGTTGCTGTTGTGGTTGTCGGGCCTATATTTTTTGTCAGCGAGCAGTTTTTTTATTGTCATTCATATTTATTGATCGGGTAGATTTTTTTTAATTTCAAAACGGAAATTATAAAATATCGAAGCACATTTGATTTATAAACAAAAATTGAAATTATATTTAAATGATCACGTGGTAATCTTCATGTTCTAAACATTATTTTCAAGATTTATTGTTCACATTCCGTCATTTTTGACGAGTTATATACTAGTTATATATAAACAGAAAGTCATTATTATAGACAAGGCACAAAGACAAACAGAAAGTCATATCGAAAATATTAGCAATCATCAAACAATATAGGAAGGTATTTAAAATGGTTAATACTACTGAAAATGCACTTTCAACTATTTTCTCTTATATACAATAATGTATCCGAATCTTTCATGTGCTCCGGTAAACAAAACTTTAATGTTAATCCAACCATATTCAATAAAAAAGTTGCTTTTGCCCATGATAAAAATGATGCTACTTTCGTCCACTGGAGAAAAGGAAAAGTTGCCTTAGAGAAAAAGTTACAGCGGAAAGATTTTTATATCCTTTATACTACCTAAACTCAACAGATCATAAAAAACAAACCCTTATACACAGTAATGTATCTAATTTCTTTTGTTATGTACATGTACGCAAACTGGTAGTGACATGCATACTATTTTGAACAGGAAATCATCTAATATTACTTTAAATAAAATATATTAATTTCAAGGCATGCTAAAAATATTTGCGAAAAATCAGATTTCGGACTTACAGACTGATAGACAATTAAATTGACATTACAGACACTTTTTTAACAAAATAGAACTTCATGTGACATACAAGCCTCTAAAATTACGTAAAATAAATGACTGAAGAAATATTTTATCATTTTCCTTTTTCGTTGATTAACGAGGAAACCAGAAAGAGAAAATTTTATTCAGGCCCGGCCTGGCCCGGAGAAAATTTCA
Source organism: Salticus scenicus (assembly GCA_963930645.1). Classification (NCBI taxonomy): domain Eukaryota; kingdom Metazoa; phylum Arthropoda; class Arachnida; order Araneae; family Salticidae; genus Salticus; species Salticus scenicus. The sequence continues at coordinate 317,088,559 of OZ005650.1, forward strand.
TTCAGGCCCGGCCCGGCCCGACTATACACAAAAAAAACTGAGCCCGAGCCCGGCCCTGCCAGAGAATGAAAAAAAAAATTAAGCCCGAGCACGGCCCGGCCCGAGAGAAAATTCAAAAATTCGGCCCGAACCCGGCCCGTGCAGTCCTCTAGGGGGAGGAGCAACACAAACAAACAATAGGAAGCGTCATGCACGACCAATCAGAGAGGAACACACATACATACATACTAAAAAAAAAAAAAAAAAAGAAAAAAAAAAGAGGAAGGGAAGGAATAATCAATTAAAATTTTTGTTTTATTTATTTAATTAATATTATGCTAATAGGTAAAATTAATAAAATTTATTTATTAATTCTTATTTTTTTTTATTAGAATTATTTTATTATAACTTCATGCTAACCGCGTTTCCGAACTTGATTTTTTAGAAAAATTAGCTATTTACCTTAATCGTGATAAAATTGTCAATGTAAAATCTGATTCCACTTTGCTGTCTACAGCCTGGAAAAATGTGTTTAATTCAATTAAATAATTTCCTTCATTATGTTTATAACATAATATTCGTTATAATAAAATAATTCTAATTAAAAAAAATAATTAATAAATAAATTTTATTAAATTTACTTATTAGTATAATATTAATTAAATATATAAAACAAAAAAAAATAATTGATTATTCCTTCCCTTCCTCTTTTTTTTTTTTTTTTTTTTTTTTTTTTTGTGTGTGTGTGTGTGTTCCTCTCTGGTACTGCATGATGCTTCCTATTGGTTGTTTGTGTTGCTCCTTCCCCTCTGGATTTTGCCCTGCTTTCAGTCTTGCTTTTGCCTCCAAGGTAGTATCGCGTTTTTTTTTTTTTTTTAACACCTGATGAAGAAAGGCTACGTCCTTTCAAAACCGGTTGTACTGGCTTAAAATTTATGGTGTGTAAAGAAGTTTTAAAATCTATATATTGATTGTACACCAATTTTCAATTTAGTTTTGGTTTGAAAATATCTTTTTATCTCTGTCTCTGTCTCATGCAGTGTGCTTCCCTGTATTCGTGCGTTCGTCAAGAATTTTTTAGACACTGTATGTGAAGAACAAATGGACAAATTTTAATTAAACGATATTTAATTTGATCTTAATGTAAAAGGAGTCTGATTATATTTGGGGACAAATCATTTATAAAAGAACGTCGAAATCTTAATTACTGATGCTCTTTAATATGGCAATATGTGATAAAATCTCGTGTTAAAGTATAAAATGAGAATCATTTTTAATTTTGCAACGTGAAATTAAAATAAAACACTTACGACAGTAATAGTAAGCCAGGAAAATATGTTTTTATTCGTACAGGAATAGTTCGTACCCTCCCTCTTGACGCGTAAATGCCTTCTAAGCATTGCAAATTAAAAATATGATTAACTTTTAAAAGAACTAATCAATAACAAATGGTTGAACCAGAGATCAGTGATAATTTAAAGGAAATGCATCATTATTTTACGCAAAATAAATAAATATATAAATAAATAAATTTTAAAAAAAGTGTATTTGTCTCAGACGTTTGCATAAAACTGATTTTCTTTTAACATTTATCGTCATACTTATCTGAGACGAAAAAATATCTAAATTCATAATGAAAAGTAATTTTAATGAATAATAATTTTAATATGTAATTTGAACTTTTTTTTTTTTGAAGGGGGGGGGGGGGTGAGGTGAGGTACAACATACTAGTTTTTGTGTATGAAATGAAAACCTAGACAAATGCTTTGTACAAACTATATTTTTATGCACCACTTAATATATATATATACAGTGGGTTGCTAAATTAAGGTGGACACTCATAAAAATCAAGTTATCGTGATTTTTTTTTCTAAATGAAAATATGTTATATGCTACAATTGGTATTTATTACTTTATTTAATGTTAATATACATATTTAATAGCTATACAATAAAAAAATATAATGGAAACGGGAAAAAAAGGAAACATTATGTAAGGCATTAGTATCTGGTGACATTTTCTTTGGCTGATATTAATGTTTCAATGTGTCACGGCGTGACTTTTATGCAGGATTTTGCATTTTGTTTAGTTAAAGGATTGTGATACCAGACATTTATAAATTTTTCGATCAGTTACCGCTTGTATATAATCATTTCCTTGGCAATTTCCCTTTTTGTAATATCACATAAGTTTTCTAAGCCATTCATATCGAACGAATTGCCAGGCCAAGGTAATACTTCGGTATTCTTGGCCCGTAAAAATTTGGTAACACTTTTGGCTTGACGGCACGGTCCAGAATCTTGATTAAAAACATTGTGTTTCCCTTCCAGAAATAATTTTTCCAACTGTGGAAGAAGACGAGTTCGTAGAACTTCCTTATATTGGTCATGTTTCATGGTTCCTTGAACAATGTGTAAACGTCCTACACACTTGGTATTTATAGTAGACCAAACCATGACATTCAGCGTATGTTTTACCCTTTCTATTATGCCTTCAGTGTAGAATTGATCTCTCGGAAGCCGCCACATGAAACTGCTTTTAACGTCTAAAATTTCAAAAACTGACTCATCTGTAATACATACCTGAAATTGAAATAAATTACGGTTTAATTGCAAAAAAAGACTTACATATCATTAAAACTATTCATAAACATCATGCATTACCTTACTCCAATCTTCCACAGTCATGTGGCGATGGTTTCAAACCCAGTCTTTTTCATAGCCTCTGTGAGCTTAGGCTTGCGAATTGGACGGTGGCCTGTCAGGTCTTCTTCTGCCAATTTTCAGGGCACAGTTCACTTCCAATTGGCAATACTTGACTCCTGAACAATCTGAGTCAGCGTAACAGTACATTTTATCTTTTTTCGTAAGCAAATGTCCTTAATATTTCTCTCTGTTCTGAGTGCATTATACGTTTTGTACCACACTTCCCTGTTTTTTTTTCGGCGAAAGGGACAGGTTTTTGTCAAAATTCGCTTTTATTTTATTTACAGCAGATTTAGAAAACCCAACAATATTTGCAACTTTTCTCTGGGAATGTTGTGTATGCTAGAGGAGAGTTTTAATTTCGGATTTTTTTTCTCGGAGAAATGTCACTTCCTGTGACCATATTAAAATTTTAAAAAATTAATTGAGTTATAAAAATGTAGTCAAAATGAATATAATTGTACCTCAATAATTAAACTTTACTTACGTTATTAAATATGCATCTGAATGCACACTAAATCTCAGTTCTTAGGATCCAAAGTACACGTACTACACGTTGAGAGCATTCTACAGCATATATTGAAGTGACTGTCCCAAAAATGTCCCTAAGCTCAATATTTTTTGTTTAAATCACTTAAAATAATGTGTAGCATAATAAAACTTAATAAAAATGCGTTCCAGTAACAAAAGAACGACTTTTAGAAATTATAAGTGGCATAAAAACGCAAAAATGTAAAAAATGTCAAGTGTCCACATTAATTTGGCAACCCACTGTATATATACGAATTGTTAAGGATATTTATTCCATACTACGTTTTCACTAATAGAGAGACACCCTGTTCCTATCTTCTAAGCAAAGCATATCGAAAAAAAAATAGGAGATATATTTAATGCAATAGACAATTGTAATAATATATATTTGCAATAATAATAGAATTTGAAAAGTTGTTTTTATAAATATGTAAATGGTAATCTTTAAATAGTTTTTTTCATCTGTCAATTATTTTATTATTATTTTTTTTAATATAATGAATTTTTGATGAATAATGTAGCTTTTCCTATTTTTTTGCAGATGAAAAACTAATAAAGTTCTAATTACTTCCTGTTTTCTTTTCATCTTTATAATAATAATTATTATTATTTAAATATATATCCAACAGAAGGAAGTTCTGGGTTCGTAAAATTTTCTTCTTTCGTTTTTCTGAGAATTTTATACACATTAATGTGCTGTTTGTCCATTTTTTGAGTAGTTTCTCCGTGTGTGAGTGTGTGTGCGTATGAGCGAGAGAGAAAAAGAAAGAGATTGTGGTAGTTTAAAATGAAAAACTAATTCAGAGAATTTCATAAAAATTGGTGTGTAATGCTCAACAAGCTTTTGTGTATAAGATTTTGGCGTATAATACTCAACAAACTAAGCTTCTATTGCTGAAATTGCTTCCGTTTACGTAGAGGCTTAAATTTTAAAGTACATACCATATTAGGTTCTGAAGTTTATAAATTACAAAAACATAATATGTAAAGGAAGCATTGTAAAAACAACTGCGCCGATTCAAACGCAATTTTTTCGCTAACGGATGGCACTGTTATGCCGCAATTTTCTCCTTTATTCGGAATGTTATATCTCAATTTTTATAGCATATAAATGCATGACAAACAACATGTGATTGTATCGCATGTGATATAAAAATTATAAACAAAATGTTGTGTTGATCTGAGTGTATAACAGCCGAAAGATGACGCTGATATAACATAGCGTCTGAGAATTTCATAGCTGAGCATGCATTGGTTAAAACTGCAACACATTGCATGAGTAAAATCAGTATTGTGAGAAGTTATATTGATTTCTTTATGAATATTAATTTCATGTGGTTTTGTTGTATATAATGATAAAGACGAAAATTTAATGATGTACATTTCGCGTACAAAATTTACTTATATACTTCATATGAATTTTTGGTACTATGTTCTGATAACTACAATGAAATGTATTTTGCTACGAATCCTAAATGGATTAAAATATCTTTTAAATTTCTATGTAAAAGTTAAGATGAAATTTAGAAGATAAGTTGAAAGACTACTATTATTCTTTTAACACTATTTTTTATAAGGGGGTGTACTCATTTTATGTATAGACTATATAATTTTTTTACTATTATTTCAGACCGCTGTTTTAGTTTAATTAAATTTAGTTTTTATTTTTTTATTTTTTTATTTTTTTTATTTTTTATTTATTTTTTTTTTTTGTTAATTTTTAGATAGTATGGCCGTTGTGCATTTTATATTTATCTGTAAAAGCAATAATTCCTTATACGAATAATAATAAAGCAAAATTACACATTTTATACTTTATATTTAATGAATTTTATAATTTTAATCCTCATGAACGTTGATAAATTAATTGAATAATTTTATCTAAACTATGCTTCAATGATTAAAGCTAGAAAAAATGTCTTTTAGAAATTACGGATAACCATTATCTTTGAAAGAAATATCATTTCCTTTTACAATTATTTTTCAATTAAAATATCATTTATTTACTCAACTTATGAAACTGTTATCGGGAAATTCGTAATTTTCTATTTTTAAAAAGAGCTTTTTAAAGATAACGAGTTTAAGGATAATGAAATTATCCTAATAAAGCTTTAGAGTTTTCTTTAATTTAGTATCACCTAATATTTATTTTTTATTTTTTCTGTTATATATGAATTTTCTAAAATTGTTACCGCATAAAGTTATCAAAAAATACTGATGAGTCATAAAGTACATTTATTAAAAATTATCTATTTATTATTATTATGATTATTATTATTATTATTAATTTCAATTGAGTAATAGATTTGCTTAACATTTTTTTTTTTTTTTTTTTTTTTTAACAAGTTTTGAATTTTTATATTTATTTTATGCACGTCAATTTCAACAACTGATTATTATTATTATTATTATTTATTTATTTATTTTTTCGCAGAAAAATTTCTTTTATGATTATATTTTAGTATATTGCACTTTGTTTTCTAATATATATAAAAAAATTAGCAGCCAGCGATACTTTATTTCATTTTTACTCTAAATATCGTTAATTATAAACAATTTCTTCAAATATTTTTATTTTAAATAGCAATTATAAAATATTTTTTCGCATATGTTTACTTGATGTGATACCCTATAACTATTTATTTTAGAACTGGGATACAGATTTTTTTCCCAATGAATAATTCATTTCCATTAATCAAGGTAAAAAGTATCGCAAAATTATATTATTCTTTACGTATGAATCATTTGTCTTAATAATTATCACTTAGAAGTTTGCAAAGAAAGCTTATTTTTTTCAGCAATATTTTTTTTTTTTTTTTTAATTTAAATAACTACATATTTTCGAGCTTAATTGAATAATATGATTAAATAAGAAAAATACATATATGTAGAGAATGATGAAACTAATGATGTGTTTAGAAGCAAAAACTTTTATTTAATCATAAAAAAATATTTTGTATTGCAAGCTGCAATTTTAAATATATAAATCAATAACAAACTTAAATACATAACAGGTTCAGTATGAAATTAAACTAAAACTTCAAATTTTATTTATAATTTACAGTAATTTTCAATTAAACTACCAGATCGATCGATCAAATAACTATACTGACAAGATATTGGTCAAAAACTAATTGGGGAAACAACTTAAAAAGATAAGTTTTGTGATTTCCTTTTAAGGAAAAAACAAAAATAAAATAATCATTTTAAGTCGTTTTAAAATTACACTTTTCGCGAGTGATTCTTTTTTTTTTTTTTTTAATACTAAGTTTATCTTAAAAAAAAAAAAAAATAATAATAATAATAATAATTAAATAAATAAATAAATAAAATAAAATTAATGTCATTAATTATAAACATATTTCAGCATTTTAACATCTTTTTTTTAGTGAAATTTAAGTCTTATATTCTTGTTGATAGGTTTAAAACATAATATTTTTAATTTTTCTCTAAAAATGCAGATTTTAAAAGACAACAGACAGTTTCTGTGGGCAGATTCAACTTAATTTCTTTCCATACCAGATAAGCAGAGATCACATAATTCGATGCCGCTCGAATAATTCTACATTTGATTTAAAAAACACAAAAGAAAACTCATGCTCTTTGATGATTAACACTTCCCAACAGTATGTACTCATTATATCTTCAATGTTCTTTGGTTGCGTTATCACACTACGGACAGATAGAAGGACAGAAAGCCCAGACAGCACATCGCCTCCCCAGGATATCTTCAAGATGTCTTCTGGATGACAAGGCATGCCAGAAACGTCCTTAAGATGTACCGTGGATAAGTTAAGCCTAATTGTGCTGTTAGGGAGACGGATAGCTAAATTAATTGAATTCATAATCACTATTAAATATTGTTTTAAGCAATTAAATCACTTAACACAAAAGTAAATGGAATTTTCACTTGTAGCCTTTAGTGTATCTGAATATTCTAGTGTTGCCTTGTAAATCTGAACAATATCATATCATATTATATAAAAAGTATTATTTTAGCATATTAACAATAAATTTATTTATTATTTTTTCAATGGAAAATGATCTGAATGTATTTTATAAAATCGTCTCTCTTAAATCGCAATGGATTGGCATTTTTAAATTGGGGTGTGACTGTGCGCAAATAAGTTGTACAGAGCCTATTCCTGTCATTTTAAATAGAGAACATTCCATAGTTAATTTGAATAAAATATATATCATTGTGAAAGACATTCTGAAAATACTTACTGACTTTGAAATTTACGGACATTAATATTTACGGACAATCAGGCAGATAGATGGTCTAATTCAAATTTTATACACATTTAAATATAATTATAAAGTATTAAAATATTTTAAAAAAAATGAAAATGTACTTTAACTTTTTACTTCTGCAGCCATTAACATAGCTGAATACATGTATGTTGTCTTGCAAATCTTAATTGAAAGCATTCCTTTGTGTATATAAATAACATATTTCAATTTCGGTAAGATGTGTGTGAAGTAAAGTTATTAAAATAAGTCTTATAAAAATGCCTCTTGCAGAGCGTAATGATTTGGAATAATTTTGGCTGCCCTTGTAAACAAACCAGTTGTAGTATTTGCTCATTTTTCAATAAGGGAGTGATATTTAGTGAGCTTAAATAATCTATATCAGTTTCAAGAAATTCCATTAATTTTAAGAGAGATAGAGAGTGGAGTGGGAGCCAGTCCGATGTAAAAACAGGCAAACTGAAGTCATAAACACTTTTCAATTTTGCTGAAAAGTATTAAAAATTCAGACGGTTGTTCTGACAATTTTTTGTTCTATGCTTTGTCTTTTAAGAAGAAATTGCCGAAGTATATTATACGATAACACTATTTTACACACAAGCAATATCATTACTATGCCAATATAAACTTCCATTTAACCTTTTTAGCATTAGGAAATTTGAAAACACGAGTAGTAGAAATTGAAAAGACCTATAAATATTGGGTAAAGTGTGTAGTTAAAACGCCTTAATGCGGACTATGGACCGTACATAAAAATAGCTTGTACAATATTGGTGATTGTTTGAATATATTTACATGGATCGTACTGACATTTATATATTAGACTGTTTTGTAATCTACTTTTTCTTTGTTTTATAATTTTAAGTAAAAGAAAAGTTTGTTCTGATATAATTTAATTATATCGATGATTTTTAGAGCTGCGGTAGCCTGGTCGGTAAGAGCAGTGAGTTCGTGATCGAAAAATTGCGGGTTCGGTTCACGAGCCGGCCGAAGACCGTCGTGTACGATAATGGCGACTGGTGCACGTTACACAAAATCCTCAAAGACCCCATCTAAAATTATAACTCTGGGGGTACCGGAACATGAATTTAACTCGGCAGTGATCCGAATCAAAATTTGAGTTCCTGTTGTTTGGCTTGTGCTGCCATCTTTCACCAGCTTCTGGAGCTAAAGTCATTCTTAGTCCCTAAGTGGCGCTCCAAAAAAAAAAAAAAAAAAAACGGAAGGCGCACTCCTCTTGCCTTAAATGCGAATAGTTCCACTACCGGGGCTCGGAATATCCGAGTGGCATACGGCAACAACAAAAACAACGATAACATATCGATGATTTTATAATTTTTATTATATCAATTTTGAGGAAGTTCCAAGTTAACCTCATCTAGGAATTTAATTTGAAAGCACAGCAATAATCACGATTTTAATTTGTCTTAAATAAATAAAAGTTATTTAATAAAGAAAAATAGTATGTAGTATTTTTGTTTAATACTTATGATTGTAAAACTCTTGCTGGAACCTAAAATATTTTCCCTTAATGTGTTTGATCAGATCTAATAAAACGTATATTGACTTATGTATAAATGAAATGGATTAAAAATTCATAATATTTTTTTTAAAATAGTTTCTCCATTTTAGTGTTTTCTAGAGTTTGTATTGTTTAGTTATTTTTACCATCTAAATTACAAAAACATGTTAAATTTGTTTAAAGGAGTATATATATATATATATATATATATACATGTGTGTGTGTATAAAGTCATCTTTTTTTCTAAATGATTCTGATTATGATATGCTCTGATAAAAATTGGAATTAATGATAATTAAAAAGATTGAAAGAATCGATTATTTAACGGTACCTTTTATTATTATTATTATTTTTTTTTTAGGTAGATTCCTTATAGGAGATCTACCTATTGCAATGGTTCTCATGACACGACTTCTGGAAAATTTTTTCATATCTTCACCGATCATGACCCCTAGAACCCAAAACCACCCTCCGTTCAAAAGTTTATATATATATATATATATATATATATATATGTATAACGCTTTTTACCATGTTAAGTTGTGAACACGATAACTGGAGTAATTTTTATTTAAATTTAACCAGCTCAGGATATGTTGTCAGGACAGTAAAAATCTCGGTCGAGTTCGTAGATTGGGTGTCCAGCTCAAAGGGGGTGGAAATGGTGGGGGGTGGAAATTTTCATATGCCCATAATTTCTTTAATATTGAAAATAGGAAAAAAATTCAAATCAGTCGAATTACCGCCTTACCCTAAAGAACAATTTTTGTATTTAAACTTTCTCGATAGCTTCAATTGCTTAGAAGTTATAAGCTAAAAAGTGATTTTTTCGTGAATTGTGTTGAAGCCGACATTTTTTATATCTTTCATTGCAAAAATTTATAATCTGATACTTATGTCACGTGCAAACGATAATAAAAAATATCACTGAAAATATAATAAAATTTTAATCACGTTTTTAAACAATATAATAATCTAATTAAAAAAAAAAAAAAAATTAATTTAACAGAAAATATGACGTCACTATTACAACAATGTACTGAGAAAAATGAAATAAAATTTTATCCGTGATTTTAAAGAAATAAAATAAAAGTTAATAAATAAATAAATAAATATGAAAATAAAATCAACATATCTTAGGGCTAAGCAGGTTAAGACTTAGTTATGACATAAGATGCTATAATGTAAAAGATAAATGTCTAAATTTAAAATATTTAAAAATCATTACGTCTCGTAGTTAAATTAAATTTTAATCACATTAAAAACTGAGACAGATAATATACACTAAAAATATACATTTTAAAATATTAAAAACACAAAAACATAAATTTAAACGTTTCGAGCCTTTTACAGGCTCTCATTAGTAAAAAACATCAAATGTAAATGATGAGATGAACAACAGGCTTTCATTATGTGAGTCCAACGTATTCATCAGGAACTGCGCATGCCTCATTAAGTGGCGAAAAATGTTGATTTGTGTACCAGCTCTTCAGGAAAATTCTTGAGTGATAATTTAAACAATTAGATATGATAATTTTAGTACTGTTAAAATCAGGTAAATGGTCAGTTTCTATGGCATGCTGTACTATTTTTGAACGTATATCACGGTTTTTGAAATTTGTTTTATGTTCCTTAATTCGAGTATGAAGAGAACGGCCAGTTTGACAAATATAAACTGAACTACAAGATTTACAAGGGATATTATAAATAACACCTGTACGGGAAAAAGGGGGATAACAGTTTTAAAACTAGAAAGGAAATTACGAATTAGAAATTGAGGTTTATAGGAAACAGATAAATTAACAGTGCGTAAAACTTTGGCAATAAATTCAGAAATAATTTTATAGTAAGGAATAGTAACGAACGATTTAGGTGAATTAGATGAATTAGTTTTATGATTATCCTTATTAAAATCATACTCTTTTAATTTTCTTTTAAGCCAGCGAGAGGGATAATTATTACGCTTTAAGTCCGAAAAAATCCTTTTCAATCCCAACTGGAAAAGTTCATCGGTACTGCAATATAATTTAGCGCGGTGAAGTAACGTATGGAAAACAGCAGATTTATGTGAAGAAGGGTTAGCTGAATTAAAATATAATATTGGCCTGAAAATGTAGGTTTCCTATAAACAGAAGTAACAAATTTAGAATAAGTATCAGAAGGTGAACGCTCAATTAAAATATCTAAGAAAGGGAGTTTATTATCTTTTTCTTGTTCTAAGGTAAACTGAATTGAAGGATTAACGGAATTAGCATAATTAAGAATATCAGAAACATAATGATAATCAGATATTATAAAAACATCGTCCACATATCTACGCGAAAAATAAATTTTTTTTATGTAAATGAGAATTAATTTGATTTTCAATAAACTGCATGACTATTTCTGCAATTCTAACTGAAATGGGGGAGCCCATAGCAGTGCCATTAAATTGTTGATAATAAGAATTATTAGAACTAAAACAGTTGTAAGTTAAACAAAAAGAAATAAGTTCAATTAAAGTATCAGTATCTAAATAATTGTTGAAAGAAATGTCATCGCAAATTTTTCGAATAATATCACAAGCATAAGGGATAGGGATAGATGTGAACAGTGAAACAACATCAAGTGAAATCATTAAACTATCAGAGGGAACATTATTTTGTTTTAAATCATCAATCCATCACTTAATGAGGAATGCGCACTTCCTGATGAATACGTTGTACTCACATAATGAAAGTCTGTTGTTCATCTCATCATTTACATTTGATGTTTTTTACTGATGAGGAGCCTGTAAAAGGCTCGAAACGTTTAAATTTAAGATAAATGTCATCGTTAAAAAAAAAAAAAAAAAAAAAAAAAAAACTAGTTGGCATAGGTGGACTCTGCTCAGTTCCCCATCATATTTATGTTCTCAGAATTTTCTAGTGCGAGACATATTACTAGTGGATCTGCAGATCAGGAGCCTCAACGTCCTATTTGCATCAGACATTATTCAATAGGTCATTTTTATTTATTCCTTATTATATAATAGTATATATTGATTCGATCGACTTATTACCAAAATCAAATACATTCCTGAGGGTGGCGGCAGCCCCCCCAACCCCCCGTTGTATCTCTCTTTGTATACCTATTTGTATATGATATAAAGTGTTACGAAATTGTAAATAATTGCATTTATTTTTGTATAAATTCTTTCAAAGAGGTTTAGTAAGTTGATAAAATGCTAATTTTGTGCCTTTATAGTCGTTTTAGCGTTAAAATAGCCAAATTTTCCTTTAAAAACTCATTAAAAAGCTCCTATAAGGGAAGAAATAAATTTGGCGCCAAATTTGGCGACTATTTCCCTCCTTGGCGATTTTTTTGGCGATCTTGGCGAGAAAATCCTCATTAGGGATATACCAAATATGGAAGCTCTAATCTCATTGGCTGATGTGATACGAGAATTTTCCAGAACAGTCTGTTTTTGATAGAAAAGTATAAAAGGAGCATTATTTTCGCAAAGGCGGTCAGTCTCAGATCTATATCAGTTTCGTCAAATGCTTGCTCAATGGGCTCATGAATATGTGTACCAAATTGCAAGTCAATAGCGTTATTTTGGGGGCCGCTATCGCGGTACATACAAATTCTTCCCATAGGCCGTAATGGTAAAAAAAAATTTGGCGTGTCCCTGTACACGAACTTACAAATGGAATGCACACCGAAAACTATACAGCTAATTTCGTGGGCATCATGAACATGTGTACAAAATTTCAAGTCAATAGCGTGTTTTTTGCGGCCGCTATCGCATGACAGACAGACAGACAGACGGAATCCAAAATCCTTTTGAGTCTCAACAGAGGGCCTCCATTCACATTTCGGCAAAAATTGGAAGTCAATAGCTTGATTTTTGCGGTGGCTATCGCGGTACATACAGATTCTTCCCATAGGCCGTAATCATAAAAAATCTTTGGCGTGTCCCTGTACACGAACTACAAATGGAATACACACCTAAAACTATACAGCTGATTCCGTTGGGCTCATGAACACGTGTACCAAATTGCAAGTCAATTGCGTGATTTTTGTGGCCGCTATCGCGGTACATACAAATTCCTCCCATGGGCCATAATGATAAGAAAAACTTTGGCGTGTCCCTGTACACAAATTACAAATGGAATACACACCCAAAACTATACAGCAGATTTCGCGGGGCACATGAACACGTGTACCAAATTGCAAGTCAATAGCGTGATTTTAGTGGCCGCTATCGTGATACATATAAATTTCTCCCATAGGCCGTAATGATAAGAAAAACTTTGGCGTGTCCCTGTATACGAACTACAAATGGAATACATACCAAAACCTATACAGCTGATTTAGTGGGGCTCATGAACATGTGTACCAAATTTCAAGTAAATAGCGTTTTTTGGCGGTCGCTATCGCGCGACAGACAGACAGACACAGCCCAAAACCGTTTTGAGTCTCAACAGAGGGCCTCCACTGACGTTTCGGCAATAATGTTAAAAGAAATCAATTTGATCAAAGCTTAATACAGTGACAGAATGAAATCCCCGCCTAATAGGCTATCCACCGTTCACTTCGATATATTTATCTTATTCTAATCTATTAATTTATTTTATCGGGGTCAATTCCGTTGTTTAGTTTTCATGCTACTATTTCCAATGCAATAATCCTCAAATTCATATTTATATGAAAAATTTACAATTTCGCTATGTTGATAAAATCGTAAATTACGAATAATTTATGAAATTTTCCTATTAGAATATTTCTATTCAATCATGTTCAAACAAATATCATAAACGTAATTTTGAAGTTGTCTAACGTATTTAGGATCCTCAAAATGGAAGTTTATGCTCAATTTTGCTTTATTCTGACATGTTAAATAAATCGTAAATTCCAAATAACTTACGAATTTTTTAAATTGGAAAAATCATAGCTTATGATATTCATGCCAGTATCCTAAATATTATTTCGAAAGTGGTTTGACATCTTTACGATGAAAATATCCCTCAAGATTGACGTTTATGTGAAATTTTGCTCTATTCAGCCATGTTAAGAAATTCGTAAATTTCCAATAACTTACGAAATCTTTATATTGGAAAATTCATAGTCATTAATATTCATGCCAGTGTCATAAATAATGTTTCAAAAGTAGTCTGACATCTTTACGATGAAAATATCTCTCAAAATTGACGTTTATGTGAAATTTTCCCCTATACTGCCATGTTAAGAAATTCGTAAATTTCCAGTAACTTGCGAAATTTTCAAAGTAGCATATTTATAGTTACTGATGTTCATTCCGGCATCAAAACTGATAGTTTAAAACTGATCTGACATTTTTACAGTAAAAAGTTTTCATTAAATGCACGTTTAAGTGATTTTTTGTCCTATTCTCCCATGTTAAGAAAATCGTAAATTTCGAATAACTTACGAAGTTTTTAAAATCGAATGTTGCAAATGAATAGGGTTCTTGCCAGTGTCGAAAGTAATATTTTAAAGCTGATCTGACCTCTCTGCGACAATTTGTTCTTGAGATATCGTGTACACAGACTAACAAACTAACGGACTGACCCACTAACAGACTAACAGACTAACAGACTAACAGACACCCTACAGACAGACACCATAGAAATTTTGTCATTTTCGGATTCCTCACACCTGAAAACGTGTAGAAAAGTCAAAAAACTGAGGTCGAAAATTTTCACGATTACCTAAGTTCCCCATACCTATAGTATGATGGGGAACTAAAAATCGTGTAAATCGATGCTAAACGAATTAAACTGGCATGATAGAAAAAGTAATAATTTTGGGGACATTTAGATATTATCCCTTTGACAAATGAACTAGGGACGATTTTAATGAATTTTCCGTTGAAGTTTATTTTCATAAAGACTTAAATTTTAATTAAGGTATTTCATTACTCGAATTCCCTTATTTTGATAAATAAAATTATACCATTAGAAAAAAAAAAGAACACTCTTATATTGAAAAGCGAACTAATAAAGGTTTTAGAAAACTGTTACATACTTTTAAATCTTTATTAAAAAAAATTGATTGTTGCCACTCGACATTATACAAATACATCCTAATCCTTTGTCACATACGATAGTTTTGTATAAGTACATATTTTTTGTTTGCCCCTGGAACCTGCCCCTGATAGGAAAAGTGCCTGGAAACACTTGTATCTTGTATTGTCATTGATTATGAAGTCGTGTGCAAAATTTCATGCCCTTCGGACGACAAGAAGTTGCCAAAAATTGAATTGCAAAATTCCGTTACTTACATTAATAGTTGCATCATATCAAGTTAATAAAAGTGTGTTAATTAAAAACCATCTTAAACGCTTTAATAAATCATTTAAAATATATATTTACAATAATACGTCAATCTTAATACAGATATCGTTTGTAGTGAATAGTTTAGAATGTCGGTTTAGGCCAGAATTTAAAATTTACGATAGAGAGTTATACGTTACAGCTTCCTTTGACTTTTTATCTTGTCGAAATAAGATATTGGTCTGTGAAGAGATATGAGGTTTTTGCGTGGAAAGAAAATATAATGACGCCAAAGCTGCCTTTCTCCACCGCCAAGCTCGACAAATTTTGTCGTCAGACAACAAATTATGTCGCCAAGTCAAAACTTTCGTCGTCAACTGTCAAATTTTGCCGCTAAATCACAAATTTCATTGTTAAGTCGCAAATTTTGTCACCAAAATTTCTCCAAATCATACAATTTACTAAATTCATAACAATTAACATTGAAATTCAGCGGTGCCAAATGGTCCAATGTTAACTAATGTTAATGTTAATGTTCCAGCTTATATCAACCAAAACAGTTTCGCGTTACAATTTTTATTCATCTGACAATAAGAATCACAAAAACACAATACCAAACTCTCAATAATTGAATAAAAATTACAATGAAATAACTATCCAAAAACCGCTACCACTTAACTGCATTTGACTTGACCATAGCAACGCCAGGCTTACTGTTAAACCGCTGAAGGATGATCCCTGGCGTCTTCTGCGCATGAGTGAAAAGGGTTGGTCCATTTATAAAATAGGAATGTCCGTAGTACCTAGGGATGTGTTTGTTTATTGGTATGAAAAAATTATGAACTCACTGATTGCATTTCTTATCCTTCTTTGAACTGATTCTTGAATATCTAGTTATATAAATATTTTACGATTAATTAAAAGAAAGAAAAACTGATAATATTATAAAGGAGATAGTTTTAATGTACAACTTTAGTATATCCCCATAGCTGAATTTGGCGATATAATATGGCAGCCTATATGTTGTTTATTTTGGATTTATGATCTTATGATTTAGATTATGATTTTATCATTTATGATTTTTAGATTTATGATTTACAATACACTTCGTTTCACTATGAAGAGGTTTAATCTGAGAACTCGTACCACATGTACGATCCATTTCTAATATAAACAGACTGTTATACAGAAAGAAATAAAAGAAACCAAAGCAGGAGTATTAATTATTCTACACATAACAGAGGAAACAAGAATAATAGAAAAATTTCCCCTCTCTCTTCATTGCTGTGTCTCCTAGAGTGTGAGTGGAATCGTCCTGGCACTTTGCCAACCAGGCGGGCCAACAGTACCAGTGCTTGATCATAGTAAGGTCACAAGAGCATTTTCACGTTTCTATTTTTTCTTTAAAAGATAGATATTGAACAACAGTTATATGTATTAGTTCCCCATCATACTATAGGTATGGGGAACTTAGGTAATCGTGAAAATTTTCGACCTCGGATTTTTTACTTTTTTACACGTTTTCAGGTGTGAGGAATCCGAAAATGACAAAATTTCTATGGTGTCTGTCTGTAGGGTGTCTGTTAGTCCGTTAGTGTGTAAGTCCGCTAGTTTGTTAATCTGTGTACACGATATCTCATGAACAAATTGTCGCAGAGAGGTCAGATCAGTTTTAAAATATTACTTTCGATACTGGCAAGAACCCTATTTATTTGCAACATTCGAATTTAAAAACTTCGTAAGTTATTAGAAATTTACGATTTTCTTAACATGGGAGAATAGGACAAAAATTCACTTAAACGTGCATTAAATGGAAACTTTTTACTGTAAAAATGTCAGACCAGTTTTAAAATATCAGTTTTGATGCCGTAAGGAACATCAGTAACTATAAATAGGCTACTTTGAAAATTTCGCAAGTTATTGGAAATTTACGAATTCCTTAACATGGCAGTATAGGGCAAAATTTCACATAAACGTCAATTTTAAGAGATATTTTCATCGTAAAGATGTCAGACTACTTTTGAAATATTATTTAGGACACTGGTATGAATATTTCAATATAAAAATTTCGTAAGTTATTGGAAATTTACGAATTTCTTAACATGGCAGCATAGAGCAAAATTTCACATAAACGTCAATCTTGAGGGATATTTTCATCGTAAAGATGTCAAACCACTTTCGAAATATTATTTAGGATACTGGCATGAATATCATAGACTATGATTTTTCCAATTTAAAAAAAATTCGTAAGTTATTTCGAATTTACGATTTACTTAACATGCCAGAATAAGGTAAAATTGAGCATAAACTTTCATTTTGAGGCTCATAAATACATTAGACAGCTTCAAAATTACATTTACGATATTTGTTTGAACATGATTGAATACAAATATTCTAATAGGAAAATTTCGTAAATTATTCGTAATTTACGATTTTACCAACATAGCGAAATTGTAAATTTTTCATATAAATATGAATTTTGAGGATTATTGCACTGGAAATAGTAGCATGAAAACTAAACAACGGAATTGACCCTGATAAAATAAATTAATAGATTAGAATAAGATAAATATATCGAAGTGAACGGTAGATAGCCTATTAGGCGGGGTTTTCATTCTGTCACTGTATCACGCTTTTGTCAAATTCATTTCTTTTAACATGATTATATCTCTCAAACTAGAAATTTATGAGAACATAAATATGATGGGGAACTGAGCAGAGTCCACCTATGCCAACTAGTTTTAAATAAAAATTATAATTTTGATGAAGCTTGGGTAGGGAGGGGGGGGGTAGACTAATAGCCCCCTCCGGGATTCAACATTGCTGGGATTGTATATCTTTAAGACTTCTATTTGTTGAATGATTATGAGTTTGAGTTCTAAAAAACTGAAACATTTACAGACCAATAAATCTAGCCTAAAATTTTAAGTAGATTGAATCCCTTTTGTAGTTGAAAATTAAATTTCTTGAAAACAGAATAGCGGCTTAAATAATACAATGTGTGAGAACAAAGCCATTGGTTAAGTATTAATCCATATGTAAAATTTCTTTACATTTGTAATATTAACGTAAAGGAATTTGCCTTTGCCTTTAAGCTTGCCGAAAAGGGATTTTTTTTTTAGGAATTTATTTATTTTTTGTTGAAAAAATAAATAAATAAATAAATAAAATGCTTGAGATTTTCAAGTAAATCTGCAAAGTTTAAAACTACTTTTTCATTTATTTAAAAAATATATCCAAAATTTGATTGTTCACGAATTAATTTCGGATTTCGGGGTAAAAGTGTTACATTGGGTGGTTTTTTTTTGGCAAAACAAGTTTTTTTTTTTTTTTTTTTTTTCTGTATATGTTCTTTTACTTTTCTTCTGCTAATTTTATGAGGATTTGTTTTCCTTTAAAAGTTAATTGAGATATTATAAAATCACATAATACATCAAATAACTAGTAGTTGTATCACTTACATATTGATAGATTATAAATTACATATATTAATTACATATTACATATATTAGTATATAATAATTTTCATTAGAAGAATAAATATGATAATTAGTGTGCACAGTATCTATATATCTTTATGAATGTATGGATAAAAAGATTTATACATTTTAATGTAACTATTTGTGTAATTCTTACATATAACAATAACTATATAGTATAAATAAATACTATTTAAATAACTTATTTTTTATGTAATTAATAATTATATATGTTATTAAAATCAATGAGAATTTTTTAAAGAAAAAACTTTTAAATTAGTCCCCAAACTTCAATTTTATTTCATTCTAATTGTTTATGATATCTGACTTGTGAAAGTAAAAAAATCAGAAAAAAAAAACAAACAAACAAAAAAAAACATTCGCATAAAAGGAAATATCATTTCAATTTTATTCAACAAGGTATAATTGCATTATAAACTGCAAAACTTTTTTTAAATTTAAATAATTATTATTTTTATAGAACTTATTATCATTATTAAATAACTTAATATCATATTTACTGCTTATTGTATATATAATTAAATATACACAAATATTGGCCTAATTTGGGCAATAACACTACTTTTAAAAATCACATTCACATTGACTACATCTGCTAATGCGCTTATACAATTGTGCATTATTTCAACTTTTATTCCTGATATTGATTTATGCATTTATTAAATAATTTCTCAAATTATTAATTTTTGCATATTATACTTGGTATTTAATTGGTTGTTTGATATACCAACTCTTTTCCTCTGAAACGTAAAAAGTTAATGACTCCATTTGTGGTGATTTTAATAATTTAATATGTCATATTATCCACCTCCAGGTAATCTTAAATGATTCTCGAATTTTTTATTAAATTAGTGAATTTCGTATTTCTAGCTCATGCATTCTGACTATTAATAATTATTGCTTTTCTCATCTGGACCTTTATAGGAATACTTGTTATCATTAAATGAAATGGTGTTTTGCTAGGCCTAAGTTTTGCTTTAAGCTGATGTTTGTTTTAGTTTGTAAGTTTATGTAATTAATGGATTATGCAAATTATCTCATCGATAGGATTATGTGTTATGAATGTCATTTTTCTTCGGCGTAAGTACTTTAAGACGTTTTTACTACTCAGTGTATTTAAATTAAATTATCATCGTGAAAATAATTTTATTCGAAATACATCTAATTTAAAATTTCATATGTTGGTATTTTCATCTATTTTTCATTTGCTGAGTGTTGTATAGGAATTAAATTATTCAAATTATATATATATATATATATATATATATATATATATACATTGTAAAATCAATTATAAAAACAGCATATTTCTTTTTCTAGATAAGTATAAAACATGTACAATGTAAATTATATATTTAAAAAATATTTTAATATTAATATTAATACTAATATAATCACAATTTGAAATAAAATACATGTAAATTGAATAATATCAAAATGAGGAAAATAATAAAAGAATATGTTTTATAATATTTCTGTATAGAGAGTTACATAAAACTGCATCTTCAATTCATAAACCTATATGCTTTATATAAGCTATGGAATGCTTCGCTTGCATTTCGTATTTTATATATGTACATTTTAGGGGCATACACTGAATGAGAATTCTACAAACTTTTGGGTAGCTTTCACTAGTCATGTATTTGAATGAAAAGGAAAAAAAAAAAAAAAAAGTTTGAATTTCCATTCAACGTTCCATTTTCATGTAAAAGAATTTGTTCTTTACACATTATCGTAAAATTTGAAAGACCAATGCATTTATAAATGATGCGCCGTCAGCACATCCATATGATATTGGAGACATCTCTGTACAGAAAAGTTCACTACTTTAAAAGCTTATGCATTTCAGGCAGGGAAAGTTTTAAAACATACATAAAACATGCACTTTTGCTTGTTACATTAAATAGAATTTATTTTTTAGAATAAACAAAATGGCTGAAAATAGAATTTTTATGTGAAAGAAACGCATTTTTATATAAAATATTTTACAATTTGAATTATATATGTAACTGAAATTTAATAGCAAATTTAAGATTGAGTGTATGATTTCCATGAAGTCATGTAATTTTGTAAATTTATTTAACCAATATGCGCCAACGGGCTTAATAAATTTAGAAATTTATGGGCATAATAAATTATTATGTCGCACCAATACTTTGCTATGGGTAATTGACGAATGTCGGGGACGCACCCCTAGGGATGCTCCGGAGACATGCCTTCTCAAATTCGATCCTCAATGGAGGGGATGGCTCACTCGTTTTGGTGATCCCCAGAGGTTTTGATAGGAACATGGAGGACCTTGCGGCCACGACGGATTTTATGTGCACCAGCAGCCATTAGTGTACACGACGGTCTTTGACCGGCTCAAGTATCACACCGCAATCTTCCAATTATGACCTAAGTGCTTTACCGACTGCGGTAACGTGGCCTGGATCCATAATTGTAAAAAAGGAATAAAAAGGGGGTGATATATTAAAGGTGTGATGCAAAATGGTCTACGTATTACAAAATTCCTTCTATTCAAAAAAAGAAAAAAAAAACTACTGATTTTTAGCATAATTTTCATAAAAAAAAAAAATAATAATAAGTAAATAATGTAGTAATACTTCTATAAGGTATTATAAATTTAAAAATATTAAAACCAATGTAACTTTTAAAAATATTATATTTGTATGTATTAGATTAGCTTTAAATTAAAAAAATAAAAAAATCTTTTAATATTATGCATTTCAATTGAAATTGAATATGGGGATTTTTACAACATTTTCAGCTTTTGTCTTGTGTTATGCACTATTAATATTCCTATTCAGGGAAAAGCAACGCAACGAATAGGAGGACAGAGCTCTGCGTGGGTTAATAAGTAAAGTAAGTGGAAGGGAGGCGAAGCTTCCCTCGGGGGTTGGTGAGCAGAGCGAGCAGGGGCAGAGCCCCTTGTTTTGTAATAAAAAACCCTTATAAGCTTGTAACCTAACATGTTTTTGTTTATTTACGTAGATTTGTGACATCATAAGGGGTTTTTTGCAAAAAAAGAGCTTTTAAAAAGTGGTTGAAATAACTGGATCTTCAAATTACTAATTACACTTCATGTGACACTTCATGAAAATCCCTTATGGAATTTCAACTCTGGGAAAATATCTAAAATCCAGATCGTTCTTTTGTTAACAATTTGCTTCATTTTTAACCGACTTCAAAAAAAGAAGGAAGGTTCTTAATTCAAACCGTATGTTTTTTTTATGTTTGTTAGCTCATAACTTCTGAACGGATGCTCCGATTTTGATACTTTTTGTTTTGTTGAAAAGGTCTTGGTCTACAATAGGTCCCATTGTAATATCTTTACGATCTAAAGAAAATACAGGGTGCACAAAAAAATCAGTCCCAACTCTTTTAACTGCTAAATGGCTGCAGCTATAGTGATAAAAATGGTATGTATCAAAGTGGCCATGCTGTACAAGGTTAAACCGCTTGCAGCGCCACCTGGTGGAAAGTAGCGGAGTTAGTGTTCCTATCTCGAAAACGGTTCTAAAGAAAAAGTGCATTACAAAGCTGAAGAGTATCACCGATGTAGTACAAAACGATTGTTTAGACATTCATGCTAACGTTTCTATCTCGGAAATGGTTCAAGACAGGGGAAAATTGAATTATAAAATTGCAGAGCATCATCTATTTAGTACAAAAAGATACTTTTGACATTGATGCTAAAAATACAAGGCTAAAAACATGCATTTATTTGTTCGCAATTTCTTACTCTATACATACTTGAGCTACATTGCTCACGTTGTAGCGTAGCTAGTGAGACATATGCTACATAGTTCAAAATACGGTTACTTGATACTTTTGGGTTTGTTGTAGAGATCTTGGTCTGAAGTAGGTCCCATTATAACTTCTTTACAATCTAAAGAAAATAAAGCGCCATCTGGTGAAAAACAGCGGAATTAGCGCTCCTATCTCAAAAACGGTTCAAGATGGGAGAGAAGTTAATTACGAAGTTGTAGAGCATCTTCGATTTACTACGAAAAGACAGTTTTTAGACATTATTGCTAAAAATAGAACGCTTAAAACGTGCAGTTGTTTGTTCGCAATTTCCTACATTGTGCACACTTAGAGCTACGTTGCACACTTTGCAGCGTAGCGGATGACACGTATACTCTGTGGTTCAAATTACTGTTACTGTAAGCGGTCACATCGATTAGCGCAAAGTCGTTTTCAACCAACTTCAGAAAGGAGGGTGTTCTTAATTCAAGCTATGTGTTGTTGGTGGTGTTTGTAAGCTTATAACTTCGTAAGAGATGCTCTAATTAACCGACTTCAAAAAGGAGGAGGTTCTCAAGTCAAAGCGTATGTTTTTTGTTTTTGTTTTTGTTTGTTAGCTCATAACTTCTGAACAGAGGATCCGATTTTGAGATTTTTTGTTTCATTGTAAAGGTCTTGGTCTGAAATAAATTCCAATGTAAGATTTTTACGATCAAGAGAAAATACAGGGTGCCCAAAAAAGTCAGTCCCGACTCTTTTAACTGCTGAACAGCTGCAGCTATAGTTATAAAAGTGGTATATAGGTATAGTAAAGTGGACATGTGCTACACGATTCAACCGTCTAAAGCGCCACCTGGTAAAAAAGAGTGGAATTAGCGATCCTATCTCGGAAACGTTTCAAGACAGGGGAAAAAGTGAATTATAAAATAGCAGAGCATCATTGATGTAGTTCGCAAAGACAGTTTAGACATTAATGCTAAAAACAGAACGCTTAAAACGTGCATTTCTTTGTTCACAAATTCCTATTTTCTGCACACTGGAACTACATTGCATATGTTGTATCGTAGCGGGTGACATTTATGCTATGTAAAATTCAAAGTATGGTTATTGTAAGCGGTCACATCGATTAACGCATGGACGTTTTAAACCGACTTCATAATAGAAGAGGTTCTCAATGCAAACCATGTTTCTCGTTGTTGTTGTTGAAATTTGTTAGCTTATAACTTCGTAAGAGATGATTTAATTTTAATACTTTTTTTGTTGTCGTAATGATCTTGGCATGCAATAGGTTTCATTATGATTTAATTACGATATAAACGAATTACAGGATACTCACAAATGTCTGTTCTCACTCTAACTGCTGAACGCATGCAGCTACACTGGTAAAAGCAATATGTAAGTATCGATGTTGAAACTTCTGTCCGTCAGCTGCAATGCATATTTTATTCTTTGTTTGAACTTTACGCTGCGCAATTTCCAGCGCAGCGGGTGACACGTATTCACTGTAAAGTTCAATATATATGCCTAACAGAATTTTCGGTTACGAATACAGCGTATCCGTCCTTTACATTTCTAAAGACATTTTAATTTAATGTATGTTCGTTCAATAGATAGTTTTTTGCTCATATCCTATAAAAAGTAGCACAACTTAAAAATGCAGCATTTGAGAAAAATCAACTTAAAAATAACTTGACTATAATAAAACTGTCACAACTGTCTCTCGAGTGGATAACTTTCTAGATGGAGATTTAACTTTTTTGTTCACATTCGTTGCATTTCATGTATTTTTCAGTGACATAAACCATTTTTTGAGTAATGTCACTTTTCTTGGAAATTGTGATTTGTGAAACTTCCGTCGAACGTCTTCTGATGCTCTGCTATATAAATAAGTTTTCACTGAAAAGAGAAAAAATAGTAAAAATGTAAAAAAAATAGAACCGACTCCAAAAAGAACTACTATTCAAACAACTGAAAATGAAAGAAAATTGGCAGAAAATGAAACTGTAAATTGCGCCTAAAAGTATAAAATAATTTCCTTCGCCAAACAACCTATAACACTACAATTAATCATAACTTTTGAAGTCGGCGCAAAATTAAATAAAAATTCATACCTTTATTCAA
The DNA here is from genome assembly GCA_963930645.1 of Salticus scenicus. NCBI lineage: Eukaryota > Metazoa > Arthropoda > Arachnida > Araneae > Salticidae > Salticus > Salticus scenicus. The sequence goes on from OZ005650.1 coordinate 317,113,172, forward strand.
TACAAAAATCAAATCCTATTCAAAATACACATCTCACATTGTTCCCTGCAAAACGCAACCGAGAACTAATTTGATTCAAGAAAACAAATAAGATTTCGTAAGCAGCAAAAGTTGGCGAAGATGCTGGTATCTGACGTCCTTGGTGAAAGAAAAATCGCAAAATTATCTGGCACATATATTTAATTTCTTTGGGATATCATGATTATTTTGATAAGGTATATCAAGAGAGAAATCAAGAATATGAAACAACACAACGTACAATATATATTATGAAAATATACATCTTGCGTGTATATTTTTGCCTTAAGTTTTGATCACCAAATCCAAAAGCCATCAAGGATGATAGTTATCAAAGTTATACCAAATTTGCAAAGAAAACTCTAACTTCGTAGAAACATAAATACCGCATTGTGAAGAATGTTCACTGTTCTATGTAGTTGCTACTAATGGACCAATTGTATACAGTGATAAAATAATAAAGGAAGCATGAAAATGGATCATTCGAAACAACAGCATTTGTTGCTACCGATCTAAAGACAAACCTTTAAAAACTAATTAAATTTTATTTAATTTTGCGCTGACTTCAAAAGTTATGATTAATTGTAGTGTTATAGGTTGTTTGGCGAAGGAAATTATTTTATACTTTTAGGCGCAATTTACAGTTTCATTTTCTGCCAATTTTCTTTCATTTTCAGTTGTTTGAATAGTAGTTCTTTTTGGAGTCGGTTCTATTTTTTTTACAAAAAGATTTTATTACTCTTTTCAAATGAACTTTTGACAGAAGTTGTCCAATATATCTAGCTTTCAACCTATGTAATTAACATTTTCTACCTTTAGAGCATGCGCTGTGATTTTTTTTTTTTTTTTTTTTTTTTTCATAAAAATTTTCACATTTCATGAGATTTTTAAGATATTTGCATTGCGATTGCAGTATATTATTTTAAAGGTAATTTATCTGAAAGTGAGAATAATTTTCGTTTAAAACTCTGTATATTATATATATATATATATATGGGTCATTCTCTGAAAAGTGGTCATTTCATGTCCCAGTAGTCTTGAGGGTATATTTTTAAAAGCACAAAAACAAAACGCTGTTTAAACTATCAATATTAGTTGGTTTTACATATAAACTGTTATTCTTTGGTTATTGGAATTCAAATATTTTTTAAATAATTTTTAAAATGCAAAATATCATTCCCTCACTGTGTCCCCATTCCCACATGTAAGTAAATAAAATGGTTTCTATAGTATTAAAGCATGTATATTTGGATTATTTGAATTAAAAATTTATTAAACATACTTTAATAAATATTTATCCATTATACTACATTTATATATTATGCAATGAAAGAAATTAGAAGACACTTTATTGTTGTCTCTGGTATTAGATATCATTCCCTCATTAAACTATAATCACACCCCTACTTACTCCATTAATGACAGCCCGTGCTTTATATAAGTCAAACTTAATTTGTATAGCAGCAAAGTAAAAAGCCATGTTGTGTTCTGTTCGAAACTTTTTACAATGAGTTGCATAAGGCTCTCAAACGTTAGATTGAAATACAGTATTTTTATTATACGTCATTCCCTCACTCATTATAAAGTTAACTAAAATAAATCAAATTTGCTTTTTTATGATATTATATTAATAAAAATATGTTTTAATAAATATTTAGTGTTTGAAAATATAACTAAACTTAATAATATTTTTATAAAGTAGTTTTTAGAAGAAATTTGTCATTCCCTCACAGTCATTCCCTCATTTTTATAATTAATAAAAGTAATTGCTATATCAAAAATTATCAGATACAGTTTGGTTTATATTATTTTTTTTTATTAATTGTAACATATGTATACATGTACAAAAAAAAAAAAAAAAAAAAAAAAAAATTGGAGCAATTTTATTTGGACTAAGGTTTTATCTTTTTTACTTAAAAAAAAAAAAAAAAAAAAAAAAAAAAATGCCCACTTTTCAGAGAATGACCCATATATATATATATATTTTTTTTTTTTTTGAGTTTTAAAACATATGCTTATATCTCCGTTATGTAACATGCTATCGTCACACAATTTCATCCACAAATTGTAAAGGGCTATATTAACATATCCCTAAGTTACTTATCATTTAGTTCATTTAATGATACAGGGTAATCACGAACATTATTTATTTTACTAAATTTCTTACCGGCCCCCTAAATGCTGTCTTAAACCAATCTTCATTGGAAAACATGTGGAAGACCCAGTTTTTAAATACCCAATGTTTGAAAATATTTCATTGGGAGATAACTTTTTAATTTGAAAAAAAATGATCGTTTGCAAATCTTGCAAAGCGTATTATCCAGATTAAACTTATCTGAAAATATCTGCAAGAAATGCGAACACGAGGCAAGTTTTAGCAACTATATTTCGAGTTTACGACCCATATTTAGGACATTAAACCAGAATTTCTCGCAATAAAAAGAATTTATAATATTCATGATATCTATAATATTGTTTCACAATCTAGAAATGAATAAACTATAATTTTTCGACCATTTCATCGTTTCAGTTTATTGTCTTACCTCACAGGCATAGCTCGGAAATCTAATATTTTTAATTTAGGGATTTAGAAAATAACTACTTATTCTTTTTAAATGAAGGCGATATGTTTTTTTTTTTCTCTGTGGTTTCTCAAATAATTTTGAAAATTAATCTTTTGGATGTGTTTGTTATTTATTGATCTTTTGTAAAAATGTTTTTTTTTTTTTGTAATATTTAGCACATATTAAAAGTATATTTAACTTCAAAAGTATTATAAAAACTTCGAAATCGACAGCTTTCTTAGAGCTTTATTTCGGCATATTATCCCAATAAGGCTCTCTGCTTAAGAGTAGGATGTCTTGTGGTTATTTTAACGTAAAACACACTTTTTATTTTATTTTTATGAAACATTATATATTTATTTTAAATCCCATGATTGGCATAGACAAACTAAATCCAAATATTATCTCCTACCTTATTTAATATTTCTTAAAAAAAAAAAAAAAGATAACGAGTCATTTTTTCTCAATGTAAAACTACCTGAATTTTATCCCCCAAACATTTCGTCATGTTATCCCAGAACGTCGAACAAGACAGAGAACTGATTATTTATTTACAGAAGGGGAAAAGGCAAGCCTCGGTAAGAATCGCTGAACAATGCTCTTTAAAAAATTATGCGAATTATGTTTTTCCTGTTTAAACCACAGTTTACACAACTAAGTAAACAAAACAAAAGTAAATTATTTTAATATTTACCAGATGAAGAGAGATTACACAACCAAACTAATCTAAGGGAAAAAAAAAAAAAAAAAAAACATAACTCGTTACTGATATAGTTTTCCTATGAGTGGCGGAAGACCCCCTACATTGCCTGCATGTAAAAGAACTACATAACACTGTTTCTTGTCAAACGCGGCATTTTACTCGAACTTATTCTAGATATCTTTGATATTCTTTTTGTGAAGAATATTAAAGAATAAATAAATAAATAACTGAATTTAATGATTAAATCTGTTTTACACATAAATTGCTGTACATTTACAATAAACGATAAAATTAAAAAAATAATAATCATATTATACTATTGAATATGATAAAAAAAATTTTTTTCTTTAAATTCTACAGTTTTGTGTACCTATTAATAAAACTGATTTATTAAAAACTATTTGATAGAACATATAATCATAAAATAAGTGTTTATCGCAGGTACTTTTAATTGACAAATTAAACACAATTCCCTATGAAGCTGAAACATTAAAAATTTAATCTCTCTATATAATTAATTGAGTAAAAATATTTGTGTATTTTAAAATAAAGTAAAAAGATGTAGAAAAAAAATAAAATGTTTTACATTATGGAAAAAAAAAAAACCTTCATTTAACATTAAAAACACTTCATATATGATGTTAATACGGAAGATAAAATTTCTCCCAATCTATTTTGTTAACATCATTCTTTTTATATGCAGACGAAAGTAAAATATTTAACTTATTTTTTTTTCCACCTTATTTATCCTTGGGAAATTGGTTGTTAGTTTTCAAAGATACTTTAAATTCTCAGGAGACGACTGCAAATCCTAGGGGAAATGTGAAAAAAAATAATAAAAGTACTATTAATCATTTTAAGAAAATGTTAGTACCTTAAAAAAAAATCAATAAACTTCTGCCCTTTTTTTCTGTGTTCTTTTAATAAATGGAAATATCTGTTAAATTTTTGATGCTGTTTAAAACGTTTTCATTTTACTAAAACGTTAGAAACTGAGATGATAAATTTGTAGCATAAAATATTTATAGTCTACATTTTACATATATATATATATATATATATATTTGTAGTTAAAATGTAACTCTAAAAACAAGTTCGGTTAGATACATACAAATAACTTATTTTTAAAATAGAGAATTTTATTATGTATATTAGCGAATTTTTATACAGGGTGGTCAGGGATGAAATTATACTGCGTCTTCGGCATCAATAATTTTATTTATACGCCATTCCAGTATCTTATTGAAAAAAAAAAAAAAAGCATAATTTCTTTATTTTCGAGTTAACCGCGTTAAAAAAGTTGTAATAATACTGCAATGTAAAATTCAGAGGACAGCGTGTTATAAAAGGGAAAATACTTATAAAGCAGTAATTTTGTGATCATGCACCGATACAGTATTATTTGGATAAGCTATTTACCTGTGCTTTGCTAGTTGATACAGCCGCTTTAATGAAACCATGCTGCGTCCGTCATAATTTACAGATGTAGTTCAAATTAATCTCAGCAGCAGTATTTATTAGTATCCATTCACCAGTAATGCATCGTTTAACTATAATCCGTTTCTCTTAATTCTCGCAAAAACATACCCAACAGCACAGGATGTTTTAGTTATGCTGCAAAAATCTTACAATCTTTCAAAAACGTAACAAATTTAAGTATTTAAGTTCACCTTTCTGAAACATTCGCACTTTTCGATGTTCCATCTGTTGAGTTATTGAAATGTTTCTGTTACGTATCCGATTTATTGTTATGATTGTGGACATTTCTACGTTTTTGAAACTAATCGGAAAGCAAACTGAACGTATCGAAACGTTTCTGATATGTTTCAATATTATATGACTGTTATATTTCTTGAAAATTTTGTGCTGTTAGGGTATCCAGTCACTGAGGTGTTCTTTTTTCCACAATACACTAAGAATTCTAAATTACATAATTAATTATGAATTTTGTTATCATTTCTCAGATTTGAAGATTTTAAATTGTAGCCATGAGGATTATACTCATATTCATAGTTATATTTCTAATCTCATTTTTAATTATAGATTATTTTATTTCATAGGAAAAACTGTGCAGGAAGTCAGAAATCTACACATAATTCACACAATTATGCATCGACTGAAGATGCGTAATTGCATTATGAATTATATTATGACGTTTATTTCTTTAACGCACTGAACTTTTAGCACACTGTATGGTACACAAGTAGTTCTCACACAATGCACACTCGTACGTAAAAATAGTATAATTTATACTTTTTTTTAATAATACATACAATCTCAAAATATATAAATAAAATTTTGAAAAGTATGCTTGCAAATTTAGCATTTGAGAGAATTCTTCCTCCATACCTTAAAACTATATTATTTAAGATGCTTTATAACTGCGAGAAAATGCACTGGAAATTAAATGGTGAAACGGATACGTTCAGATGTGATCCATGCACATGACGTGATTTCGCATTTTTCTCTCTTGTTTGCCTTGCATATTTATTTAATGTTTCAAGTCAGAAAACTAAATAGTTAAAAACTTTTTTAATAGGAAAACATCTCTGGAACGACGATCGTAGTAAAACAATTCTCAACAACTTATTTGCTAGCAGGAAACTTTGAAGATTTGGAAGGATTAAAAAAATATTACAAAGCTAAATGATCAGACAGTTTTGTAAAATGCATTTTGCCTCGTTTCATACACATTTATAAGAACAGTATAACAGAATCATTCTAAGTACAATGTTAAAATAAATATTATATTAATAATAAAATTCACTGTATTTAGTTGATACAGTAAACAAGTAAGTAATTAATAAGAATAATTTGGCTTAATATTTAAAAAAAAAAAAAAAAAAAAAAAATTAGCTTATTTCATTTTAAATATGCATTTTTTATTTTTTTCAATCAAGTAAATAAATAAACACACACACACACACACACACACACACACACACACACACACACACACACACACACACACATATATATATATATATATATATATATATGTATATAGAATGTATCACTGATCAAAGCAACCTTATTTTATTTCAAGCTCATGAGTAAAAGTTTTTAGAAAACTAGTATGTTGTGACCACCACAAGACTTTCTTCTTTTTTTTTTCCTATATACATATTCAATCAGTAACAATATAAAAAAAAAAAAAAAAAAAATTTTTTTTTTTTTTTTTTTTTTTTTTTTTTTTTGTTAAAGGTAAAAAAAATCGATAACTTTGTTTTAAATTATCACAGATATATAGTTCAACCATTCGTTTTAAAGGTTGAACTATAAATCAATAACTATCAATCAATATAAAACATTGACGAGATCTTTCGAAAGATACCCATCTTGAAAATTTACCCCCCCGGGGGGTACTTCCCCCCCAGGGGGGTAAGCGATGCCCCCACATGCACAGAAATTTTTTCCTAGTTAACTATTACTATTATCAATAACTCATATTAATTTTACAATCACAAGTTAAAAATAACTCTCATTATGACCATTTATACGAAATTCTGTCCTATACTGCCATGATAAAAATTTAGATAAAATGCTATCACAACGCCACCTGTTGAGCTATTGATCCCCAAATATAATCAGCACCAGTTTATGTCAGGGACCAACTAAATACCAAGTTTGGTAAAATTTCGTTTAAAAAAAAAAAAAAAGAATGAAAGAAATACGATTTTTTTTTTCTGTTTTTTTTTTTTTTTTTTTTTGTTAAAAGAAAAAAAAATCGATAACTTTGTTTTAAATTATCACAGATTTATGGTTCAACCATTCGTTTTAAAGGTATTGACGAGACCTTTCGAAAGATACCCATCTTGAAACTTTGCCCCCCCCCCCCGGTGGGGGGGGAACCGATGCCCCCACATGCACAAAAGTTTTTTCCCAGTTAACTATTACTATTATCAACGAGACCTTTCAAAAGATACCCATCTTGAAAATTTACTTCCCCGGGGGGGGTACTCCCCCCCAGGGGGGGGAACCGATGCCCCCACATGCAAAAAATTTTTTTTCTAGTTAACAACTACTATTATCAATAATTCATATTAATTTTACAATCACAAGTGTAAAATAACTCGGTTAAATTTCATTCTTTGGTTCGTGAGATACAGCGTCCACAAAAAAATGATACAGACAGACAAACAGACAGACAGACAGACATTTTCTAAAAACTATTAATTCGTAATCTAGACATCCCAAAACATGTAAATCCATCAAAAAACGGAGGTCGAAAATTTTCGCGAATCCAATACTTTCTCTATATTACACATAGAAGAAAGTAAAAATATAGACAAGATATACATTTACAAAACTGAAATGCAACCAAATTTTATTCATACTAGAAAGAACTACATTGTATTTTCCATATTTTTCTTCAACTGTACGAGTCAGTCAATCTTCATGTTTTCCAAGTAATATGTACTTTACATATCTTTTTGGGGACTTTTTTGAAAGGTTTTAAAACATATCTCTATTTCTGTGAAATTTCATTTGTTTTATAGAGAAAACGAGAAAACAAAATTCTAAATTTATAAGAAAGACATTTTTATATAAAAGAAAATGTGTTTGTAATATATATATATATATATATATATATATATAAGCGAAATTTTAATTGAATGGTTAAACAACGAAAATTTCTTAAATAAATATTAAAATGCCAACATTTTCCCATTCTAAAGAGTAAACATTTTATTCTAAAATTTCCAGAGATCTAAAAAAAACAACCACCTAAGCAGATTACAATCTAAAGGTATTAAAGATATACTAAACATAGTAAGTTATAGACATGTAGCATTTATTTTAATATTTTCTTAAACAGTTCTTGGTAATAATTTTTCTTTTAATGGTATTGATCTTTCATTTTGACATTTATCTGTGGTTTTTCTTTCTCTGTGAATACAGCTTTGGTAAGTTTGGTGATTTTTTTCATATTATATTAAAGCTATTGTTAATTATTATTATTTATTTTTAAATCTGTTTTTAAAGATGTCACAAGTTATTTAATTTAATAATATATTAAATCACTTTGGCTATTGAGGATTTCGGTTGCGTTATATCATCTCTTCTTTGACATTCTACTACTTTGTTATAACGTATATATATATATATATATATATATATATATATATATATATGTCTTCTGCCAGTTATTATTATTATTTTATTTATTTATTATTATTATTTTTTTTTTGTTATATTTTGATCATATTTGCTGTATATGAGCTCATCTACGAATGTTTTAGATATAATTCATATTAGTTTTTCATATATTGTTTTCATTCCATATGTGGTCGTTTGTTCATTAATTCATGTCTTTCCTCCTGGTATTTGAACATTTTAATGGTAAGTTGCTATTATTATATATGATATTCGAATTAATCATGCTGCTATTGTGATATTACATATATGATTATTATTATTATTATTATTATTTTTTGTGTGTGTGTGTATGAATTTCATTTATTTCAAAAATTGTGTCCTTTATAATGGAACCTACTATAATAAACTGGTGACTTTATACAAAAATAGATAGATATAGTCGGCAGCAAAATTATTCGAGCGCCAGCAATAATTCCTATTATAATGTTTTGTTAAACAATCGCAGTACACTAAATACTGTTAAACTAAATACTGTTTTGTTTAATAAATCCTTGCCGAATCATGTTCTTAGACTGACTAAGAAAATGACTCGATAAGGATTTATTTAACAAAGCAGTATTAAGAGTATATATATGTATATATATATAATTTTTTATTATTATTATTATTTTTAATATATACATAGGAATTTTTCCTAGCGCTCGAATAATTTTTCTGTTATCTGTATATTTCTACCTTGACTGCTTTACAAAATTTCTAAGTCTCCATGCAGTTTTCGTAAGAAGTTCGTAAATCAGGAGTTGCGAAATAATCGAGTTGGATCGGAAATCTTTACTCTGACTATAGAGGTACTCAACGAAGGATAGCATAGCACTTTCGAGTTCAAGAGGAAACCTTCGTAACTTACAAAATTTAATAATTTAGTTCTTTTAAATACGTTTTTGGATACTACGTTGCGTATAAATTCAAATTTATTCTCCAGTGTACAAAATGCTAATACAATCGTACCCGGTGTTCTGTCAGTTCAGTATGGGGGTTGAATATTGAGGGATTTGAGCTTAGTGCAGCTCCACTCGAGATAGCTCATGAAATTTAGCATACCTCAAGTATAGTTTTAAGGAGTACAATCAAGTCTCATGCCAGTTATGTCGACACAAGTTTGCGGGTGATATGAAACGATTTATTGTTTTATATTTAATTAAAGATACAGGCCATTTAATATTTAATTACACCTCTAGAAATGTAATCCCATTTGAACCCCTATTTAAGAGGCTTAATTAAAGTGTTTTTATTAGGTTTAAAAATAATCTCTTTATTCCATTTCCAAAATACACAGCAGAAATGGAGATTCAGCAGCAGAATTGATCAATGTGTTATATGTGATTATTGTACATACCTCAAACTATATGATATTTTGGAATTCATTGAATAACCTGATACTACATGAACAACCTGCCACTACATGGACAACCTGCCACGACATGGATAAGTTCAGTGCCATTTCGTGCAGAAGAACTTGAAAGTGATTGAGTGAGACCTCACTATTTTACAACTCCTTCCTATGAAATAAAAAACTTTCTTTAGGGTTCTTCAGCAAGACGAAAAGAAAATTTTATCAATTACATTAATCATATATAAAAATCTATTACCGTATTATGCCATTCATCTGTTAACCGGCAAACATTCTTTATAACCAATCGACAGTAAACTCTCCTTAAACTTAAAATTCCTTATCATCAACTCCAGAAAGTAAACTGGCCTCTAAAAAATTACTGTGTACCTGTACATCTGTTACCAATTTGACTCAAGGTGAAGAAATTCTCAAGTAAAAAGCATGCATTTTAAAACGATTTCAGTATTTTGATTTTACTGCTATGTATTTTTAGCTTAGTAGCTTTAAGCATACAACTTTAATAAATGAAAAAACTCTAAACTGAATTTCAAATACTAGGTAAGCTAAGCAATGTCGAATCTCACAAACAAAAATAGAATTTTTCGTTTTCTTTTTATTTTTTTATTAATTATTTTTTTTTATTATTATTATTATTTAATTTTAAAAGTCAGGACGCTTTATCGAAGAAACCTCTGCCTTGCTTAAAAAAGAAGTTGAAAATGTTAAGATTATAAATTTTTTAATCGAAAATCCCTCAATGCCTTTCAGAGGGAACAGATGAACCGGATAATACAGAGAAAGAATAAAACATTCATTTAAAGAAAATAGATATAGGGTAAGTGCACCAGTGATTGACACTTTTAGAGCAATCTTTGTTGTTTTTAATGTTCTAGTTATCAGAAAACATTTTTGGAAATCTTAAGTTAGTACATGTGGTATGAAAGACATTCAGAACCACATATATGTTAAAATATATACATTTGATAACATTTTTTTTTTTTTTTTTTATGAATTTTTATTTTACACCCAGTCAATGTTCCAGTAATTGACACTGCCACTTTTCATTTTATCAGTAATTAGTACCCTATGTTCCAATGTTTGACACTGCTAGTTTTTCTTTTTACCAGTTATTAGCACCCTATGCTCCAGTGTTTGCCATAAAATGTTAAAATTCTTATAAGTAAAATATATGATTTTATTAATTTTATTATTTATTAATTACTTCTGGATATATGTCAATTACTGGAGCATGCCAATCACTGGATCACCTAACCTATATAAAACTTACATAAGTTTTCACAGTCTTATAATTACCGATTTGTTCCGGTATTTTAATTTAATATTTTTATACTAAATATAACGTAACAAAATGCAAAAATATTTTTGAGGTACATAAAAAGAAATTTTTATTAAATAAGGTATGATTATCATAACTTATTATTAGTTTACAGGGCTCTATAAAGTTGTTTTAATTCATTACAGAATATAAGGGTGAATTGTACAATGTACTCAGTATAGTAAGTTTTTATTTTTTTTTTTTCAACATATGGCGTTTATGGAATATCTAAACAATGCTTAAAGGACTACATAATAGGGAACATTATAATGACTTTTCTGGAGAAATAAAATTATAAGGTGCTTTTATAAGACTCTTTACCACATAGCTAAACAAAATATACATTTTTTTATGTTTTCTTCCTTCCTAATAAAACAAAATATTTCTTAGGTACCATCATGGAGATAAAAACAATTTTTTAGTATAACATATGGAGCGTATTGAAAATTTAGATGTTTCGCATGGCTACACAAAAGCAAACTTTGTGCTTTCTCTTTAGAATTAAAGTTGCAAAGATCCTTTTAGGAGGCTCATTTCGGAATAGCTAAAACAAAATTTATTTATAAAGCTTGTTACTTTTAGGTGAATTATTACAAAGACAGTCACTGCATGAGAGCTACAAATATGCAACCCATTATATGGTTTTTCTTTCAAATAAATGAAAAGGTACTAAATTAATTTTGATGTGATTTCTTCCTAAAAACAAAATGTTTTTTATAGAGCCACCTTAGATATAAATACATATAAGGTTAAAGGTTTCACTGGTTATACTCAATTTGTAGTAATTTCAATCTATGAGAATTTTCAAAATTTTTCGTTCTTGTACAGTCTATAGCGAATAAACATAAAGTCCCTGCGTTTTATAAATAATGTCAGCCTGTGCAGTTTTAGATTTTTGCATTTATCTATTATTTTATTACGCATTGAAAATGAATATGTTTCATTTTATATCAAAAAAAAAAAATAAAAATAAATTATGTGAGCATGTAAAGATTTTTTTTTTTTTTTCATCAGCTTTATATTAAATATTTAAGAATTCTAAAGATATTATGAAGGTTTTAGTTTAAATATTTTCGTAAAAGAAATCGTTTAATGTAAATGGTTAACTTGAATTCATTGCATTATCTTCTTTTTTTTTTCTTTCTTTCTTTTGTATAAGAACTGAGACTTATATGCCAACATTCAGGATTGAAAGGCATGATTATTAGGGTGAATGTAATACGTTATTAAAAGTCAGGCGCCGCCAAAGACTATTATATTATTAGACATTTAATTTTCTTTCTACTTTACCTAGACCTACCAATAAGTATTTGGACACATTCGAATTTATACATTTTGTCAAATACCTAAAAAATTTCTTTTGGAATCATTTTGAAATTTTAGTAGCGTCAAGAACACGTTATACCTCATACATTTCAGCGAAAGTTGTGTCCTTAAAAGAAAACGGAGGTCAGCAAAGAATTATAGAAAAATCAAAATGTCTTGGATCACCCTGTAAAAAGTAATGCTTTAAATGAATTTTGGCTGTAGAATGTGATCAAGAGATTTTTTTTTCTTTATCTACATAAAGTTTTAAGAGGCTACCACATATATTTATGGAGATATTACTGTTATATATATATATATATATATATATATGTGTGTGTGTGTGTATATAATCCACCTTTTTATTATAACACGTATGATGTAAGTTCCAGAGCAAAGACATTTTCAGAAAATTTGGCATACTTCATGATACACAGCATACTGCCATCAGAATGCAAAAATGTTAAATATCTTACGAAATATGAGCATTTTTACTAAATATTTTTTATCTACGCATGCGCTAGCTTTAAAAAAAATTTACTTGCATAACTTACCAGGGAAATGTATTGAGCAACTTATATGAAAACCCCAAACAAATATCGTGTAAATTTAAAGAGTTGTGGGAGATAGAATGAACAGAATTTCAGTTTTTCTTAAAAAAAAAAAAAAAAAAAAAAAAAAAAAAAAGATGATAGGTCGTTTTTTACCAATATTATTTACAATCAGCAAGCATTGTGTTGCCATTGAGTTGGTTGGTTGGTTGGTTGAGATTTACGTCACACTAGTGCTGCGCAATGCATTGTCATTGGGCCTTGATTGAATCAAAATAAAAAATATGAGTAAAAACCCATTATAGTTTAGCTTATATTTTGAAAGAACTGAAATTGAATTCATTCTACCTCCCGTAACTCTTTAAATTTACAGGATATTTGTTTGGGTTTTTCATAAAAGTTTTCAATAGCATTAAATTTTTTTCGTGAATTATGCAGATCCTTTTGCAAAAATCCGCGCATAAATCAGTCCATGAATGTTTGAACATGAACACAGATACTAAAATTGCGTTTTATATGTAAAGATTTGAAGAAAAAATATTTTTATTGCCAAATTATAGTATAATTTTTATTATAAAATTTTAATTTTAAACATAGTACTAGGCGAGTACGCATTTTAAGCGATACATAGCATGTTTATTTGAAAACGAACAATCAAAAATGAGGAAAAAATTAATAAAAACTAGTATGTTGTGGCCACCGCATGTCCTTCTTCTATATTTTCCTATACAAATTCACTCAGTAAAAAAAAAAAAAAAGATTAAAATTATCTCTATATATAAAAAAAAAGTTACTGTTACTGGCGTCAAATTTTTTTGTCTGCGACAGCATCTTCTAACGGACGTCCTTCGCGTCATGAGAGGTATCAATGTGTTCCGAGTACTCCGAGGCAGGCATTTCAGCCGCTAAGAAATTTCTATCATTTTAATTAAGGAACTTATTAACTAAAAACGGCAAGTTTATGAAGGTACTCTATTTGCCATTTTGAAAAAAGTTTCTCCCAGTGACGTTGTTCTTCGTCATGAAGTCATTTTACACGAGGAAATTAAAATATGATCCATGGTTGTACGTAGGTAGGTAGGTTGGTTGGATTTAACGTCGCACCAATACTGCGCTATGGGTAATTGTCGACGGTCTGGAGATGTTCCGGAGACATGTCATCACAATTTTGAACCTCTACGGAGGGTATACCCATCCGCTATGGTGATCCACAAAGGTATAGTATTGATGGGAACATGGAGTACTTTGCGACCACGACAGATTTTATGTGCACCAGCCACCATTTGTGTACACAACAGTCTTTGGCCGGCTCAAGTATCGAATCGGCAATTACGTGCTCAGCGCTTTACCGACTAGGGCATCGCGGCCCGAAACTATGGATGTAAAAAACAAAGAAAATACATATCAAGTTTTTTTTTCTCTACTTTTAGAAAATTAATCTTCTTACACGGGAAAATAACTCTATTTGCCATTTTGAAAAAGTTTCTCCCAGTGACGTTGTTCTTCTGATATGAAGTCATTTTACACGAGGAAATTAAAATATGATCCATGGTTGTAGGTAGGTAGATAATTAGGTAGGTTGTGATTGACGTCGCACCATTACTGCGCTATGGATAATTGGCGACGGTCTGGGACGCACCCCTATCGATGTTGCGGAGACATGCCACCATAGTTTTGGTCCTGCACGAAGGGGATAGCTCCCCAGCTTTGGTGTTCCCCCAGAGGTATAATATTAATGGGAACACGGAGGATATTGTGGCCACGAGATATTTTACATGCACCAGCCACCATTAGTGCACACGACGGTCTTTGGTCGGCTCGAGAACCCAACCCACAATCTTCCAATTACGAGCTCGGCGCTCTACCGACTGGGGAACCGTGGTCCGGATTTAAGGTTGTAAAAAAGAAATAAAAAGGGTCATATACTAAAACTGTAATGCAAAATGGTCTAGATATTATCATTTTCTTTCTATTAATATATATATATATATATATATATATATATATATATATATTATATATTTCAATTTGACATTGAATATGAGGATTTCCATAATAATTTTCTGCTTTTGTCTTGTAATATGCACTATTATTATTCCTTTTCAGTGAAAGAAAGCAGCGAATAGGCGGGCAGAGTTCTGCATGTGTTAATAAGTAAAGTGAGTCGGGGAAGAGGCGAAGCCTCCTTTGGGGGTTTGTGAGCGGTACGAACAGGGGGCAGAGCCCCCGAGTTATTTAAAAATATATATATATTGCATGATAATCAAGATGATTTGCATATTAGAGAAGTAGTATAAAACTAATTATCCGAAAAAAAAAAAGTCAATTTTATTATTAATATTACATTTAAAAAAAAAAAAAAATGTTTTTTTTTTTTTTTTTTTTTTTTTTTTGATAAAAATGAAAAAAATCGAAAACTTTATTTTAAATTACCGCAGATCCATCCCTTTTAAAGGTATTGGTGAGCTCTTTTGAAAGATACCCATCATGAAAATTTACTCCCCTGGGGGAGACGAGGAATTACATACACATGTTTTTTTTCCCAGTTGACTATGTCTATTACAAATAATTCTTTTAAATTTCATAATGATTATTTTAAAAAAAAAAAAAAAAAAAAATCTCTTTATGCACATTTATACAAAATATTGTCCTATACCACCATGTTAAAAATTTAGAAAAAGCAGGATGGCAACGCAAGCTGTTGGACAATTGCTACCAAAATTTATAGGCACTAATTTATGTCAATGTGTAACTACATACCAATTTGTATGAAATTATGTGCAGTAGTACCTGAGATACAGTCGCCACAAAATTTTGTCACACACATACAGGACAGACGGACAGACAGACATTTTCTAAAAATGTTCAAATCGTGTTCTATATCTCCTAAAACGTGTAAATCCATCAAAACCCTGAGGTCGAAAATTTTTATGAATCCAATACTTTCTTTTATCGTATATAAACGAAAGTAAATATACATTCCCGTGTTGATGGTTCCAGTGTCTCGTGCCTACTTGCCGTGCACTCTCTGACTAGTACTAGGATTTTTTCCTCTTTTTTTGATTATATACTATTTCTTTTTCTTTCTTTCTTTTTTCTGTGTTATTTTGTATTATTTATTTTTTTACTATTTTTCCTGTTTTTTTTTTTTTTTTTTTTTTCCCATTCCAAATTGATGAGCTTTATAATTAATAGATAAATTTATTAAATGATAGAAAGCTTTGCCCATACACTGGATAATATTTAAAATAATTCTCAAAATCTCATATCATTAATAATAAAATCACAAAAAAAAAAGACACTGAAATTAGTCGAAACCTTAGTTAGAGTTCTTGCTGGATTTGGTATAGGTTTTCAGGGTTAAAAAATTGAGAAGTATGAATTCCCACTGCATTCGGCATCGAATTACTTGCTTTTTACTCCCCCTTCTCCGCCGGTAAGTTATAAGATTCGTGAAATCCCACTAAAGTGGGTATTGCTTAAGTTTAATCAACACTCACACATCAAAAATCATTCTAATGTAAACTAAAGCAGGTTTAAGCTTGAAACTTTTTTTTTTCTGCACCGGGCGACCCAATAGTTGGGTGGTTAATTTCGCAAAATGTCTTTATAGTGTATGTATTAGACAAGAATAATCAATCGAAAAGAACATAAAGAAATTACTTCTCTGAGATAGTTTGGAGCAGAGTTACTCTTGAAAACGTGTTCCCCTCACCGCCTTTAAAGGAGGGAGGAGAATTTCACAAAATCGCTTTATATTACGTGTTAGTTACGCATATAAACCCACACATAAAAATTAATCTTACTGAGGTAATTTGGAGCAAGTTTACGTTTGGAAACATGTATATTGTCCACTGACTCAAAGGAGAGAAAGGGAGAAATTTCGTGAAAACCTGTTACAATGGATGTCGGACGCATATAAAAGTTTATTAATCAAAATTGGTGCCGAAAATCGATTTTACTCCTCCCTCCCACTTGATAAATCGAAAATTCCAAAACCGCAGAAAAATATATTTTTGTACTCTAGTCTAGCCTCTGAATGTGCAATTTCTTCACACTAAAGTAATTTGGAACCGATAAACCCCTGATCCCCAGGCGAGGAAACGGGGGGAATTTTTCAATCGTTGATAGAGATAATTTAAAGTTGGATACTGTCCTAAACTTCTGCCAAGTGTCGTTGAATTCCGTCCAGCGGTTCGCAGATGATATCCGTTCAAAAATAGCGTTACAGTCATACAGACACAAAGAGACACACACAGAGAGAGAGAGAATAAAATCTCAAAAAAAAAAAAAAAAAAAAAAAAAAATCACTGAAATCAGTCGAAACATAAGTTAAAGTTCCTGCTGCGTTTGGTAGAGGTTTTCTCGATCACAAATTGGTGAGTCTGAATTCCCACTGCCTTCGGCAGCGAATTGAGATAAAGAGAGAGAGAAATCCCCGAAGTAATTTTTGGCTTTCACGATATCTGAAACGTATCGCAAAATCTGAAAGATATTGCAAAATTTTCTGATTCTGAGAAATTTACAGACAAAAGTCTGATTTTATTAATGTATATATTTCTTAAATAAATTCCATTTTCCTGATAAAATTTATTGCCTTAGTTTGCATTATTTTACTTTGTGAACATCAGGCTGAAAATACTTTAAAATTCCTATTATTTTATTATTTTGTTTACTGAGCTTATATTTATAATAAAATTGCTGTTCTACAAATAATACTACCAAAGTAAACTTTAAAAAAAATTATATATAATCTGTAAATGGAGAAATGCTTTCTAAATATAGGACATTAAATGGGAACCTTAAAAATTAAGTGCGTTATTGCTAATTCAATTTCATGTATTAGAACAACGAATGACTAAAAGTAATTTTTACATACATTACGGCAATTGGATTAGCTTAAAATATTCAATTTAGATCGTTCAAAATCTTCCTCTAGAAATGTTCAAAATCATTATACGACTTTTTTTTTTCTTTTTTTTCAGAAATTATACTAATGACTCCATTTGCTTTTTAATATTATCGTGTAAGTATCGGAAACAAACCTGATATGTCTCGGATGATATAACATGCATTCATTATAAATTAACAAATTTATTGTTTTAATACTTCATCGTTTGTTTAAGGAGTTATTGGCATTGATCTATAATTATATAAAAATATCTATGAAATACCCAACATATATACTTTATTTCTTAGGAGTATTAACAATTCAAATAAAAAGTAACTGTAAAAAAAATTTAAATTTTAAAAACTATATTGTCACAAAATTTTTCTTGTCCTGGTTTCAAGTAAAAAATTACTCTTTTGATATCACATTAGATGAAAGGAAATGCATAAATTGTATTGGACAATTTTTACATACAACAATGTGTGTTTAATTCAAGTAATAATGAATTAGTAATAATAAATGAAATTTCTATTTGGAATAAACGAATCGAACTATATCAAAAATGTAAGTGTTCTAAAGTTTAGTACTACGTAATTAGTATTATATCAGGAAATTAATTTTAGAATACATATGGAAATCTAATTATTTTTCTACTGGAATTATGTACATATTGTGGAATTCGATTAAAATCTACGATTTCTAATACTGAAAACAATTCGCAAATCAACATTGAAATTACATAGTAATCGTGAATAAGATAGTTTTATTGTTCGAAACGTATTTCCTAGGGAGAAACTGTGCGTTAAATTAAACAACTCTTAGATGTATCAGGAGCGTTATTAAGTGTATTTTCTCTATAGACAAAATTAATTTAGGAACAATGAACACCTGAATCATAAATGAAATTTGCTATTACTTACCCTTATTGTTTATTATTTTATTTTGAAAATGTTTGAGAAAGAATAGAAGAATTGCAATTCATAAGAATTACAATTATTTAAAAATAATAATAATCTGGTGTGTCACTCAGTGACTTTCTTTTATCCTGCATTTGGATATTATAAAGATAGAGTGTAAATTAAATGATGAGATCACAAAGATGAGATAATAAACTTCAATCTACTTTGAAAATAACCCAAAAAATGTTTAGGAGCAGTTTTATTTCACATACAATTCTGTGTGAGGGAGACTAGAACCCTCTCAGCCCCCCGTTCAATTATAAATAATACATACATTTATTTAAAAAAAAAAAAAATACAAGGTTGAAGTTAAGTTGACTTCAAACTTACAATCTCGATCATATTTTACGAGAGGCAACCGAATACAAGCTTTAAAACATCCAATTTGCATTTTCGGCAGTATTTTGTTTTCAATTCATGCTCTTATACATATATATATATATATATATATATATATACAGATCATCCGCTGAAAAATTGAAATTTTGTATTTTGGGAACCTCAAAGCACGGTATTATATATATTTAAAAAAAATTAGAACTTCAAAAATCTTTTATTTAGAGTATGGGTATGAAAAATGAAGAGGTGTGCTACAACATACTAGTTTTTGTGCATGAAATGAAAACCTAGACAAATGCTTTCTACAAACTACATTTTTATGCACCATTTTATCTCTCTCTCTCTCTCTCTCTCTCTCTCTCTCTCTCTATATATATATATATATATATATATATATATATATATATATATATATATATATATATATATATATATATACGAATTGTTAAGGATATTTATTCCATATTACGTTTTCACTAATAGAGAGACACCCTGTTCCTATCTTCTAAGCAAAGCATATCGAAAAAAATAGGAGTTATATTTAATGCAATAGACAATTGTAATAATATATATTTGCAATAATAATAGAATTTAAAAAGTTGTTCTTATAAGTATGTAAATGGTAATCTTTAAATAGTTTTTTTTCATCTGTCAGTTATTGTATTATTATTATTATTATTTTTTTTTTTTTTTTTTTTTAATATAATGAATTTTTGATGAATAATGTAGCTTTTCCTATTTTTTTGCAGATGAAAAACTAATAAAGTTCTAATTACTTCCTGTTTTCTTTTCATCTTTATAATAATAATTATTATTATTTAAATATGTATCCAACAGAAGGAAGTTCTGGGTTCGTAAAATTTTCTTCTTTCGTTTTTCTGAGAATTTTATACACACTAATGTGCTGTTTGTCCATTTTTTGAGTAGTGTCTCCGTGTGTGAGTGTGTGTGCGTATGTACAAGAGAGAAAAAGAGAGAGATTGTGGAAGTTTAAAATGAAAAACTAATTCAGAGAATTTCATAAAAATTGGTGTGTAATGCTCAACAAGCTTTTGTGTATAAGATTTTGGCGTATAATACTCAACAAACTAAGCTTCTATTGCTGAAATTGTTTCCGTTTACGTAGAGGCATAAATTTTAAAGTACATACCATATTAGGCTCTGAAGTTTATAAATTACAAAAACATAATATGTAAAGGAAGCATTGTAAAAACAACAGCGCCGATTCAAACGCGATTTTTTCGCTAACAGATAGCACTGTTATGCCGCAATTTTCTCCACTAATCGGAATGTTATATCTCAATTTTTATAGCATATAAATGCATGACAAACAACATGTGATTGTATCGCATGTGATATAAAAATTATAAACAAAATGCTATGAATCCTAAATGGATTAAAATATCTTTTAAATTTCTATGTAAAAGTTAAGATGAAATTTAGAAGATAAGTTGAAAGACTACTATTTTTTTAACACTATTTTTTATAAGGGATTGTACTCATTTTATGTATAGACTATATCATTTTTTTACTATTATTTCAGACCGCTGTTTCAGTTTAATTAAATTTAGCTTTCAGTTTTATTTTATTTTTGTTATTTTTGAGATAGTATGGGTGTTGTACATTTTATATTTATCTGTAAAAGCAATAATCCTTTAAACAAATAATAATAAAGCAAAATTACACATTTTATACTCTATATTTAATGAATTTTATAATGTTAATCCTCATGAATGTTGATAAATTAATTGAATAATTTTATATAAACTATGCTTCAATGATTAAAGCTAGAAAAAATGTCTTTTAGAAATTACGGATAACCATTATCTTTGAAAGAAATATCATTTCCCTTTACAATTATTTTTCAATTAAAATATCATTTATTTACTCAACTTATGAAACTGTTATCGGGAAATTCGTAATTTTCTATTTTTAAAAAGAGCTTTTTAAAGATAACGAGTTTTAGGAAAATGAAATTATCCTAATAAAACTTTAGAGTTCTTTTTAATTTAGCATCACCTAATTTTTATTTATTTATTTTACTGTTATATATAAATTTTCTGAAATTATTACAGCATAAAGTTATCAAAAAATACGGATGAGACATATTAAAGCAAACTTGATGAAATATTTGCAATTAATTGTTTGATTTTCATATATGATAACGTTATTGTTTTACAATTATTAAAGAAAATATTTTTTCAATTATTATTTATTCCAATTGAGCAATAGATTAGCTTAACAGAGCTTAGGTTTTTTTTTTTTTTTTTTTTTTTTAACAAGTTTTGAATTCTTATATTTATTTTATGCACGACAATTTCAACAACTGATTATTATTATTATTTTCTTTTTTTTCGCGGAAAAATTTCTTCTATGATTATTTTTTAATATATTGCACTTTGTTTTGTAACATATAAAAAAATTAGCAGTCTGCAATACCTAAATTCATTTTTACTCTAAATATCGCTAATTATAAACAATTTCTTCAAATATTTTTATTTTAAATAGCAACATAAAATATTTTTTCATATATGTTTACTTAATGTGATACACTATAACTATTTATTTTAGAACTAGGATACAGATTTTTTTTTTCTTAATGAATAAGCCATTTCAATTAATCAAGAAAAAAGATATCACAAAATTATATTATGCTTTACATATGAGTCGTGAGTCTTAATAATTATCACTTAAAAATTTGTAAAGCAAAATTTTTATTTTCAGCGGCATTTCTTTTATTCTTTTATTCTTATTTATTTATTTATTTATTTAAATAACTACATATTTTCGAGCTTAATTGAATAATATGATTAAATAAGAAAAATACATATATGTAGAGAATGATGAAACTAATGATGCTTTTAGAAGCATAAACTTTTATTTAATCATAAAAAAATATTTTTTATTGCAAGCTGCAATTTTAAATATATAAATCAATAACAAACTTAAATATATAACAGGTTCAGTATGAAATTAAACTAAAACTTCAAATTTTATTTATAATTTACAGTAATTTTCAATTAAACTACCAGATCTATCGATCAAAATATATATTTAACTATACTGACAAGATATTGGTTATGTCAAAAACTAATTGGGGAAACAACTTAAAAAGATAAGTTTTGCGATTTCCTTTTAAGGAAAAAACAAAAATAAAATAATCATTTTATCTTGTTTTAAAATTACACTTTTCGCCAGTGATTCTTTCTTTTTTTTTAATACTAAGTTTATCTTTAAAAAAATAATAATAATTAAATAAATAAATTAATTAAATTAAATAAATGTTATTAATTATAAACAAATTTCAGCATTATAACATCTTTTTTTAGAGAAATTTAAGTCTTATATTCTTCTTAATTGGTTTAAAATATAATATTTTTAATTTTTCTCTAAAAATGCAGATTTTAAAAGACAACAGACAGTTTCTGTGGACAGATTCAACTTAATTTCTTTCAATATCAGATAAGCAGAGATCACATAATTCGATGCTGCTCGAATAATTCTAAATTTGATTTTTAAAAACACAAAAGAAAAGTCATGCACTTTGATGATTAACACTTCCCAACAGTATGTACTCATTACATCTTCAATGTTCTTTGGTTGCGTTATCACACTACGGACAGACAGAAGGACAGAAAGACGGATAGCTAAATTAATTGAATTCATAATCACTATTGAATATTGTTTTAAGCAATTAAATCACTTAACACAAAAGTAAATGGAATTTAAACATTTTCACTTGTAGCCTTTAATGTATCTGAATATTCTAGTGTTGCCCTGTAAATCTGAACAATATCATATCATATTACGTAAAAAGTATTATTTTAGCATATTAACAATAAATTTATTTATTTTTTTTTCAATAGAAAATGATCTGAATGTAATTTATAAAATCGTCTCTCATAAAACGCAATGGATTGGCATTTTTAAACTGGGATGTGACTGTGCGCAAATAAATTGTACAGGGCCTATTCATGTCATTTCAAATAGAGAACATTCCATAGTTAATTTGAATAAAATATATATCATTGTGAAGACATTCTGAAAATAATTACGAACTTTGAAATTTACGGACAGTAATATTTACGGACAATCAGGCAGGTGATGGTCTAATTCAAATTTTATACACACGTAAACATTGTTAGAAAGTATTGAAATGCTTAATAAAAATGAAAATGTATTTTTAACATTTTACTTCTGCAGATATTAGCATATCTGAATATATTTATGTTGCCTTGTAAATCTTAATTGAAAGCATTCCTTTGTGCATACAAATAATATATTTCAATTTCGGTAAGATATGTGTGAAGTAAAGTTATTAAAATATGTCTTATAAAAATACCTCTTGCAGAGCGTAATGATTTGGAATAATTTTGGCGGCCGTTGTAAACAAACCAGTTGTAGTATTTGCTCATTTTTAAATAGGGAACATTCTTTATTCAGCTTAAATAATCTATATCAGTTTCAAGAAATTCCATTAATTTTAAGAGAGTTAGAGAGTGGAGTGGGAGCCAGTCCGATGTAAAAACAGGCAAACTGAAGTCATAAACACTTTTCAATTTTGCTGAAAAGTATTAAAAATTCAGACGGATGCTCTGACAATTTTTTGTTCTATGCTTTGTCTTTTAAGAAGAAAATACCGAAGTATATTATAAGATAACACTATTTTACACACAATGAATATCATTACTATGCCAATATAAACTTCCATTTAACCTTTTTAGCTTTATGAAAATCGAATACACGAGTAGTAGAAATTGAAAAGACCTATAAATATTGGGTAAAGTGTGTAGTTAAAACGCCTTAATGCGGTCTATGGACCGTACATAAAAATGGCTTGTACAATATTGGTGATTGGCTGAATATATTTACATGGATCGTACTGACAGTTATATATTAGACTGTTTTGTAATCTACTTTCTCTTTGTTTTATAATTTTAAGTAAAAGAAAAGTTTGTTCTGATATAATTTAATTATATCGATGATTTTTAGAGCTGCGGTAGCCTGGTCGGTAAGAGATCGAAAAATTGCGGGTTCGGTTCACGAGCCGGCCGAAGACCGTCGTGTACGATAATGGCGACTGGTGCACGTTAAATTCCGTCGTAGTCGCAAAATCCTCAAAGTCCCCATCTAAAATTATACCTCTGGGGGTACCGGTACATGAATTTAACTCGGCAGTGATCCGAATCAAAATTTGAGTTCCTGTTGTTTGGCTTGTGCTGCCATCTTTCACCAGCTTCTGGAGCTAAAGTCATTCTTTCTCCCTAAGTGGCGCTCCAAAAAAAAAAAAAAAAAAAAAAAAAAAAAAAAACGGAAGGCGCACTCCTGTTGCCTTAAATCCGAATAGTTCCACTACCGGGGCTCGGAATATCCGAGTGGCATACGGCAACAACAAAAACAACGATAACATATCGATGATTTCATAATTTTTATTATATCAATTTTGAGGAAGTTCCAAGTTAACCTCATCTAGGAATTTAATTTGAAAGCACAGCAATAATCACGATTTTAATTTGTCTTAAATAAATAAAAGTTATTTAATAAAGAAAAATAGTATGTAGTATTTTTGTTTAATACTTATGATTGTAAAACTCTTGCTGGAACCTAAAACATTTTCCCTTAATGTGTTTGATCAGATCTAATTAAACGTATATTGACTTATGTATAAATGAAATGGATTAAAAATTCATAATATTTTTTTTTAAATAGTTTCTCCATTTTAGTGTTTTCTAGAGTTTGTATTGTTTAGTTATTTTTACCATCTAAATTACAAAAATATGTTAAATTTGTTTAAAGGTGTACATATATATATATATATATATATATATATACATGTGTGTGTATATAAAGTCATCTTTTTTTCTAAATGATTCTGATTATGATATGCTCTGATAAAAATTGGAAATAATGATAATTAAAAAGATTGAAAGAATCGATTATTTAACGGTACCTTTTATTAATTTTCTTTTTTTTTTTTTTTTAGGAATTTATTTATTTTTTGTTGAAAAAATAAATAAATAAATAAATAAAATGCTTGAGATTTTCAAGTAAATCTGCAAAGATTAAAACTAATTTTTCATTTATTTAAAAAATATATCCAAAATTTGATTGTCCACGAATTAATTTCGGATTTCGGGGTAAAAGTGTTACATTGTGTGGGTTTTTTTTGGCAAAACAAGTTTTTTTTTTTTTTTTTTTCTGTATTTGTTCTTTTACTTTTTTTCTACTAATTTTATGAGGATTTGTTTTCCTTTAAAAGTTAATTGAGATATTAGAAAATCACATAATACATCAAATAACTAGTAGTTGTATCACTTACATATTGATAGATTATAAATTACATATATTAATTACATATGACATATATTAGTATATAATAATTTTCATTAGAAGAATAAATATGAGAATTAGTGTGCACAGTATCTATATATCTTTATGAATGTATGGATAAGACGATTTATACATTTATTTATACATTTTAATGTAACTATTTGTGTAATTCTTACATATAACAATAAATATATAGTATAAATAAATACTATTTAAATAACTTATTTTTTTATGTAATTAATAATTATATATGTTACTAAAATCAATGAGAATTTTTTAAAGAAAAAACTTTTAAATTAGTCCTCAAACTTCAATTTTATTTCATTCTAATTGTTTATGACATCTGACTTGTGAAAGTAAAAAAATCAGAAAAAAAAAAAAAAAAAAAAAAAAAAAAAACATTCGCATAAAAGGAAATATCATTTCAATTTTATTCAACAAGGTATAATTGCATTATAAACTGCAAAGCTGGTTTTAAATTTAAATAATTATTATTTTTATAGAACTTATTATCATTATTAAATAACTTAATATCATATTTACTGCTTATTGTATATATAATTAAATATATACAAATATTGGCCTAATTTCGCAATAACACTACTTTTAAAAATCACATTCATTTTGACTACATCTGCTAATGCGCTTATACAATTGTGCATTATTTCAACTTTTATTCATGATATTGATTTATGCATTTATTAAATAATTTCTGAAATTATTAATTTTTGCATATTATACTTGGCATTTAATTGGTTGTTTGATATACCATCTCTTTTCCTCTGAAACGTAAAAAGTTAATGACTCCAGTTGTGGTGATTTTAGTAATTTAATATGTCATATTATCCACCTCCAGGTAATCTTAAATGATTCTTGAATTTTTTATTAAATTAGTGAATTTCGTATTTCTAGCTCATGCATTCTGACTATTAATAATCATTGCTTTTCTCATCTGGACCTTTATAGGAATACTTGTTATCATTAAATGAAATGGTGTTTTGCTAGGCCTAAGTTTTGCTTTAAGCTGATGCTTGTTTTAGTTTGTAAGTTTATGTAATTAATGGATTATGCAAATTATCTCATCTATAGGATTATGTGTTATGAATGTCATTTCTCTTCGGCGTAAGTACTTTAACACGTTTTTACTACTCAGTGTATTTAAATTAAATTATCATCGTGAAAATAATTTTATTCGAAATACATCTAATTTAAAATTTCATATGTAGGTATTTTCATCTATTTTGCATTTGCTGAGAGTTTTATAGGAATTAAATTATTCAAATTATATATATATATATATATATTTATA
Organism: Salticus scenicus; assembly: GCA_963930645.1. Classification (NCBI taxonomy): domain Eukaryota; kingdom Metazoa; phylum Arthropoda; class Arachnida; order Araneae; family Salticidae; genus Salticus; species Salticus scenicus. Next base: position 317,139,970 of record OZ005650.1, read on the forward strand.
TATATATATACATTGTAAAATCAATTATAAAAACAGCATATTTCTTTTTCTAGATAAGTATAAAACATGTACAATGTAAATTATATATTTTAAAAATATTTTAATATTAATATTAATACTAATATAATCACAATTTGAAATAAAATACATGTAAATTGAATAATATCAAAATGAGGAAAATAATAAAAGAATATGTTTTATAATATTTCTGTATAGAGAGTTACATAAAACTACATCTTCAGTTCATAAACCTATATGCTTTATATAAGCTATGGAATGCTTCGCTTGCATTTCGTATTTTATATATGTACATTTTAGGGGTATACACTGAATGAGAATTCTACAAACTTTTGGGTAGCTTTCACTAGTCATGTATTTGAATGAAAAGGAAAAAAAAAAAAAAAAGTTTGAATTTCCATTCAAAGTTCCATTTTCATGTAAAAGAATTTGTTCTTTACACATTATCGTAAAATTTGAAAGACCAATGCATTTATAAATGATGCGCCGTCAGCACATCCATATGATATTGGAGACATCTCTGTACAGAAAAGTTCACTACTTTAAAAGCTTATGCATTTCAGGCAGGGAAAGTTTTAAAACATACATAAAACATGCACTTTTGCTTGTTACATTAAATAGAATTTATTTTTTAGAATAAACAAAATGGCTGAAAATAGAATTTTTATGTGAAAGAAACGCATTTTTATATAAAATATTTTACAATTTGAATTATATATGTAACTGAAATTTAATAGCAAATTTAAGATTGAGTGTATGATTTCCATGAAGTCATGTAATTTTGTAAATTTATTTAACCAATATGCGCCAACGGGCTTAATAAATTTAGAAATTTATGGGCATAATAAATTATTATGTCGCACCAATACTGCGCTATGGGTAATTGACGAATGTCGGGGACGCACCCCTAGGGATAATCCGGAGACATGCCTTCTCAAATTCGATCCTCAATGGAGGGGATGGCTCACTCGTTTTGGTGATCCCCAGAGGTTTTGATAGGAACATGGAGGACCTTGCGGCCACGACGAATTTTATGTGCACCAGCAGTCATTAGTGTACACGACGGTCTTTGACCGGCTCAAGTATCACACCGCAATCTTCCAATTATGACCTAAGTGCTTTACCGACTGCGGTAACGTGGCCTGAATCCATAATTGTAAAAAAGGAATAAAAAGGGGGTCATATATTAAAGGTGTGATGCAAAATGGTCTACGTATTACAAAATTCCTTCTATTCAAAAAAAGAAAAAAAAACTACTGATTTTTAGCATAATTTTCATTAAAAAAAAAAAAAAAAAAAAAAAAAAAAAAAGTAAATAATGTAGTAATACTTCTATAAGGTATTATAAATTTAAAAATATTAAAACCAATGTAACTTTTAAAAATATTATATTTGTATGTATTAGATTAGCTTTAAATAAAAAAAATAAAAAAATCTTTTAATATTATGCATTTCAATTGAAATTGAATATTGGGATTTTTACAACATTTTTCAGCTTTTGTCTTGTGTTATGCTCTATTAATATTCCTATTCAGGGAAAAACAACGCAACGAATAGGAGGACAGAGCTCTGCGTGGGTTAATAAGTAAAGTAAGTGGAAGGGATCCGAAGCTTCCCTCGGGGGTTGGTGAGCGGAGCAGGGGCAGAGCCCCTAGTTTTGTAATAAAAAACCCTTATAAGCTTGTAACCTAACATGTTTTTGTTAATTTACGTAGATTTGTGACATCATAAGGGGTTTTTTGCAAAAAAGAGCTTTTACAAAGTGGTTGAAATAACTGGATCTTCAAATTACTAATTACACTCCATGTGACACTTCATGAAAATCCCTTATGGAATTTCAACTCTGGGAAAATATCTAAAATCTAGATCGTTCTTTTGTTAACAATTTGCTTCATTTTTACTCTATTCAAATGAACTTTTGACAGATGTTGTCCAATATATCTAGCTTTCAACCTATGTAATAAAACATTTTCTATCTTTAGAGCATGCGCTGTGTTTTTTTTTTTTTTCTCATAAAAATTTTCATATCTCATGAGATTTTTAAGATATTTGCATTGCGATTGCAGTATATTATTTTAAAGGTAATTTATCTGAAATTGAGAATAATTTTCGTTTAAAACTCTGTATATTATATATATATATATATATATATATTTTTTTTTTTTTTTTTTTTTTTTTGAGTTTTAAAACATATGCTTATATCTCCGTTATGTAACATGCTATCGTCACACAATTTCATCCACAAATTGTAAAGGGCTATATTAACATATCATTAAGTTACTTATCATTTAGTTCATTTAATGATACAGGGTGATCACGAACATTATTTATTTTGCTAAATTTCTTACCGGCCCCCTAAATGCTGTCTTAAACCAATCTTCATTGAAAAACATGTGGAAGACCCAGTTTTTAAATACCCAATGTTTGAAAATATTTCATTGGGAGATAACTTTTTAATTTGAAAAAAAAATGATCGTTTGCAAATCTTGCTAAACTTTTGGGCTGGAACGTATTATCCAGATCAAACTTATCTGAAAATATCTGCAAGAAATGCGAACACGAGGAAAGTTTTAGCAACTATATTTCGAGTTTACGACCCATATTTAGGACATTAAACCAGAATTTCTCGCAATAAAAAGAATTTATAATATTCATGATATCTATAATATTGTTTCACAATCTAGAAATGAATAAACTATAATTTTTCGACCATTTCTTCGTTTCAGTTTATTATCTTACCTCACAGGTATAGCTCGGAAATCTAATATTTTTAATTTAGGGATTTAGAAAATAACTACTTATTCTTTTTAAATGAAGGCGATATGTTTTTTTTTTCTCTGTGGTTTCTCAAATAATTTTGAAAATTAATCTTTTGGATGTGTTTGTTATTTATTGATCTTTTGTAAAAATGCATTTTTTTTTAAATATTTAGCACATATTAAAAGTATATTTAACTTCAAAAGTATTATAAAAACTTCGAAATAGACAGCTTTCTTAGAGCTTTATTTCGGCATATTATCCCAATAAGGCTCTCTGCTTAAGAGTAGGATGTCTTGTGGTTATTTTAACGTAAAACACACTTTTTATTTTATTTTTATGAAACATTATATATTTATTTTAAAACCCATGATTGGCATAGACTAACTAAATCCAAATATTATCTCCTACCTTATTTAATATTTCTTAAAAAAAAAAAAAAAAAAAAAAAAAAAAAAAAAGATAACGAGTCATTTTTTCTCAATGTAAAACTACCTGAATTTTATCCACCAAACATTTCTTCATGTTATCCCAGGACGTCGAACAAGACAGAGAACTGATTATTTATTTACAGAAGGGGAAAAGGCAAGCCTCGGTAAGAATCGCTGAACAAATGCTCTTTAAAAAATTATGCGAATTACGTTTTTCCTGTTTAAACCACAGTTTACACAACTAAGTAAACAAAACAAAAGTAAATTATTTTAATATTTACCAGATGAAGAGAGATTACACAACCAAACTAATCTAAGGGAAAAAAAAAAAAAAAAAAAAAAAAAAAAAAACATAACTCGTTACTGATATAGTTTTCCTATGAGTGGCGGAAGACCCCCTACATTGCCTGCATGTAAAAGAACTACATAACACTGTTTCTTGTCAAACGCGGCATTTTACTCGAACTTATTCTAGATATCTTTGATATTCTTTTTGTGAAGAATATTAAAGAATAAATAAATAAATAACTGAATTTAATGATTAAATCTGTTTTACACATAAATTGCTGTACATTTACAATAAACGATAAAATTAAAAAAATAATAATCATATTATACTATTGAAGATGATAAAAAAATTTTTTTTCTTTAAATTCTACAGTTTTGTGTACCTATTAATAAAACTGATTTATTAAAAACTATTTGATAGAACATATAATCATAAAGTAAGTGTTTATCGCAGGTACTTTTAATTGACAAATTGAACACAATTCCCTATGAAGCTGAAACATTAAAAATTTAATCTCTCTATATAATTAATTGAGTAAAAATATTTGTGTATTTTAAAATAAAGTAAAAAGATGTAGAAAAAAAATAAAATGTTTTACATTATGGAAAAAAAAAAAACCTTCATTTAACATTAAAAACACTTCATATATGATGTTAATACGGGAGATAAAATTTCTCCCAATCTATTTTGTTAATTTCATTCTTTTTATATGCAGACGAAAGTCAAATATTTAACTTATTTTTTTTCCCACCTTATTTATCCTTGTGAAATTGGTTGTTAGTTTTCAAAGATACTTTAAATTCTCAGGAGACGACTGCAAATCCTAGGGGAAATGTGAAAAAAAAAGTGATATTAATCATTTTAAGAAAATTTTAGTACCTTAAAAAAAAATCAATAAACTTCTGCCCTTTTTTTCTGTGTTCTTTTAATAAATGGAAATATCTGTTAAATTTTTGATGCTGTTTAAAACATTTTCATTTTACTAAAACGTTAGAAACTGAGATGATAAATTTGTTGCATAAAGTATTTATAGTCTACATTATATATATATATATATATATATATATATATATATATATATATATATATATATATATATATATATTTGTAGTTAAAATGTAACTCTAAAAATAAGTTCGGTTAGATACATACAAATAACTTATTTTTTAAAATAGAGAATTTTATTATGTATATAAGAGAATTTTTATATAGGTTGGTCAGGGATGAAATTATACTGCGTCTTCGGCATCAATAATTTTATTTATACGCTATTCCAGTATCTTATTGAAAAAAAAAAGAAGCATAATTTCTTTATTTTCGAGTCAACCGCGTTAAAAAAGTTGTAATAATACTGCAATGTAAAATTCAGAGGACAGCGTGTTATAAAAGGGAAAATACTTATCAAGCAGTAATTTTGTGATCATGCACCGATACAGTATTATTTGGATAAGCTATTTACCTGTGCTTTGCTAGTTGATACAGCCGCTTTAATGAAACCATGCTGTGTCCGTCATAATTTACAGATGTAGATGAAATTAATCTCAGCAGCAGTATTTATTAGTATCCATTCACCAGTAATGCATCGTTTAACTATAATCCGTTTCTCTTAATTCTCGCAAAAACATACCCATACAGCACAGGATGTTTCAGTTATGCTGCAAAAATCTTACAATCTTTCAAAAACGTAACAAATTTAAGTATTTAAGTACAGCTTTCTGAAGCATTCGCACTTTTCGATGTTCCATCTGTTGAGTAATTGAAATGTTTCTGTTACGTATCCCATTTATTGTTATGATTGCGGACATTTCTACGTTTTTGAAACTAATCGGAAAGCAAACTGAATGTATCGAAACGTTTCTGATATGTTTCAATATTATATGACTGTTATATTTCTTGAAAATTTTGTGCTGTTAGGGTATCCAGTCACTGAGGTGTTCTTTTTTCCACAATACACTAAGAATTCTAAATTACATAATTATGAATTTTGTTATCATTTCTCAGATTTAAAGATTTTAAATTGTAGCCATGAGGATTATACTCATATTCATAGTTACATTTCTAATCTCATTTTTAATTATAGATTATTTTATTTCATAGGAAAAACTGTGCAGGAAGTCAGAAATCTACACATAATTCACACAATTATACAATGATTGAAGATGCGCAATTGCATTATGAATTATATTATGACGTATATTTCTTTAACGCACTGATCTTTTAGCACACTGTATGGTACACAAGTAGTTCTCACACAATGCACACTCGTACGTAAAAATAGTATAATTTATACCTTTTTTAATAATACATACTCTCTCAAAATATATAAATAAAATTTTGAAAAGTATGCTTGCAAAGTTAGCATTTGAGAGTTTTCTTCCTCCATACCTTAAAACTATATTATTTAAGATGCTTTATAACTGCGAGAAAATGCACTGGAAATTAAATGGTGAAACGGATACGTTCAGATGTGATCCATGCACATGACGTGATTTCGCATTTTTCTCTCTTGTTTGCCTTGCATATTTATTTAATGTTTCAAGTCAGAAAACTAAATAGTTAAAAACTTTTTTAATATGAAAACAACTCTGGAAACACGATCGTAGTAAAACAATTCTCAACAACTTATTTGCTAGCGGGAAACTTTGAAGATTTGGAAGGATTAACAAAATATTACAAAGCTAAATGATCAGGCAGTTTTGTAAAATGCATTTTGCCTAGTTTCATACACATTTATAAGAACAGTATAACAGAATCATTCTAAGTACAATGTTAAAATAAATATTATATTAATAATAAAATTCACTGTATTTAGTTGATACAGTAAACAAGTAAGTAATTAAGAAGAATTTGGCTTAATATTTTAAAAACAAAAAGCAGCTTATTTCATTTTAAATATGCATTTTTTATTTTTTTCAATCAAGTAAATAAATAAACACACACACACACACACACACACACACACACACACACACATATATATATATGTATATAGAATGTATCACTGATCAAAGCAACCTTATTTTATTTCAAGCTCATGAGTAAAAGTTTTTAGAAAAAAATATAGACAAGATATACATTTACAAAACTGAAATGCCACCAAATTTTATTCATACTAGAAAAAACTACATTGTATTTTCCATATTTTTTTTCAACTGTACCAGTCAGTCAATCTTCATGTTTTCCAAGTAATATGTACTTTACATATCTTTTTTGGGACTTTTTGAAAGGTTTTAAAACATAATCTCTATTTCTGTGAAATTTCATTTGTTTTATAGAGAAAACGAGAAAACAAAATTCTAAATTTATAAGAAAGACATTTTTATATAAATGAAAATGTGTTTGTAAAATATATATATATATATATATATATAAGCGAATTTTAATTGAATGGTTTAACAACGAAAATTTCTTAAATAAATATTAAAATGCCAACATTTTCCCATTCTAAAGAGTAAACATTTTATTCTAAAATTTCCAGAGAATTCTAAAAAGAAACAACTACCTAAGCAAATTACAATCTAAAGGTATTAAAGATATACTAAACATAGTAAGTTATAGACATGTAGCATTTATTTTAATATTTTCTTAAACAGTTCTTGGTAATAATTTTTCTTTTAATGGTATTGATCTTTTATTTTGACATTTATCTGTGGTTTTATATATATATATATATATATATATATATACACTTCATGTGACACTTCATGAAAATCCCTTATGGAATTTCAACTCTGGAAAAATATCTAAAATCTAGATCGTTCTTTTGTTAACAATTCGCTTAATTTTTACTCTATTTAAATGAACTTTTGACAGAAGTTGCCCAATATATCTAGCTTTGAACCTATGTAATAAAAAAAATTCTATCTTTAGAGCATGCGCTTTCATTTTTTTTTTTTTTTTTTCATAAAAATTTTCATATCTCATGAGATATTAAAGATATTTGTGTTGCGATTGCAGTATATTATTTTAAAGGTAATTTATCTGAAAGGGAGAATAATTTTCGTTTAAAACTCTGTATATTATATATATATATATATATATTGAGTTTTAAAATATATGCTTATATCTCCGTTATTTAACATGCTATCGTCACACAATTTCATCCACAAATTGTAAAGGGCTATATTAACATATCCCTAAGTTACTTATCATTTAGTTCATTTAATGATACAGGGTGATCACAAACATTATTTATTTTGCTAAATTTCTTACCGGCCTCCTAAATGCTGTCTTAAACCAATCGTCATTGAAAAACATGTCTAAGACCCAGTTTTTAAATACCCAATGTTTGAAAATATTTCATTGAGAGATAAGTTTTTAATTTCAAAAATTTTGATCGTTTGCAAATCTTGCTAAACTTTTGAGCTGGAGCGTATTATCCAGATCAAACTTATCTGAAAATATCTTCAAGAAATACGAACGCGAGGCAAGTTTTAGCAACTATAATTCGAGTTTACGACCCATTTTTAGGAAATTAAACCAGATTTTCTCCCAATACAAAGAATTTATAATATTCATGATACATATAATATTGTTTCACAATCTAGAAATGAATAAACTATAAAGTTTCGATCATTTCTTCGTTACTGTTTATTGTCTTACCTTACAGGCATAGCTCGGAAATATAATATTTTTAATTTAGGGATTTAGAAATTAACTACTTATTCTTTTTAAATGAAGGCGATATGTTTTTTTTTTCTCTGTGGTTTCTCAAATAATTTTGAAAATTAAACTTTTGGATGTGTTTGTTATTTATTGATACTTTGTAAAAAATTATATTTTTATAATATTTAGCACATATTAAAAGTATATTTAACTTCAAAAGTATTATAAAAACTTCGAAATAGACAGCTGTCTTAGAGCTTTATTTTTGCATATTATCCCAATAAGGCTCTCTGCTTAAGAGTAGGATGTCTTGTGGTTATTTTAACATAAAACGCACTTTTTATTTTATTTTTATGAAACATTATATATTTATTTTAAACCCCATGATTGGCATAGACTAACTCAATCGAAATATTATCTCCTACTATATTTAATATTCCTTTAAAAAAAAAAAAAATGATAACGAGTCATCTTTTCTGAATGTAAAACTACCTGAATTTTATCCCCCAAACATTTCGTCATGTTATCCCAGAACGTCGAACAAGACAAAAAACTGATTATTTATTTACAGAAGGGGAAAAGACAAACCTCGGTAAGAATTGTTAAACAATTCTCTTTAAAAAAATTATGCGAATTATATTTTTCCTGTTTAAACCACAGTTTACACAACTAAGTAAACAAAAGAAATGTAAATTATTTTGATATTTACCAGATGAAGAGAGATGGATTACACAACCAAACTAATCTAAGGAAAAAAAAATAACTCGATACTGATATATTTTGCCTATGAGTGGCGAAAGACCCCCTACATTTCCTGCATGTAAAATAACTACATAACACTGTTTCTTGTCAAACGCGGCATTTTACTCGAACTTATTCTAGATATCTTTGATATTCTTTTCGTGAAAAATATTTAAAAAAAAAAAAAGATAAATAAATAAATAACTGAATTTTTTGCATAAATCTGTTTTACACATAAATTGCTATACATTTTCCAAAAACGATAAAATTAAAAATAATAATAATAATAATATACTACTGAAGATGATAAAAAAAAAAAAAAAAAAAAAAATCTTTAAGTTCTACAGTTTTGTGTACCTATTAATAAAACTCATTTATTAAAAATTATTTTATAGAACATAAAATCATAAAATAAATGTTTATCGCAGGTACTTTTAATTGACAAATTAAATACAATTCCCTATGAAGTTGAAACATTATATATTTTAATCTCTCTATATAATTAAGTGTGTAAAATATTTGTGTATTTTAAAATAAAGTAAAAAGACGTAGAGAAAAAATTAAATGTTTTACATTATGGGAAAAAAAAAACCTTCATTTAACATTAAAAACGCTACATATATGATGTGAATACGGGAGATAAAATTTCTCCCAATCTATTTCGTCAATATCATTCTTTTTATATACAGACGAAAGTAAAATATTTAACTTATTTTTTTTTCCACCTTATTTATCCTTGTGAAATTGGTTGTTAGTTTTCAAAGATACTTTAAATTCTCAGGAGACGACTGCAAATCCTAGGGGAAATGTGAAAAAAAAAGTGATATTAATCATTTTAAGAAAATTTTAGTACCTTAAAAAAAAAAAAAAAAAAAAAAAATCAATAATTTTCTGTCCTTTTTTTCTCTGTTCTTTTAAAAAATGGAAATATCTGTTAAATTTTTGATGCTGTTTAAAACATTTTCATTTTACTAAAACGTAAAAAACTGAGACGATAATCTAGTAGCATAAATTATTTATAGTCTACATTATATATATATATATATATTTTAGTAGTTAAAATGTAACTCTAAAAATAAGTTCATTTAGATACATACAAATAATTTATTTTTAAAATAGAGAATTTTATTATGTATATGAACGTATTTTTATACAGGGTGGTCAGGGATGAAATTATACTGCGTCTTCGGCATCAATATTTTTATTTATACGCCATTCCAGTATCTTATTAAAAAATAAAAATGCATATATATATTTTTTTTTTCGAGTCAATCGTGTTTAAAAAGTTGTAATAATACTACAACGTAAAATTCAGAGGTCAGCGTGTTATAAAAAGGAAAAGACTTATCAAACAGTAATTTTGTAATCATGCACCGATACAGTATTATTTGGATAAGCTGTTTAGCTGTGCTTTGCTAGTTGATACAGCCGCTTTAATGAAACCACGCTGCGTCCGTCTTAATTTACAGATGTAGATCAAATTAATCTCAGCAGCAGTATTTACTAGGATCCATTCACCAGTAATGTATCTTTTAACTATAATCCGTTTCTCTTAATTCTCGCAAAAACATACCCATACAGCACAGGATGTTTCAGTTATGCTGCAAAAAGCTTACAATCTTTCAAAAACGTAACAAATTTAAGTATTCTCTCTGACACCTTTCTGATACTTTCGCACTTTTCGATGTTTCATCTGTTGAGTAATTGAAATGTTTCTGTTACGTATCCGATTTATTGTTATGATTGCGGACATTTCTACGTTTTTGAAACTAATCGGAAAGCAAACTGATCGTTTCGAAACGTTTCTGAAATGTTTCTAATGTTTCAATATTATATGGCTGTTACATTTCTTGAAAATTTTGTGCTGTTAGGGAATCCAGTCACTGATGTGTTCTTTTTTCCACAATACACTAAGAATTCTAAATTACAAAATTATGAATTTTGTTATCATTTCTCAGATTTGAAGATTTTAAATTGTAGCCATGAGGTTTATACTCACATTCATAGTTATATTTCTAATCTCATTTTTAATTATACATTATTTTATTTCTGTTAGATTTAGGAATTTAAAATATTAGTGTGTTCTTGACACTCAGTGTTTTATTTAGTTTCACTCCCTCTTTAGTTTAACTATTTTTCCTTTTTTATTAAAACCGATGGTTATTAAAAATCTAAGTAATTTATCTTCTATTTACTTTTATAATTTTACGTTAATAAATATTTAAAACTCATAGTTTATTTAAAATTTATTTTAGCATAAAATATTAATACGTTAGCCGAAGCTATCCGTATGCAAATGACATAAGTCTACGTCATCTGCTGGAATTGAATAAGTAGCGTAGCAGAAAAGCAATCGTGTGGCTTTTTCCGTGTTGATGCCGATGTGAATCCCGGTAATAAAGAAGCTGGCATGAAACGTAGTTTGTATATTTTAGTTTAAATTTTTCCTTGATAACCTCGACAATATTAGCTTGTGTAGAAAGCTGTTGTTTTTCAGATGAGGTTTAAGTAAATATTTTTAGATTAATTCGAGGATGATAGTTATTTTAAAACTGCAAACTTTTAAGCTTCTTTCAGTAATAGTATAGGCTTCAGTAACTACTCTGTACTATTATATCTGCCCTGAAGAATATTAAACGAATCGTCTAAATGTATTATAATTTTTATTTTCGTTTGCCATATTTTTATTTCACTAGACAAATCAATCTAGTTTTTAAATAAATGATTTTATCTAAAAGAAAAACTTGTCATATTTCTTTTTACCTGCTCAATACAGTTTCCACTGGACTCTATTATTTCAACTCTGCTTAACTTTGAAGCTTTAAGACAATCATGTCAGGTTTATATACCTGACATATTTGGTTATGGGCGATTGCCCAGTATTGAGCAGTTTAAGTGAAAGTTTTAAACTGACAAAGTTTAATGAAGTAAAGTTTTCTTCCGGCGTATTGGTCCCAAAGTTTTATAAGAATCTTTAAGAAGGGGGGGGGGGGCAATACTGTTAATGAAAATGGCAATGATACAGCATAGTATAAAAATCTCAATGCTACGAATTGTTGTAACTGGGCAGTTGATGTGAAGTTTTTATTGTTTGAAAAGAATGCCTGGGATATCGTAATCGGAACTGAGGAAAAGCCGAAACCATCAGCTGATCCGAAAGAATTAAAAGATTATAATACGAGGTCAAAACTTGCTTCTTATCAATTATCGATGATTTTTCTCGTAAAGTAACAACATTTCCTATGAAAGCAAAAACTGAGGTATTTAAAAACTTTAGAAATTATGTAACAAGAGCGGAGAGATTTTTAAACTGTCAGGTAAAAGCTATTAGATCAGATAACGGGAAAGAGTTTCAAAATAATAATTTTAAATCTTATTGTGAGCTAAAGGGCATAAAACATTAATTTACTAACATTTATTCACCGGAACAAAATTCTGTTGCAGAAAGATTCAACCAAACTATTGTTGACGGTATGAGGACAGTTTTAGACGAAAGTGGGTTAAATAAAAGTTTTTGGCCAGACGCAGCTTTATACTTTGCGTATACCTGGAACAGAATTTGTCATATGATTTAGAGAAAACACCGTTTGAGCTGCATGGTGGTTATAAACCTTCAGTAAAGCACTTAAAATCTTTTGACTCAACAGCGTACGTAGGGGTACCCAAACAACTTAGATACAAACTTGACCGAAAAGCGAAGAAAGGAATTATGATAGGTTACGCCCTTAGTACAAAAGGTTACATGATATGGTTCCCAGATGAAAATAAAGTAATAGAAACTATTAATGTTAAAATTGAAGAACCGATAAATATTAGGAAGCACAGTTGAGCAGTGATGGGCCGCGAAAATGAAAGTTGGTTATGTTCAGATGAGGGGTCAGATTCAGATGCTTTTAATGTATATCAGACTTACCCTGACCATTCTGAATCTTCGTCTGACGAGGAAATTAAATCCAGTCAAGATATAATTAAACGAGTCCCGCTCAGAGAGGCTGTATGGTTTAGAACTCTTGTACCCCGTAAAACTAGTGACAGAATCGACGTTTATTATTGTGAATTTAGAAAAACTGAACGTTTAAAATGTCATAAAGATGTTAAAAAATGTTGTAAGAAAAATTGTATAATTTATGAACCAAACCTTTTTAATTTCAGTCCTAGAGAAAAATATGTAGGTAAAGTTAATGAAAAATCTTGTTCTAGTGCAGAACAAACTTTAAATTCTGATGAAATTAATTCCGATAGTGAACTTGATTCAGATAATGAACTTAATTTAACTGAACTTAATTTAACTAAGAAAAACGATTGACTCAAATCCCAACGAGTTTTAAACAGGTTTTAAAATCTCCTTATAAAAATCAATGGCTACAGGCTATGAAGGAAGAAATGGATGTTATTCGGGAACGTAATGTATGGCACCTTACAAAACCACCTCCAAATTCTAATATTTTAGGATGCAGATGGGTCTTCGCTCTTAAACGTAATGAAAGGGGGGAAATAGCTCGTTTGAAAGCTAGACTGGTGGCGCAGGGATATAAACAGATAAAAGGAGAAAGTTATGACGATACTTTTAGCCTTGTCGTTAACTTTGGAGTAATACGCTTCTTCTTTTCATTACTAGTTTCATGTAAAGTATGGACTCATTTACAACTGGATATTAAAGGTACATATCTTTACGCACCACTCGATGAACATATTTATATGTCGCAACCACCAGGTTTCATAGAGATCGGAAAAGAAAAATTCGTTTGTAAATTAAATCGCGCTATATACGGCCTACACCAAAGTGGTAGAGCCTGGTTTTTCGAAATGAATAGAAATTTGATCAAGATAGGTTTTAACAAATTTTCATGGTGTAACTGTGTTTATATTTTTAACAAGAAAGTAATTTTATTATTGTATGTCTATGACATTGTATTGTTTGCAAAATTTAAAAATCATATAGATGAAGTAGTGGACTTATTGAGTAAAAATTTTGATTTAAAAATCTTAGGAAAAACCCGTAAACTATTGGGTGTAGAATTAGAGGAAAATAATGGAAATTTAATTATTCATCAGCATTCATATATTAGTGAAATATGTAACAGATTTAAAAATTTCAATTTTCCTATATCGTCTCTCCCCATTAGTAAAGGGATAATTTACTCAAAATCTCAATGTCCTTAAACTAACGCTGAAACAATAGAAATGTCAAAATATCCTTATAGGAGCATTTTAGGTTGCTTATCGTTTCTCTCTAATAGAACTAGACCTGACATATCGTACGCGGTTAATATTTTTGCCCAATTCCAAAGTAATCCTGGCATAATGCATTGGATTGGCTTGTAAAACTCTTAGGTTATGTTTGTTATACCAGAAATTTAAAGTTAAAACTTGAGTGCAGGAAACCACATATTACTGTTTATTCAGACGCTGACTTTGCGGCCAACAGAGACGATAGGACTTCAATGTGGGGACAGCTGATTTTTACTCGATAATTCACCTGTAGCTTGGAGAACGTTTAAGGAAAAATGTATCAGTTTAAGTACTATGGAATCGGAATTCTTAGCCATGACCGAATCTGCAAAAGAACTATTATGGTTCGATAGAATTTTAGAAGAATGCTTTAATAAAAAACTAATACAGGGTACTAAAGAAAAATCTTTACCTTTAGTCGATAACATGGCTGCTATAGATTTCGTGAAGTCTCCCATTGAAAGCTATCGAACCAAACACATTGACGCAAAAAAATTTTTTATAAGGGATTTGATTTATAAAAACATATTTAATACTAAACATGTTAAAAGTACAAATAATTGGTCAGACATTTTCACTAAACCGTTAACAAAATACGGGTTATCTCTTTTCATAAGTAGCCTGTTTTCATCTACTGAGTAACATGTATATTAAAGGAGTAAATTTTGAAAAAAAATAATTAAGGAAATAAACGAATTTCTATTTTGTTTTTAATTATGTTATTTATTTCTAAAGAGAAGAGAATGTTTTTCTCTTTAATATGAAAATGCAAATGTATTTCTGAAAGTGTTTATTATATTGCGAAATGTATATACTTGTTTTATATCATATATTGGTTAATTTATGTACATGCCAATGCTTAATTATTTATATTATATCTTCATAGCAAGAAGAATTTTCTGTATAACT